>CM055060.1:14060671-14247056 GCA_029204045.2 Tillandsia leiboldiana | reverse complement strand
GATGGCTTGGAGCAGAAGAGTTGCCTTTGGGGCCTGTTGCTTTGACGGTTACTGTGATGCCGAGTTGATTCGGATCAACGCGGAAAGCTCCAGTCGATCGGGTTTTTTCGGCATGGAGGCCGATAGAGGATGAGATTGGAAATTTCCGACTTCACCGTGGAGTGCCATGGAAATCGGGAACACTTGGAAAAGGTTGTACTTTGATTTACAGCGAGGTTCGGGAGGTTCCGGATGACGCGGAGGACCCGGACGTCAAAAAGGGTCGGAACTGGCAATTTTGGAGCCGGTAATTGATTTGGCACCCCGACTCAACGGATAAGCTTTTTGAGGAGGAAAAAGCGTGGACACGTGTACTTTTGATTTACAGCGAGGTTTGGAGGTTCCGGACTGAGCGGAGGACCGGAGGCAAAAAGTGAGTCGGAACTGGCAATTTTGGAGCGGTAATTGATTTGAGCACCCCGACTCAACGGATAAGCTTTTTGAGGAGAAAAAGCTGTGGACACGTGTACTTTTGATTTACAGCGAGGTTCGGGAGGTTCCGGACTGACGCGGAGGACCCGGAGGCAAAAAGTGAGTTGGAACTGGCAATTTTGGAGCCGGTAATTGATTTGAGCACCCGCCTCAACGGATGAGCTTTTTGAAGAGAAAAAGCTGTGAGCGCGTGTATTTTCGATTTACAGCGGAGTTCGGGAGGTTCCGGGCAGCGGCGGAGAGCCCGAAGGCAAAAAAGTGAGTTGGAGTTGGAATTATTGGAATTAATTAATTAGTTAATTAATTAATAAAGCTTTTGCTTTATAAAAGCCTCCACTCTCCTCCCTCTGCAGCAGAAGAAAGAAAGAAGAGAAAGAAAGGAAAAGAGAAAAGAAGAAAGAAAGAGAGGAAAAGAAGAAGAGAAGGAAGGAAAAGGGATTTTGAGCGATCTTGGATTTTGGACTCGCCGTGGAGGCCGTGCGAAGCTCGTGGGCGTGCGGCGTGCGACGACGAGGTAAGCAAATTTCGATTTTGGGTTTTGGGTTTGTGCAGTTTGTGGATTTGGATTTGGAGTTGAAGAGCTTTTGGATTTTTATTGTTTTAAAAGCTAAAAAGGGATGTTTGGGTAATTAGGATTTTTGGGGATTTTCGGATTTATTGAGGTTTTGGAGTTTGCCGTCGCCGGCGGCCGCGCGCGCGCGCAACGCGCACGCGCGGCGCCAGGGGCTGCTGCTTGCAGCACCCTGCGGCGACTTGGCTGGGCGCGCGCGGCGCGTGCAGCAAAGAGCGCACGCGCGCGCCTGGCCGCGCGCAGGCTGCGCGCGGCAGGGCCGCGCGCGGTGGCGCGCGGCATCTCTGGCCGCGCGCAGGCGTGCGCGGCAGGGGCCGCGCGCAGGGGCGCGCGGGCAGGGCCGCGAGCGTGCGCGCGGCCCTCCTGGCCGCGCGCAGGCTTGCGCGCGGCACCGCCTGGCGCGCGCAGGCAGGGCCGCGCGCAGGGGCGCGCGGCCCCTGGCGCGCGCGGCGCGCCGGCGGGCCGGCGCCGTGGGCGCGCCGGAGGGCCGCGCGCGGTGCGCGCGGCACCTCCTGGCGCGGCAGGGCGGCGCGCGGGCAGGGACCGCGGGCGCACTGCGCGCGGCCCCTGGCCAGCGCGTAGGGGAGCTGCGAGGCCTGCGGGCCGCGCGGGCGCCGCGGCGACCGCGCGCAGCGCGCTGGGCGCCGCGCGCAGGCCGCGCGCTGCCGCGGCGCGCTCCGCACCGCGCAGCAGGTCGCTGCGCGGCGGCGGGTTGGGCCGTGCGGCGGGCCTCCCTCGTCGCGCGGCACTGGGGTTTTCGCGGCGGCGTGCTCCGGGACGGCGGGCGCCTCCGGTTTGCGTGCCGGCGCCGTTTTTGCCGTCGGAGCCCGTGGGTCGCCGTCGGCCGCTGTTTTCGCTCGCTGTTTTTGCGCAGGTTTCGCCACTTCGGCAGAGCAGTTTGCGAGCAGTTCGCAATCGGTTTCGATGTTTTCGCTCGCTGTTTTGCGAGGTTTTCGCCGTTTTCGCGAGCAGGTTGCGAGCAGTTTCGCAAGCGGTTGCGTGTTTTCGCTCGCTGTGTTTGCGCAGGTTTTTCGCCGTTTTCGCGAGCAGGTGCGAGCAGTTTCGCAAGCGGTTTCGCTGTTTTCGCTCGCTGTTTTTCGCGCAGGTTTTCGCCGTTTTTCGCGAGCAGGTTGCGAGCAGTTCGCAAGCGGTTTCGCTGTTTTCGCTCCGAGATTTCGCGCAGTTTTGCAGGTTTGCGCAGGTTTCGCCGTTTTCGAGAGTTTTTGCGAGCGGTTTTTAGGCGTTTTTGCGCCGTTTTCGCGCGTTTTGCGCGTTTTCGCTGGTTTTTCGCGCTGTTTTTGAGCTTTTTTTCGCTGACGGAGGCTGTTTTCGCCGACGGAGGCTGTTTTTCGCCGTCGGATGCTCGGTTTTGACCTTTTTGATTGATTTTGCGATTTCTTCGCTTCTGGCAGCTTGCGGTGCGGTTTTAGCTCCGCGGAGCGCGCGGTCGTGTGGTTGGTCGCCGCGTGCTCCGTTTGCGTGCGGATTCTGGCATCGGGCTTCGTGTTGCGTGCGGACCCTTGGAGGCCAGGTAAGCCGCTGTGCCAATTGCAAGTGTCGACGAGCAATTGGTGGCTTTCTGAGGTGGGTTGGTTTTCTCTCCAAGTCTACGGACTTCCTTCTAATTCTAATGTGATAGGATTGCATGCTAGTTTAAGTGTTTTCTTGGAACTTAACTAGCACCCCCGTCATATGTGCATGAGTTTGACCAGACCATTTGTGAACCTTAATTTGGGCTAGGTCCTTTATGCTTTAGACATCCCGCACTTTTCATATCCTTCGGGACTTAGAGTTTCCTCGCCCGGGTAGTGGGCTGAGTGGTCAGAGTGTTGTGGGACGGGTGTTGCACTCGGGCCCGGGGGGCCGAGTGGGGTCTGGTGGCTGGGTTAGGCCAGTGTTAGCATTTGGGGAACGTTTCAGATAAACGGTGGTCGGGGGGGGGTTTTCCTTTCCGCTGTTCTTCTCGTCACCACCAGGTTGGGATCGTGGTGCACGTGTGTTAGCAGGACCTTGAACCCAGAACCTTTTGGATAAATACATGATTTTAGTCAGCCAATGTTTCTTCCAAGCCTCGCAAGGTTGTCTGAGTCTGTTCTCGTCCGTTGGGACGAAGGCATCAGCTCTTCGAGGCTTGGCATAAAACTGATTTCAAAGGGTTTTCCTAAAAGAGACTAAAAATCATTAAAAAGATGGATTCTCTCAGATCGAATGGTTTTCTGAAATAAATGACATGGTTTCTTATAAACTTATCCACCCGAGCGGATTCGAGTGATCTGGGTTCTAAGGGCTGCTTTCTCTCTTGGGGACGTAGATGTTAGTCTCCCGGGTTTCGGACCCTTCGTAGATCTGGCCGTGGAGTAGCTCCGGCCGTGAGTTGAGTGTTGAGTTCAGTGAGGTGTGTTGTGGGAGCCGTGGGAGAGACGGTGGTCCCAGCTGTGTAGTACCTTCGTTGAGTGGGTCTGTGTTGTGAGATTGAGTCGTGGAGGGTTCTCCGACTGAGTTTGTGCTTTGAGCATCGAGATACCGATCTGTTTGATCGAGGACCACAGCCTGCAGGAGCCACTTGTGAGACAGTGATACTGATGAGATACTTGAGTTCGGTGGGGTCGCACCCCTCGAACCACGCCCCGGGTGCGTTGATGATTCCGAGCCTGATGAGGCTGCGATGATGATACCGAGCCTGACGAGGCTGCGATGATGCGCCTAGTTCATACTAGAGGTCGCTTGATACCCCTGGCCGTGCTACCATGGGGTCACTGTGTGAGATATCGAGTTTGTCCGTTGGGACACCCTGGTTGATACACCAGGGGGCGCAGGCTTGACTCGACTGGACCCGGGCGGGCAGTCGCTGAGATTTGAGATACACTGAGAGAGTGATGGCGTAGCATGTGTCATAGTAGAGCGTCTTGGGCTTAGTACTTGTGACATATGTCAGCAGTGAGTGACTGCATACCATCATCCATAGTCTCTTCTTATTGAGCATAGTAGATAGAGGCATGATAGCTGTAGATTCTTTTCCAGCTTATTTATATTTATCATCAGTCTTTTCTCTATCTTATGCCTCTGGTAGACTTAGTGGGCAGACCGTGGTTCTTGGAGACGGTACCCACTGAGAACTACTGTAGGATGTAGTTCTCACACCCTCTGTCGGTGACAGGTTGCTGAGGCTTTCTTCCGTTCCTGCTGTGCTTGACTGGACGGACCGAGGACAGGGAGTCGCGTGATAGTTCCCTACCAGCATTGTTACTTTAGAGAGAGGTAGATGTACCATCCCGGATTGTGGGAGTGGGTTATGTTTCTTGTTAGCTATCTCCATTTGGATTTGTAGATGTTGTATAGGTGGACTTCTATTTGTATCATCTGATTTTGGGAGATAGGCTATGTGTTGTAGCAGCTTTGTAGTTGAGAAAAATTTTATAGTACAGCTTTTTATCCGCTCTGATATCTGTGTAGCTGTAGTTTTGTCTTTGCAGGCTAGACGCTTCGTCTGTACGGCAGTTTCCGTACAGATGGCGGATCTGTTAGCGAGCCCGGGTCGCAGTTTCGACCCCGGGGCGTGACAGATTAGAGTGGTATCAGAGCCTAGGATATAGGTCATTGAGGACTTAGAAACCCTAGGCTTGTGGTTGGACATTAGGATGACTACGTGAGAGTCGTGACTTTTAGCGAGAGTCCAGATTGAGTTTTTACCTCTCCCTCGGGTTGGGATGAGTGATTTGATATGTTATTCTCTCAAAGTGATTATGTTGGCTGCAGACAACATAATACTTTAGGAAGGATAACAAATTTTAGACTCTCGCTGGATTGGGTCGTATGGTTGTTGTGTCCTGATGTTTGTTTTGTTTCAGTTACTTGCGATGCCGCCGAGACGTCGTGCAGCGACGAGCGGGCGTTTGACCTCAGCTGAGGAGCCCGGACGGCGGGCTGCCGAGCAGGCTAGGCAGGGTGAGGTACAGGATCTGCGGGCTCAGGGGGCCCAGATGTCGGAGGCGTTGCGGCGCCAGGAGAAGAACATGGAGCGTGTGTTGCGCATGTTTGAGCTGAGAGCATCTCCCGGGTATCGAAAGTAGTACTCCAGCAGCGAATTGTCGATTTCGGACCCTGGGGTCGCACACACTGATGGTGCAGGGAGCGTGAGAGGTTGCCAACCGATTATTCTACTCATACCAGTCCCATCCCCTGCCGATTTGGGGATTTAGTTGGGGGCCTTGGGAGGCCGAGAACTGGATCGCTGCTATGGAAAAGCTGTTCAAGGATTGTTCATCCCGGAGAAGCATCAGGGCGCTTGATCTTGCGCCTTTCGTTTGGGACGCCGAGAGTTGGTGGCGTCGGGTCGTCCTGTTGGACCACCGAGAGCGAGGTTTCCGCGGGGTTGAGCAGTGGGCCCCTTGTCCCCAAGGTTGAGGCTTCGGGGTTGTTTTATGTGAGAGGGGACTGCACCTGGATATCTATCTCATTGTGTATTCTCGGCGAGTGCCGACGTAGATGCAGCGATTGGGCATGTGCGATGGATTGACCGAGGATCACTGATCACGTCCAGGAGGGACGGAGGTCGAGGGACCAGCTCCAGAGAGAGAGTCTTCCAGTATTGCCTGATTTCGGGATAGTGGAGTGGATCGAGGTTGCCATGGTGCCAGCCTCAGGATCATGTGTCTCAGAGGAGACGAGACCTGGAGGTTCTCGGCAGTCGAGGCGCCAGGATACTGGATTGGAGACCGAGATAGTGGTCGACACGGTTATGGAACCTTGCAGCCGGGGCTATGCCCGGTTAGTGTTCAGAACCCGGTAGGGCCTTCATGAGCTTGCCTTGCGGTCAAGTGGATGGAACTGAGGCCTGCGATTGTTAGTATTTGAAGAATCGAGTTCCCAGCTGTGTTTGAACGGGTTAGCAGCCGGACCCGTCGTGGACATTTGGATTTTGATTCCGAAGTGGCTTAGAGCTTCAAGATCACTGGAGGATTGTGCAGCAACTCCCAAGAGGGGAGATGTTGGTTGCCTAATCGAGAGATGTACCTGCGGAACTTGATTGTTTTGGTTGCTAAGGAGCAACGGAGGAGTTTTTGCCTTTGGAGACTTCGATTTTTGGAAGCCACCAGCCGCAGAGATTATGTTTATAGACTTGAGTTTACGTGGGGAGTTTGGACCTTGATTTTCGTCTGATAGGAGGAGTGTAATTGAATCCTCGCACTTTATCGGCTTTTCTTCGTTGGAGTCGAACAAGGATTGAGCTATCAGATGCAACCGAAGAAATTCTTGCTTGTGAAGTTATGGAATTTACGGTTGGTTTTACCCAGTGAAGGTTCGGCGATGCCAGTATGTTGAGTTAGAGCGACCACCTGAGGGCCGAGAGGATGAGTTTGGGTTGCCGATTGGTGGGCGCCAGGTTAGCGGATCGCTTGGTACTTGGTATGACTTCCTGTCCTAGTGGTTGAGATCAGAGTTTTACACCCCTACATGGTTGAGTTGGTGGATTGTGGCTTTGGGTTGCGGCCACAGCAGGGACAGCTTCAACATCTCTCTCTCTCCTTGTTTTCCCCGTTTTAACGCCGAAAATAGCAGCGGAGCGAAAAATTTCGAAGGACTACTCCAGAAATGGAGGCGATGCTGGAACCTGTTCTTGTTTTGATCGGGGCGAAGGCATCGGTCCTTTGGAAATTTTGGACTTTTCGCTATTTTCGACTGCTTTTCTTTTGAGAGAGAGTTGGAGTTGATGATATTCCCGATGTAAGTTTCTTGGGGTAGGGTGTGTGTTTTGGTTTCGAGGACGAAACCTTTTGAATGAGGGGAGAATGTAAAGTACCGGGGCATTGGATAGCGCGCCGACCACACAGATGGCTTGGAGCAGAGAGTTGCCTTGGGCATGTTGCATTTGAGGTTACTATTGATGCCGAGTTGATTCGGATCAACGCGGAAGCTCCAGCTCGATTCGGGGTTTTTCCGGGCTTTGGAGGCCGATTGAGGATGAGATTGGAAATTTCCGACTTCACCGTGGAGTGCCGGAAATTCGGGAACACTTGGAACAGGTGTACTTTTGATTTACAGCGAGGTTCGGGAGGTTCCGGACTGACGCGGAGGACCCAGAGTCAAAAAGTGAGTCGGAACTGGCAATTTTGGAGCCGGTAATTGATTTGAGCACCCCGACTCAACGGATAAGCTTTTTGAGGAGAAAAAGCTGTGGACACGTGTACTTTTGATTTACAGCGAGGTTCGGGAGGTTCCGGACTGACGCGGAGGACCCGGAGTCAAAAGTGAGTCGGAACTGGCAATTTTGGAGCCGGTAATTGATTTGAGCACCCCGACTCAACGGATAAGCTTTTTGAGGAGAAAAAGCTGTGGACATGTGTACTTTTGATTTACAGCGAGGTTCGGGAGGTTCCGGACTGACGCGGAGGACCCGGAGTCAAAAAGTGAGTCGGAACTGGCAATTTTGGAGCCGGTAATTGATTTGAGCACCCCGACTCAACGGAGGAGCTTTTTGAAGAGAAAAAGATGTGAGCGCGTGTATTTTCGATTTACAGCGGAGTTCGGGAGGTTCCGGGCAGCGGCGGAGAGCCCGAAGGCAAAAAGTGAGTTGGAGTTGGATTATTGGAATTAATTAATTAGTTAATTAATTAATAAAGCTTTTGCTTTATATAAAGCCTGCACCTCTCCCTCCCTCTGCAGCAGAGAAAGAAAGGAAAAGAGAAAGAAAGGAAAAGAGAAAGAAAGAAAAGAAAAGAGAGGAAAAGAAGAAGAAGAAGGAAGGAAAAGGAGTTTTGAGCCGATCTTGGATTTTTGGACTCGCCGTTGGAGGCCGTGCGAAGCTCGTGGGCGTGCGACGTGCGATGACGAGGTAAGCAAAATTCAGATTTTGGGTTTTTGGTGGTTTGTGCAGTTTTTGGATTTGGATTTTTGGAGTTGAGAGCTTTTGGATTTTTATTTGGTTGATTAAAAAGCTAAAAATGGGATTTTTGGATTAATTGGCTTTTTTGGGGGATTTTCGGATTTTATTGAGGTTTTTGGAGTTTGCCGTCGCCGGCGGCCGCGCGCGCGCGCATCGGCGCACGCGCGGCGCCAGGGTGCTGCTGTTGGCAGCACCCTGCGGCGACTTGCCGCTGGGCGCGGCGCCGCGTGCAGCAAAGAGCGGCACGCGGCCGCTGCCTGGCCGCGCGCAGGCGCGCTCGGCAGGGCGCGCGCGGGTGCGCGCGGCATCTCCTGGCCTGCGCGCAGGGGCGTGCGGCAGGGCCGTGCGCAGTGTGCGCGCGGCACCTCTTGGCCGCGCGCAGGGGCGCGCGGCAGGGCCGCGCGCGTTGCGCGCGGGCACCTCCTGGCCGCGCGCAGGCGGCGCGCGGCAGGGCCGCGCGCAGGGGCGCGCGGCACCCCTTGGCCGCGCGCAGGCGCGCGCGGCAGGGCCGCGCGCAGGGGCGCGCGGCTGGGCCGCGCGCGTGCGCGCGGCACCTCCTGGCCGCGCGCAGGCTGCGCGCGGCACCCCTTGGCCGCGACGCAGGCAGCGCGCGGCAGGGCCGCGCACAGGGGCGCGCGGCAGGGCCGCGGCCGTGCGCGCGGCACCTCCTGGCCGCGAGCAGGGGCGCGCGGCAGGGCCGCGCGGGCGCAAGACCGCGCGCAGCGCCCGCAGGGCGCTGCGCGGCGCGCTCCCGGCACCGCGCAGCGGGTCGCTGCGCGGCGCTGCTTGGTTTGGCGCCGTGCGGCGGGCCTCCTTCGTCGCGCGGCTGGGGTTTTCGCCGCTCGGCGTGCTCCCGGACGGCGGGCGACTCCTCGGTTTGCGTGCCGACGCCGTGTTTTTGCCGTCGGAGCCCGTGGGTCGCCGTCGGCCGCTGTTTCGCGAGCAGGTTGCGAGCAGTTTCGCAAGCGGTTTCGCTGTTTTCGCTCGCAGATTTCGCGCAGTTTCGCGCAGGTTTTCGCGCAGGTTTCCGCCGTTTTTCACGAGCCAGTTTGCGAGCGGTTTAGCGCGTTTTTCGAGCAGATTTCGCGAGCGGTTTGCGCAGTTTTCGCTGGTTTTTCGCAAGCTGTTTTTGAGCAGTTTTTTCGCTGACGGAGGCTGTTTTCGCCGACGGAGGCTGTTTTTCGCCGTCGGATGCTCGATTTTGACCATTTTGTTTGTTTTTGCGATTTCTTCGCTTCTGGCAGCGTGTGGTGCGGTTTTAGCTTCCGCGGAGCGCGCGGTCGTGTGGTTGGTCGCCGCGTGCTCCGTTTCGCGTGCGGATTCTGGCATCGGGCTTCGTGTTGCGTGCGGACCCCTTGGAGGCCAGGTAAGCCCGCTGTGCCAATTGCAAGTGTCGACGAGCAATTGGTGGCTTTCTGAGGTGGGTTGGTTTTCTCTCCAAGTCTACGGACTTCCTTCTAATTCTAATGTGATAGGATTGCATGCTAGTTTAAGTGTTTTCTTGGAACTTAACTAGCACCCCCGTCATATGTGCATGAGTTTGACCAGACCATTTGTGAACCTTAATTTGGGCTAGGTTCCTTTATGCTTTAGACATCCCGCACTTTTCATATCCTTCGGGACTTAGAGTTTCCTCGCCCGGGTAGTGGGCTGAGTGGTCAGAGTGTTGTGGGACGGGTGTTGCACTCGGGCCCGGAGGGGGGGCCGAGTGGGGTCTGGTGGCTGGGTTAGGCCAGTGTTAGCATCTTGGGGAACCGTTTCAGATAAACGGTGGTTCCGGGGGTTTTCCTTTCCGCTGTTCTTCTCGTCACCACCAGGTTGGGATCGTGGTGCACGTGTGTTAGTAGGACCTTGAACCCAGAACCTTTTTGGATGAATACATGATTTTAGTCAGCCAATATTTCTTCCAAGCCTCGCAAGGTTGTCTGAGTCTGTTCTCGTCTGTTGGGACGAAGGCATCAGCTCTTCGAGGCTTGGGCATAAAACTTGATTTCAAAGGGTTTTCCTAAAAGAGACTAAAAATCATTAAAAAGATGGATTTCTCTCAGATCGAATGGTTTTCTGAAATAAATGACATGGTTTCTTATAAACTTATCCACCCGAGCGGATTCGAGTGATCTGGGTTCTAAGGGCTGCTTTCTCTCTTGGGGACGTAGATGTTAGTCTCCCGGGGTTTCGGACCCTTCGTAGATCTTGCCGTGGAGTAGCTCCGGCCGTGAGTCGAGTGTTGAGTTCAGTGAGGTGTTGTTGAGGGAGCCGTTGGGAGAGACGGTGGTCCCAGCTGTGTAGTACCTTCGTTGAGTGGGTCTGTGTTGTGAGATTGAGTCGTGGAGGGTTCTCCTACTGAGTTTGTGCATTGAGCATCGAGATACCGATCTGTTTGATCGAGGACCACAGCCTGCAGGAGCCACTTGTGAGACAGTGATACTGATGAGATACTTGAGTTCGGTGGGGTCGCACCCCTCGAACCACGCCCCGGGTGCGTTGATGATTCCGAGCCTGATGAGGCTGCGATGATGATACCGAGCCTGACGAGGCTGCGATGATGCGCCTAGTTCATATACTAGAGGTCGCTTGATACCCCTGGCCGTGCTACCATGGGGTCACTGTGTGAGATATCGAGTTGTCCGTTTGGACACCCTGGTTGATACACCAGGGGGCGCAGGCTTGACTCGACTGGACCCTGTGGGGCAGTCGCTGAGATTTGAGATACACTGAGAGAGTGATGGCGTAGCATGTGTCATAGT
Organism: Tillandsia leiboldiana; assembly: GCA_029204045.2. Taxonomy (NCBI): domain Eukaryota; kingdom Viridiplantae; phylum Streptophyta; class Magnoliopsida; order Poales; family Bromeliaceae; genus Tillandsia; species Tillandsia leiboldiana. The sequence continues at coordinate 14,236,384 of CM055060.1, read as the reverse complement.
AGAGCGTCTTGGGCTTAGTACTTGTGACATATTGTCAGCAGTGAGTGACTGCATACCATCATCCATAGTCTCTTATTATTGAGCATAGTAGATAGAGGCATGATAGCTGTAGATTCTTTTCCAGCTTATTTATATTTATCATCAGTCTTTTCTCTATCTTATGCCTCTGGTAGACTTAGTGGGCAGACCGTGGTTCTTGGAGACGGTACCCACTGAGAACTACTGTAGGATGTAGTTCTCACACCCTCTGTCGGTGACAGGTTGCTGAGGCTTTCTTCCGTTCCTGCTGGGCTTGATTGGACGGACCGAGGACAGGGAGTCGCGTGATAGTTCCCTACCAGCATTGTTACTTTAGAGAGAGGTAGATGTACCATCCCGGATTGTGGGAGTGGGTTATGTTTCTTGTTAGCTATCTCCCATTTGGATTCGTAGATGTTGTATAGGTGGACTTCTATTTGTATCATCTGATTTTGGGAGATAGGCTATGGGTTGTTGCAGCTTTGTAGTTGAGAAAATTTTATAGTACAGCTTTTTATCCGCTCTGATATCTGTGTAGCTGTAGTTTTGTCTTTTGCAGGCTAGACGCTTTGTCTGTACGGCAGTTTCCGTACAGATGGCGGATCTGTTAGCGAGCCCGGGTCACAGTTTCGACCCCGGGGCGTGACAAGCTAGGCCACCTTTTTCTGCTACACAAACATATTGGAATTGACTTAGGAGAAACCATGCTTTTATTCGTTCTCCTGTCGTCTAGTCTTAGGGGATTGTGTAGTCAGATGTTCAGAGTTGGGACAGTCGGGGATCGATGTTTGGGTATTGCGGCGACCGCGGACTGTGGGCTGTTGACCGGATTATTATTATTATTATTACTTTTGCATCAGATTGGAGGTAGGGGATCGAGTTTCCCTTAGTGGATGGCTTTTCCCACTTTGATCAGAGTCGTGACCCCGTCCTGCTATTTTGTGATACTGATGATAATAGTGACAGTGATACTATGCTCGTGTGGGGTCGCTCCCCTCGAGTGCCACTCCGGAGTAGGTTTCAGACCGTGTTGGGTGCCGGTCAGACCGTGTTGGGTTCCGGTCATTTGGACAGGGGAGATACTGAGTTGTGAGGTTGACAGCAGAGCAGGCAGTACCAGTGTTTACTGGTGTTTCGATTGGGTTGGTCTGTCAGTCTTTGACGTTCTGGTGCATGCTTTCAGCCATTCTTTAGTTAGGCATCGTAGAGGCATGTTAGTGGTAGCTCTTCATCAGTAGTGTACTTGTAGCTTACCACCTCTGTTTTCATTTTTCGCCTCTGTTAGTCCTAGTGGGCATGTCTGAGTTTGAGGTCTACCCACTAGGGGAGGCTACTGTTTTTATAGTAGTTCTCACCCCCCCCACTGCTTTCTCTTTTCTTTTCCCCTTTGTTTTGCAGAGTCCTCTGCGGGAGTTGCGGGACCCTCTTCCCTGGATCGAGGTAAGAGGATCGCGGATTAGATAGCCACTGCCCCGAGTTCGAGTTTTGTAGTTTTGATGTATCCCCAGTACACTCAGACGGTTGTATTTCCTTTTATTTTGGGTCTGGCTGCGGCCAGCTGGTTGTATTTTATTTCGTGAGCTGGGAGAGACATTTGTATATTTGTGAGAGCTTATTGTACTTTTATTTCCTGCATTTGTCTGAGATGTATTAGTTTTAGTTTAGCTCTGTTTTATGCTCCTTTATTATATTTTATATCTGAGCAGGTTACCAGCGCTTCGTGTACACGGAAAATTCCGTATGCACGGCGGATCTGTGGACGGGCCCGGGTTCTGGTTTACACCCGGGGCGTGACAGTAACTCTTTCCACATCTTTTGCAAATCATTTCAATACCCTTGTAAGAATGCAATCTCTTACGTGAAAGAATTAAATCCCAAATTTTAGTCTATCGGTTGTCTCACGTTTATCACAATGAATTCACACAACCGAGATAGATTAAGCATCTAAAGATCACACATGATTTCTAAAATTTGATGCTTATAATATCAAAAACTCCTATAATGAAGTATCTTCAAGATTATGATTATGGAGTAAAGTTGATAATCCAAATAAAATTAATTTGGAGTGAATAAACGTGAAGCCCTTTTTATTCAATGCATTTGTTCAGTAAAAAAACCCTTTTGTTCAAAAACAAAGTATAAAAACGAAGAGCATTGAAAAACATGTAATGCAAAGATTAAGAAAGATATGAAGGGAAAACCAATCAAAGCATTACATACAGTGATAAGCTATTTAGAACTTAAGACAAGGAAAGATATCACCTTTCCGAATCCAAAATCGCTGGATTTTGGGTTGTCTTGATTCGTTGTGGCCGGGGGTTGTCCGCTTTGACTGTTGGTCCACCTTAGGTCTTTGCCTCGCAGTGATCCACTTGTATGATTGATATTGTGGCTCGGACCTTTGGTGGGTTGAGTGAACTCCTTTGACTTGATGTGTCTTTTGATTCCGTTGAGTTCGCTCCGTAGATGAAGTTGCCGAAGGACTCTTCTTTCTCTTTTTCGGGCAATTCTTCACCAAATGTCCTTCAAGTCCACATAAGTGACACGTTCTTCCTTTCAATTTGAATGTGGAACTTGAAGCATGCACAGTTTGATCCTTTTTAAAACCCAAACCAACCTTGCTTGTTTGACCTAATCCGGACATACCGTCAAAGTTTTTGAAACCGGTTGAAAGCCTTTGTATGTCGGATTTGAGTTGATGAACTTGCTTGGTCAAAGCTTGGTTGGTGACATGAATTTCCTCAAACTGCTTTTCTAGAAAACCAATCTTGTCCATATATGATGTAGCGTTTGTCTCCGATTGGTTTAGCTTTTCTTGGAGGATTTCATTATTATCCAATAAGCCTTCTCGTTCCTCCTCGAGATCATGAAGTTTTATCTTTAAAGCTTGATTCTCGTCTTGAACTTCAAGTCGTTGCTTCCTCAACTTCTTAATATGTTTGGCCATCTTCTTTGATTCCGTAAGAAGTTGTTGATATGCCTCAACGAGTTCTTCTTCATCCGACTCCCCCTCACTTGATGACTCTCCGTTGGATGTGGATGTTTCATGCAAAATCAAAAGAATAGAGTCAGTGATTAAAGATGATAAACAAACATTAGAAGAGGGAATTTGAGAGGCGTGTAAGGCAACGGCTTTTTCCTCTTTACTTGAGGTCGATTCATTAGAGGTAGAATCGTCCCAAGTTTTCACTTGCAAAGCCTTCTTTTTATATAATTTCAGAGAAGGACAATCCGTTGAAAAATGGTCGTAGCCTTTGCATCTATAGCATTGGATTTCCCCTTCGAAATCATCTTTTTCTTTAGAAGGCTTTGCAAAGCTTTTGAGATTAGAGGATTTAGAACCCGTTGATCCTTTAGATGGTTTCATGGATGAAGATCCATCGGTTCGATTCTTCCAAAATTTCCGACGAAATTTCTTTGTGATCCGCGCCAATTGTTCTTCAAAATCGGCAAAAGAGATTTCATCGTCGGAGCTTGATTCGCTATCTTCTTCCTTTGTTGATTTGAATGCAATACCTGTAAGCTTAGAAGAAGACTTGGAAGAAACTTGATTAGTAGGAAAAGTCATTTCATAAGTTTGCAAAGCACCTACTAATTCCTCTACACTCATCTCATCCGGATGACTAACGGTTTCAATGGCGGTAACCTTTGCCCTAAACCGTTCCGGAAGAGTCCGAAGTATCTTTCTTACAATTTTTGACTCCGGGATCTTTTCTCCTAAATTAGCACATGTATTTATTACATCTTGAAGTCTAGTGTAATAATCTGTAAATAATTCATGCTCTTCCATATGAATAGAGTCAAATTGACTTGTAAGCATCTGGAGCTTTTGAATTTTTACAAGATTAGTACCCTCATGTGTAATTTTGAGAATATCCCAAATTTCCTTCGCGGTTTCACATGCGGAAATTCTTGTGAACTCAGTCGAGGAAAGAGAATTAAATAAAGCGTTCATACCTTTCCCATTGTAAGAAGATCTTTCAAATTCCTCTTTGGACCATCTAGAGCGAGGTTTTGGGGTAGTAGAATTTCCTACTTCCTCAACAGGATGCACCCAACCGTATTCCACGGATTGCCATACTCGCTCATCAATTGCGATGAGAAAAGCTCTCATCCGGACTTTCCAATAAGCATAATTAGTCCCATCAAAAAGAGGAGGTCTATAAATATTACCACTTTCACCCATTATGATAGATAAACCTAAAACCCGCTCTGATACCAATTGTAGGTTTTTATATATTAAGGATCCACAAGGATCTAAATAGGTACTATCAAACAACTAGAGGGGGGGGGGTGAATAGGTGTAATACTTATAAAACCAAATCTCAGTGCAAAATAAAAACCAATGCGGAAAATAAAAATAGCACACCAATATATACGTGGAAACTCCAATCCAGGAGAAAAACCACGGGACCAACACGCAATAACAATCCACTAAGAATAGAAGAATAACAAGGTGATTACCCACTCCACGGACTCAAACCCCTCCTTCAGCTTCTTCGGATCTTGCGCTCACCGATTGGATGTCCACGCAATAACAATCCACTAAGAAAAGAAGAATAACAAGGTGATTACCGTCTCCACGGATTTAACCCCTCCTTCAACTTCTTCGGAGCTTGCGCTCCAACGATTTTGCACGTCCACTGCACACGTTCGAATCCACGAACGCCACTCGAATCCACGAGCACACGTTTCGAATCCACGAAACGCGTTTAGCACACCGAATCCACGATGCCACGTCGAATCCACGACGCAAACTCAGTCGATAAGAATATTGACTTCGATGGTGATCCTTTGCTTAGATTCTCATTGAGGAACCGTAGAAGAAATTTCTAAGCAAAGATTAGATCAATTCGACAAAAGATATGTTCTTGAAAGAACCGTCGAATTGACCTAAAAGAGGCTATAAAGAAGAAAGATAAAAACCTAGCCTCTAGGGTTGCTCTCAAGTGTTTTAATTAATTAATCGGTAGAGAACCCACGTTCTTGAGAAACCCTAAGTGTCTATTTATAGTTTAGAAACCTTTGGAAAGAGATAAGCATCAAAAACTACCTTTTCTGGAGTTTTTTTACGACGGCGATCCGGATCGGATTTACTGCGATCCGGATCGTCGTAGCGTGATAGACAATTCCAGAAAACCAAGGGTTCGGGATCCGGATTGAACTTCCCGATCCGGATCGTTCATGAATTTCAGCAACATCCAATGTTCGGGATCCGGATCAGAATAGGCTTGGATCCGGATTGGATTTGCACATGAACTAATACCCTTCGGGATCCGGATTGGATCATCTGATCCGGATCCTGAACATGCCCCATGTCCAGTTTTTGATTTTTATGCAATTAAAAAATTCATCCAAGTGTTTCTACACTATAGGAAAGTATTCGGATCACCACAATTATTTAGTTAAACATACCTGATCCTCTTGAATACTTTCTTCTTGAGATTGATGTAACTGATCCACAATTCTTCAACTTCAATCTTCAAGACTCAAGACACTGAGTGTCAACTTGAGCTCTTGTTGAATCTTCTCTAGGTCTTTGATTGCTGATTGACAATTTGATCCCTTTAAGACTCCGACTCAACTCACTGACTTGACTCACGAAATATGCCAACACCAAAATGCCGTAACAATCTCCCCCTTTGGCAATTTCGTGACAAAACCCAAAAATACATAAAAGCGCTCAAGTCACTCATCTTAAACCAAAAAGTCGAAACTCAATGTCATCGCCAAAACATTGACTTTTTTGCGTGAAAGATCCAATAAATACAAAATTACATTTGAACCAAACAGTCCTAGAACATACTCTATGACTTAGGACTTGGAGTCTTAAAGTGATGTAATTCCTGCAAAATAAAACTCCAAACAAAATCAAACGTTAGTCGTTAGAAATTAAAATCCTACATTTGATTCGTCCTTTTGGTTCTTTTGTTTTTTTTTTTCGGCTCTTTCAATCTTTTCTTTATCTCCCCCTATCATGAGCATCTCTAACATGTTCTTCATGTTCTCCATGTTCTCCCCCTGTCTTGAGCATTTATGTTCTCCCCCTTTGTGATACGATCATTATTTTCTGTTCTCCCCCTTTTTGTCACAAATTGTCAAACAGTGAACATACTAGACAAAAGGAAATCACTAACAGCATTAGTTCATAGAGAAAGAGAGATAAAGGCTCAGTTCCGGTATATAACAAAAATGCAGATTGCGTACCTGTACCAGAAAGCAAAAATCAAATAATTTCTTGAAACAAATCCAGATTTTGAAATAATTGAATTAACGATTTGTATTCCATCAAGAAAACAATTTAAGTGCTTGAAAATAATATGAGATCACATAGATGTCATTCAATCCAATTAATTTTACAAAAATTAAAAAGATTTACTCCGAAATCATGAAAAATAAAGGTAAAATATTATAAACCGTTTTTCATGTTATATTCATCAAACACAAGTCATCAAAAATAATCTTGAGATCCAAAGTCTATCAAGATGTAACGGATGTACAGAGATGACTTACAGAGATTTCCAAATGACATCAATTTGATTTCTTACCCTTTCAAATTTGAGATAAGCACTAAAATACCTAAGGGTGGCTCTTTGAGCATCTTTCAACTATCCCACCTTATACCAACCAGGAGATTGTTCAAAATATAAGAACTTTGCATATAAATCTCCAAATGCTTCAACTAAAAATTTCAAGAAATATTTTTCAAGCATCAAAACATGTGGTAGCTTCACACACAGACCGGACGACCGGGGTGGCAGCTCTTTCCAACATGTGGTGGTAGTTTTCACACTCCTTTCGGATGTAACTGTAGTGTACTGGTTTTTCCCATGCAACTTTCCGGTGAATCCACTATGTAGAACACCTAGTGTTGGTGTGTCTGGCCCATGGTGCATCGAAGGGGTGCCACAGATGGGCCTTGTGAGACTTTGATAGCGGATTTGGCCTTCGGCTGCATTTGCCGAATTTTAGAAAGGGTTTTGGGCCAATCTGAGGTTGGATTTGGATTCAGCGCGGAAAAACGCTTGAAAACGGCTATTTGCTTGTTAAATTTGGAGTCCGGATGACCAAAAGCGGGCTTCCGGAAGTTTTCGGGGTTATTCGGTGCATAGGGGAGACTCGTGGACCGGCCGGAGCCACGTGGCGGCCTATTATTGGCCGGCTCACGCAGCTCGGTCCACGGGGTGGCGCGGCGGTGCATAGACCGCGGGCGGGTGACGCGTGGCGTGCCCTGATAGGCCGGCGCACGCGACACGGCTCACCGGTCTTGCGGGGTTGCGGTGGACCGGGCGCATGACACGTGGCGGCGTCGGATTCGTTGGCTCACGTGGGCGCGGTCCACGGTGTGCGCGGGGGGGCGCCTCGGGACTGCGCGCGCACAGTGGCGCCAGGCGGGTGGTCGGCCGCACTCGAGTGCGCCACGTGTCGCCTCGCGGTTGGGCGGCCGTACCTACCCCCGCTGACCGCGAGGGGACACGCGGCGCATTGCGGGCCGCGGGGATTTGCTGTCCCCTGTTTGGGGTGACGTGGCCGCTCCTGGGACTTTCGGGCGCGTCGGACGGGAGGTGTACAACCCGGTTTCCGGGCGCAGTGCGCCCGGAAACTGCGCCCGAAAACCCGGCCCAATAGCTAATGGGCTGGGCCTATAAATAGGATTTCCTGTTCTTCCCTTAGGCTTTTTGGACCCCTTTTCGCAGAGCATCCTTCAGAGAAGTTTTCCCTCCCTCAGTGCACTACCCTTTGGAGAACTTTGAGGATTTTTGGAGGCACTCTTCCCGAGGTTCACCATTTTACGGCGCGGCGCGACGCTTGTTTCCCGGCAATCTTCTTCGCCCCTTCTCAGTGTTTGGACTCCTCCGACTCGCCCCGACATCGGATTTCGCCGATTCTTGCGCCGTTGGACTCACGACTGGTAGGACTTCAACTCCTGTGTTTTGAGGTTCCTCGATTTCCGTGCTGATCTTGGAGTTTTCTGAGCACCCTTTTGACCCATTTTTCTTCGCGGACTTTTGGACAGCACCGCGGTGTTCTTGCCGTATCTTTTCGCTCAGACGTCGGATTGAGGCGATTTAAAAGGAAATCTTCATCTACTCTTCGCATGGAGTCTCCTGGATTTTTCTCAGATTTTTCTGGATTTTCCACGAGGGTGAGAATCTCCTTTCTCTGTGGTTCTTAGTTACAGAAATTTAGTACAGTTTGGATTGGGGTGTACCCCTTGCCGGATTTTTATCTCAGCGTAGGAAACTCCGATTCGGGCGTGCAGGTACTCGTTTCGACGGGCTCGTCGCAAGGATCGCGATAGTATTTTTCTTGGATTTTTCTGGGCATTATTCGCAGGTAAAAATTGGAGAATTCTGGACTGTGGATTTAGGGGACAGATTTTGGAAATTGTGATTGAATAGCTTATGTATTTTCCTTTGGGGTATTTTGTACAGATTGGTGGTGAGTTTTGGACTGATCTTGGACTTCGCTTTTGGGGAACTTGGAATAGTGCTCGAGGTGGGTGATGTCGTGAACCTCCTACTTGTGAATGTCACTAGGCCTATTAGAATGCCTTGATCATGTGCTATTAATTGTGAATGTATCTAGCATGCTTGTATGAGATTAAGGTTCTTTTGTTAATGTTTGCATTGTTAGCAGGCTACAGGTTAGTAAGTGGTGTTTCCATGTTTAGATATGCAATTTAATTAGTTGGAAAGAATATTAAAGCCATATCATGTTATATGTTAAGGGAAGGTTTGAGCATGTGGTTAGAATGCATGTTGTAAAAGGGGTACTTGCTAGTAGATTGTGCATCTAAATTGTATCATGTATCATATGTCCTGCCACATGTACATCGGGAGTTCCAAACATTTAATGTTGCATATGTTAGAATAATTAAAATGATTTTATCAAACAAAGGACTTTGCATGCTTGAATGGTCATCTAGCTAGGCCACCTTTTTCTGCTACACAAACATATTGGAATTGACTTAGGAGAAACCATGCTTTTATTCGTTCTTCTGTCGTCTAGTCTTAGGGGATTGTGTAGTCAGATGTTCAGAGTTGGGACAGTCGGGGATCGATGTTTGGGTATTGCGGCGACCGCGGACTGTGGGCGGTTGACCGGATTATTATTATTATTATTACTTTTGCATCAGATTGGAGGTAGGGGATCGAGTTTCCCTTAGTGGATGGGTTTTCCCACTTTAATCAGAGTCGTGACCCCGTCCTGCTATTTTGTGATACTGATGATACTAGTGACAGTGATACTATGCTCGTGTGGGGTCGCTCCCCTCGAGTGCCACTCCGGAGTAGGTTTCAGACCGTGTTGGGTTCCGGTCATTTGGACAGGGGAGATACTGAGTTGTGAGGTTGACAGCAGAGCAGGCAGTACCAGTGTTTACTGGTGTTTCGATTGGGTTGGTCTGTCAGTCTTTGACGTTCTGGTGCATGCTTTCAGCCATTCTTTAGTTAGGCATCGTAGAGGCATGTTAGTGGTAGCTCTTCATCAGTAGTGTACTTGTAGCTTACCACCTCTGTTTTCATTTTTTGCCTCTGTTAGTCCTAGTGGGCATGTCTGAGTTTGAGGTCTACCCACTAGGGGAGGCTACTGTTTTTATAGTAGTTCTCACCCCCCCACTGCTTTCTCTTTTCTTTTCCCATTTGTTTTGCAGAGTCCTCTGCGGGAGTTGCGGGACCCTCTTCCCTGGATCGAGGTAAGAGGATCGCAGATTAGATAGCCACTGCCCCGAGTTCGAGTTTTGTAGTTTTGATGTATCCCCAGTACACTCAGACGGTTGTATTTCCTTTTATTTTGGGTCTGGCTGCGGCCAGCTGGTTGTATTTTATTTCGTGAGCTGGGAGAGACATTTGTATATTTGTGAGAGCTTATTGTACTTTTATTTCCTGCATTTGTCTGAGATGTATTAGTTTTAGTTTAGCTCTGTTTTATGCTCATTTATTATATTTTATATCTGAGCAGGTTACCAGCGCTTCGTGTACACGGAAATTCCGTATGCACGGCGGATCTGTGGACGGGCCCGGGTTCTGGTTTACACCCGGGGCGTGACAGATTAGTTGGTATCAGTGCTTAGGGATAGGTCAGTTGGGACTTAGGAAACCCTAGGCTTTTGGCAGACCCTAGGAAGGCAGAGCGTGAGTGACGTGATATTGTGCGAAAGTCGGCAATTGGTTGTTAACTCTTCCTGTGAGTGGAGAGGGATTGGCATAGCCTATTTCTGGGGGACTATTATGTTGGCTGCAGACAACATAAGGTTACAGAAATAGGGGAATGTCCATGACTTTCGCTGGATTGGGTCGAGAGTGGTTTGGTTTACTGACCCGTGGATTCTTGTGTGGCAGGATGCCTCCTAGGCGGCAGATTCCTACTCGGGGTACTCCTACACCCCCGGAGGAGCCGGAGCAGTCCGGGCCTTCTGAGATCAGTGAGCTGAGGGCCATGGTGGCCCAGTTGGCGGAGAGCCACCGCCGACAGGAGCAGAGGTTCGAGCAGTTATTTGCCCAGGTTACGGCACCTCCCCCTACTACTGCAGAGGCCCCAGTACCACCTGTTGTACCACCGACTATTCCACCTGCCCCTACAGCGCCGTCGTCGAGCAGTGGGGCCCAGGGGATGTTCAGGCCTTTGACCCCAGAGGAGGAGCGGGAGTTTTCTGACAAACTCACGCAGTTCTTTAAGCGAGGACCCCCCTAAGTTCTCGGGGCGGAGCACTCACCCTTGGGAGATTGGATCGTGGCTAGCGTCAATGGAGAAGTTGTTTCGGGACTTCTTCATTGACCAGAGGTTCAGAGCCACATTTGGCAGTACACTGTCTAGAGGGGGATGCAGATGCTTGGTGGCGTCGGGTCGAGCCCTTAGAGTTTCAGGTCACCCTGACAGCTACCCTGGTCGGAGTTCAGGAGGATGATCCTTGACACTTACTTCTCCACGAGCGTGAAGAAGAAGATAGAAGATGACATTGAAGAACCTGCAGTAGGGTGATCGCCCAGTGTGGGACTATTTCCAGGAGTTTACGCAGTTGCTCAACTGCGTACCCTATGTTGCCAGGGATGGGCTGCACCAGGTGGAGCTGTTTGAGACAGGTTTGCGCCCCGAGATCTATACCTTGGTACACGCCCAGAGGCTTCAGACTTTATCAGAGGCTGTGGATCATGCACAGTGGGTCGAGAGGGGAGATCATGTTGTTTCTAGACGCGGAGGTCTGGTCGCTCAGAGTTCTGAGAGGAAGCGACCAGCATCGGATGAGGGGGGACAGGCCAGTTCCTGGAGGCCGCCCCGACCGCCACCGCCTCAGTTTACGGGCCAGGGGGCGTTCGGAGCGGCGAGGGCCTGGGGGATCCCAGAGGCCCCCACAGCATCAGCAAGCCCCAGCGACAGCAGCAGCACTCGCAGCAGCAGAGGTCGCAGTCGCGACAGCAGGGATCTCAGCGGCAGTCGCACAGGCAGCAGCAGCAGCAGCAGTCACGGCAGTTTCGGGCCCCTGGCAGTTGTATCTTCTGCGGGGGTCAGCATTTCCCCGGCACTTGTGATCAGAGGTGGGGGCGTTGTTATGGCTGTGGTCAGGCCGGGCACATACGATCTTCATGCCCTTTTTCGGCATCAGTGGCGCCTTCTTCAGCCTCAGTTTCTCTTCCACCTCAGCAGCGACCGCCAGCTCAGCGGCCCTATGCTCCTGCGAGCAGGGCTCCTTCCTCCCACCCTGCAGACTACCGACCACCAGCTCAGAGCGGGCGAGTCTACGTCGCTCAGGTAGGGGACTCCACGGCAGCCGACCACGTGGTGGCAGGTATCACTTTACTTTTTGGTATTAGAGCTCGCACTTTATTTGATACCGGTGCATCACATTCTATTATTAGTAGAGCATTTGCATCATCTCATGGACTAGAGTTAGGTCGGTTGCCACATGCATTAGAGGTACAGATTCCCGGTCACATATTGCATGTAGAGGAGTGTTGCTGGTCTTGCCCGGTACAGCTTGAGTCTTGGATTTTGCCAGCGGACCTGATGGTCCTTAGTCAGCTGCGAGATTTTGACATTGTACTGGGGATGGATTGGCTGGCTCGCTATTTCGCGACGATTGATTGCGCCGCGAGGACTGTTACCTTTAGCGAGCCAGGCCAGGAGGTGTTCGTTTTCGGGGGGGTGCCAGAGTGCTTTCTTTGCCTCTATGGTTTCGACTTCTCGTGCGAGGCAGATAATGCGCAGTGGATGCGTAGCCTTTATGGCATCTGTGGTTAAGGAGCCTACGGCGGCTCCGGGACTCGCGGATATCCCGATTGACCCGCGAGTTCCCGGATGTGTTTCCTCCAGAGCTGATTAGTATGCCGCCGGATAGGGAGGTCGAGTTTTTGATTGACGTAGTCCCAGGAACTGCGCCAATCTCTAAGGCTCCTTACCGAATGGCACCGGCTGAGCTGCGAGAATTAAAGGCGCAGCTCCAGGATTTAATGGACAAGGGTTTTGTGAGGCCGAGTGTATCGCCTTGGGGAGCGCCGGTGCTATTGTGAAGAAGAAAGATGGTTCGCTTCGACTGTGCGTTGATTACCGGGAGCTGAATAAAGCGACCATCAAGAACAAGTACCCTTTGCCGCGCATTGATGACTTATTTGATCAGCTGCAAGGGTCTTGTGTCTTCTCCAAGATTGACTTACAGTCTGGTTACCACCAATTGAAGGTGAAGGCCGAGGACATCCCAAAGACGGCATTCAGGTCGCGGTACGGGCATTATGAGTTCACCGTCATGCCTTTGGATTGACAAATGCCCCTACTGCTTTTATGGATTTAATGAACAGGATTTTTCGACCATACCTGGATCGGTTCGTCGTTGTTTTTATTGATGACATCCTAGTTTATTCCCGAAGCGATGTGGAGCACGAGGAGCACCTGAGGATTGTGCTACAACTTCTGAGAGAGAGAAAGTTGTATGCCAAGTTATCTAAGTGTGATTTCTGGCTTCGGTAGGTTGTCTTTTTGGGCCACGTGATTTCAGCCGCTGGAGTGGCAGTAGACCCGGCGAAGATCGAGGCAGTCCGGGATTGGCCCCGACCGACGACGGTATCAGAGGTCCGCAGTTTCATGGGCTTAGCAGGATATTACCGTCGGTTTGTGGAAGGTTTTGCGAAACTTTCCACACCCCTCACTCGTTTGACGCGAAAAGGGATTAAGTTTACTTGGAGTGAGGATTGCCAGAGGAGCTTTGAGGAATTAAAGAACAGATTGATGTCGGCTCCTGTCCTTTCCCTCCCCGTTATGGGGAAAGGATACGTGATATACAGCGACGCATCGCACAGTGGACTTGGTTGCGTGCTGATGTAGGAGGGAAGGGTAATCGCTTATGCCTCTCGGCAACTGAAGGATTATGAAAAGAATTACCCTACCCATGATTTGGAGCTAGCTGCAGTGATTTTTGCACTAAAGTTGTGGCGCCACTATCTGTATGGGGAGCACTGCGAGATTTACACCGACCACAAGAGCTTGAAATACCTGTTCACACAGAAGGAGCTCAACTTGAGGCAGCGCAGATGGTTGGAATTGTTGAAAGATTATGATGTAGACATATTATACCATCCTGGCAAGGCCAACGTGGTTGCTGATGCCCTGAGCAGGAGAGCAGTACAGAGTCTATCTTTGTTGATCACCGATCAGGCGCCATTACTTGAGCAGATGAGGCGGTTAGAGCTCGAGGTTGTGTCCCCTGGGGTCTCTGCTAGACTTATGTCTCTGGTCGTGCAGCCCACTCTGTTGGACAGGATTCGGGAGAGACAGAGTGAGGACCCCCACCTGATGAGGATTCGAGAGCAGATGCAGACTGGTTTGATAGGGGACTTTTCAGTTGATGCTGCGGGAGTACTGCGGTACAGGGACCGCGCTTGTGTGCCTATGGATGCAGAGATTCGAGAGCAGATCTTGAGGGAGGCCCACTATACACCTTATACCATCCATCCTGGTGAGACTAAGATGTATAAGGATCTTAAGGCACAGTTTTGGTGGAATGGGATGAAAAGAGACATTGGGAGATTTGTAGCACACTGTCTAACTTGTCAGCAAGTAAAGGCTGAGCATCGTGTACCTGCTGGCAAGTTGCAGAGTCTCCCAATCCCAGAATGGAAATGGGAACATGTTACGATGGATTTTGTCACTAGTTTGCCGAGAGCACAGACGGGAGCGGATGCTATCTGGGTAGTCGTGGACAGGCTTACCAAGTCCGCTCACTTTTTGCCGGTTCAGATGACTTGGCCGATGGAGCGACTCGCACTGGTGTACTTGGCTGAGGTGGTTAGATTGCACGGGTGCCCGTTTCCATCGTATCAGATAGAGACCCGAGGTTTGTCTCGCATTTCTGGAGGAGTTTACAGACAGCCTTGGGGACGCAGCTCCGATTCAGTACAGCATTCCACCCACAGACCGATGGGCAGTCAGAGCGCACTATTCAGATCCTCGAGGATATGTTGAGAGCATGCGTTCTGGACTTTGGAGGAGGATGGTACCGACACTTGGGATTAGTTGAGTTTGCGTACAACAATAGCTATCAAGCGAGCATTCAGATGGCTCCGTTTGAAGCGTTGTATGGACGCAAGTGCCGGTCGCCCCTATATTGGAGTGACGTGGGTGAGAAGAAGACTTTGGGTCCTGATCTACTTTTAGAGGCAGAGGAAAAGGTCAGATTGATACGACGACATCTCGAGACCGCCCAGAGTCGACAGAGGAGTTATGCTGATACTCGACGGCGAGACTTAGAGTTTCAGGTGGGTGACCATGTTTTTCTGAAAGTCTCGCCTTCGAAGGGGATTCGGAGATTTGGCATTCGTGGGAAACTGAGCCCTCGTTATATTGGACCTTTTGAGGTGTTGGAGCGCTTAGGGCCAGTTGCCTACAGGCTTGCGCTTCCTCCCAGGCTTTCAGGTGTTCACAATGTTTTTCATGTATCGTCACTGAGGAGGTATGTTCATGACCCGTCCCATATCATCGATTTCACCCCATTGGAGGTCGCTGAGAACCTGAGCTATGTTGAGCGGCCGTTGAGGATCTTGGACCGTGAGGTTAGGGAGTTGCGCAGTCGGCCATCCCATACGTGAAGGTCCTCTGGAGCAGTCATGATGAGCGCGAGGCTACCTGGGAGCTGGAGTCAGCGATGATGGATGCTTACCCCCACTTGTTTGAGGCCCCTGCTTGAGGTATGACTTTTGTTTCGAGGATGAAACTTTTTCTTGTGGGGGAGGATGTAGTGTACTGGTTTTTCCCATGCAACTTTCCGGTGAATCCACTGTGTAGAACACCTAGTGTTGGTGTGTCTGGCCAATGGTGCATCGAAGGGGTGCCACAGATGGACCTTGTGAGACTTTGATAGCGGATTTGGCCTTCGGCTGCATTTGCCGAATTTTAGAAAAGGTTTTGGGCCAATCTGAGGTTGGATTTGGATTCAGCGCGGAAAAAACGCTTGAAAACGACTATTTGCTTGTTAAATTTGGAGTCCGGATGACCAAAAGCGGGCTTCCGGAAGTTTTCGGGGTTATTCGGTGCATGGGGGAGACTCGTGGACCGGCCGGAGCCACGTGGCGGCCTATTATTGGCCGGCTCACGCAGCTCGGTCCACGGGGTGGCGCGGCGGTGCATGGACCGCGGGCGGGAGACGCGTGGCGTGCCCTGATTGGCCGGCGCACGCGGCACGGCTCACCGGTCTTGCGGGGTTGCGGTGGACCGGGCGCATGACACGTGGCGGCGTCGGATTCGTTGGCTCACGTGGGCGCGGTCCACGGTGTGCGCGGGGGGGCGCCTCGGGACTGCGCGCGCACAGTGGCGCCAGGCGGGCGGTCGGCCGCACTCGAGTGCGCCACGTGTCGCCTCGCGGTTGGGCGGCCGTACCTACCCCCGCTGACCGCGAGGGGACACGCGGCGCATTGCGGGCCGCCGGGATTTGCTGTCCCCTGTTTGGGGTGACGTGGCCGCTCCTGGGACTTTCGGGCGCGTCGGACGGGAGGTGTGCAACCGAGTTTCCGGGCGCAGTGCGCCCGAAACCTGCGCCCGAAAACCCGGCCCAACAGCTAATGGGCTGGGCCTATAAATAGGATTCCCTGTTCGTTCCTTAGGCTTTTTGGACCCCTTTTCGCAGAGCATTCTACAGAGAAATTTTCCCTCCCTCAGTGCACTACCCATTGGAGAACTTTGAGGATTTTTGGAGGCACTCTCTTCCCGAGGTTCACCATTTTACGGCGCGGCGCGACGCTTGTTTCCCGTCGATCTTCTTCGCCCCTTCTCAGTGTTTGGACTCCTCCGACTCACCCAGACATCGGATTTCGCCGATTCTTGCGCCGTTGGACTCACGACAGGTAGGACTTCAACTCCTGTGTTTTGAGGTTCCTCGATTTCCGTGCTGATCTTGGAGTTTTCTGAGCACCCATTTGACCCATTTTTCTTCATGGACTTTTGGACAGCACCGCGGTGTTCTTGCCGTATCTTTTCGCTCAGACGTCGGATTGAGGCGATTCAAAAGGCAATCTTCATCTACTCTTCGCAAGGAGTCTCCTGGATTTTTCTCAGATTTTTCTGGATTTTGCACGAGGGTGAGAATCTCCTTTCTCTGTGGTTCTTTGATACAGAAATTTGGTACAGTTTGGATTGGGGTGTACCCCTTGCCGGATTTTTATCTCAGCGTAGGAAACTCCGATTTGGGCGTGCAGGTACTCGTTTCGACGGGCTCGTCGCAAGGATCGCGATAGTATTTTTCTTGGATTTTTCTGGGCATTATTCGCAGGTAAAAATTGGAGAATTCTGGACTGTGGAATTAGGGGACAGATTTTGGAAATTGAGAATGGATAGCTTATGTATTTTCCTTTGGGGTATTTTGTACAGATTGGTGGTGAGTTTTGGACTGATCTTGGACTTCGCTTTTGGGAACTTGGTATAGCGCTCGAGGTGGGTGATGTTGTGAACCTCCTACTTGTGAATGTCACTAGGCCTATTAGAATGCCTTGATCATGTGCTAATAATTGTAATTGTATCGAGCATGCTTGTATGAGATTAAGGTTCCTTTGTTGATATTTGCATTGTTAGCAGGCTACAGATTAGTAAGTGGTGTTTCCATGTTTAGATATGCCATTCAACTTGTTGGTAAGAATACTAAAGTCATATCATGTTATATGTTAAGGAAAGGTTTGGGCATGTGGTTAGAATGCATGTTGTAAAAGGCGTACTTGCTAGTAGATTGTGCATCTAAATTGTATCATGTATCATATGTCCTGCCACATGTACATCGGGAGTTCCAAACATTTAATGTTGCATATGTTAGAATAATTGAAATGATTTTATCAAATAAAGGACTTTGCATGCTTGAATGGTCATCTAGCTAGGCCACCTTTTTCTGCTACACAAACATATTGGAATTGACTTAGGAGAAACCATGCTTTTATTCGTTCTCCTGTCGTCGAGTCTTAGGGGATTGTGTAGTCAGATGTTCAGAGTTGGGACAGTCGGGGATCGATGTTTGGGTGTTGCGGCGACCGCGGACTGTGGGCGGTTGACCGGATTATTATTATTATTATTACTTTTGCATCAGATTGGAGGTAGGGGATCGAGTTTCCCTTTAGTGGATGGGTTTTTCCCACTTGATCAGAGTCGTGACCCCGTCCTGCTATTTTATGATACTGATGATACTAGTGACAGTGATACTATGCTCGTGTGGGGTCGCTCCCCTCGAGTGCCACTCCGGAGTAGGTTTCAGACCGTGTTGGGTGCCGGTCAGACCGTGTTGGGTTCCGGTCATTTGGACAGGGGAGATACTGAGTTGTGAGGTTGACAGCAGAGCAGGCAGTACCAGTGTTTACTGGTGTTTCGATTGGGTTGGTCTGTCAGTCTTTGACGTTTTGGTTCATGCTTTCGGCTATTCTTTAGTTAGGCATCTTAGAGGCATGTTAGTGGTAGCTCTTCATCAGTAGTGTACTTGTAGCTTACCACCTCTGTTTTCATTTTCGCCTCTGATAGTCCTAGTGGGCATATCTGAGTTTGAGGTCTACCCACTAGGGGAGGCTACTGTTTTTATAGTAGTTCTCACCCCCCCACTGCTTTCTCTTTTCTTTCCCCCTTTGTTTTGCAGAGTCCTCTGCGGGAGTTGCGGGACCCTCTTCCCTGGATCGAGGTAAGAGGATTGCGGATTAGATAGCTGCTGCCCCGAGTTCGAGTTTTGTAGTTTTGATGTATCCCCAGTACACTCAGACGGTTGTATTTTCCTTTTATTTTGGGTCTGGCTGCGACCAGCTGGTTGTATTTATTTCGTGAGCTGGGAGAGACACTTGTATATTTGTGAGAGCTTATTGTACCTTTATTTCCTGCATTTGTCTGAGTTGTATTAGTTTTAGTTTAGCTCTGTTTTATGCTCCTTTATTATATATTTTATATCTGAGCAGGTTACCAGCGCTTCGTGTTCGCGAAAAATTCCGTGTGCACGGCGGATCTGTGGATGGGCCCGGGTTCTGGTTTACACCCGGGGCGTGACAGCATTAGTCAATCCAAAAGGCATGACGGTAAACTCATAATGCCCGTACCGAGTCCTGAACGCCGTCTTCGGGATATCCTCGGCCTTCACCTTCAATTGGTGGTAACCTGATTGCAGATCAATCTTAGAGAAGACACAAGGCCCTTGCAGCTCGTCAAATAAATCATCAATGCGCGACAAAGGGTACTTGTTCTTGATGGTCACTTTGTTCAATTCTCGATAATCCACACAAAGCCGAAGTGAACCATCCTTCTTTTTCACGAATAGCACCGGCGCTCCCCAAGGCGATACACTGGGCCTAACAAAACCCTTATCCAACAAGTCCTGAAGTTGCGCCTTTAACTCTCGCAGCTCAGCCGGAGCCATTCGGTAAGGAGCCTTAGAGATTGGCGCAGTTCCAGTGACTGCGTCAATCAAAAACTCAATCTCTCTATCCGGCGGCATACTAGTCAGCTCCGGTGGAAACACATCCGGGAACTCGCAAACAATAGGGATATCCCCGAGTCCCGGTGCCGCCGTAGGCCCCTCAATCACACTAGCCAAAAAGGCTACGCATCCACTGCGAATCATCTGCCTCGCTCAAGAAGTCGAAACTATAGAGGCGAAGAAGGCACTCTGGCAGCCCCGGTACACAAATACCTCCTGGCCTGGCTCGCTGAAGGTGGCCGTCCTCGCGGCACAATCAATAGTAGTGAAATACCGAGGTAGCAAATCCATCCCAAGTACCACATCAAAGTCCCGCAGCTGTCTCAAGACCATCAAGTCCGCTGGCATAATCCAGGACTCAATCTGCACTAGGCAGGACCAACAACACTTCTCTACATGCAGAGTATGATCGGGAATCTGAACCTCTAATGCACGTGGCAACCGACCTACCTCTAATCCATGTAATGATGCAAATGATCGGCTAATAAAAGAATGTGATGCACCGGTATCGAATAAAGTGCGAACTCTAATACCAAAAAGTAAAGTGATACCTGCCACCACATGGTCGGCTGCCGAGGAGTCCTCTATCTGGGCGGCGTAGACTCATCCGCTTTGAGCTGGAGGTCGATAGTCGGTAGGGTGGGAGGAAGGCGCCCTGCTCGCTGGAGCATAGGGCCGCTGCTGAGCTGGCAGTCGCTGCTGAGGTGCAAAAGGGCTTGATGCCGAAGAAGGTGCTGCTGATGTCGCAAGAGGGCACGTAACTCGAACATGACCAGACTGTCCACATCGATAATAGCGGCCAAACCTCAAATCACACGTGTCTAACGGATGCTGACCCCTGCAAAAAACACAACTCTCTGAAGGCTGGGTCTGTCTCGACTGCTGCTGCTGTCTCTGAGACTGCCGCTGTGATCTCTGTAGCCTCGGATGGGACCTCTGCTGCTGCTGATGCTGTTGCTGCTGCTGTGGTGGCCTCTGGGATCCACCAGGCCCTCGCCGCTCTGAACGCCCACGGCCCGAAAGCTGAGGTCGCGGAGGTCGGGGCGGTCTCCACGAACTGGCCTGTTCCCCGTCCTCCGGTGCTGGCCGCTTCCTATCGGAGCTTTGCGCGACAGCACCGCCTCGCCTGGCGACTACATAGTCTCCTCTCTCTACCCACTGGGCATGCTCCGCGGCCTCCTCGAGAGTCTGAAGCCACTGGGCATGCACCAATGTATAAATCTCAGTGCGGAGACTTGCCTCAAATAGCTCCAGCTGATGGGGTCCATCCCGAGCAACGAAAGGCACGCAGTTAAGAAACTGCATGAACTCCTGATAATAGGCCTGTACCGGTCGGTCGCCCTACTTTAGGTTCTTCAGGTCATCTTCAAGTTTCCGCTTCACACTTGTGTAGGTTTTTATAAGGATCCACAAGGATCTAAATAGGTACTATCAAACACCTAGAGGGGGGTGAATAGGTGTAATATACAAAAAACCAATCTCAGTGCAAAATAGAAACCAATGCGGAAAATAAAAACAGCACACCGAGATTTACGTGGAAACTCCAATCCAGGAGAAAAACCACGAGACCAACACGCAATAACAATCCACTAAGAAAAGAAGAATAACAAGGTGATTACCGACTCCACGGACTCAAACCCCTCCTTCAAGTTCTTCGGATCTTGCGCTCACCGACTGCACGTCCACTGCACACGTTCGAATCCACGAACGCCACTTGAATCCACGAGCAAAACGTTTCGAATCCACGAAATGCCTTCAACACATCGAATCCACGACGCCACGTCAAATCCTTGACGCAAACTTGATAAAAGTTTCGATGGTGATCCTTTGCTTAGAATATCATTGAAGAACCATGGATGGAATCTCTAAGCAAAGATTAGATCAATTTGACAAAAAGCATGTCTTGGAAGAAACCGTCGAATTGACCTAAAAGAGGCTAAAAGAAGAACGATAAAAACCTAGCCTATAGGGTTGCTCTCAAGCGTTTCTGGATTGGTCGGTACCTCTTGAGAAACCCTAAGTATCTATTTATAACCTTTGGAATCAAATTTGAGTCGGTTTATCATTATTTTCATAACCTGACATTGCGTACCGGTACTCAAAGTTGGGTTCCGGTACTCAATGACACAAAACACAGATTTTCCTATTGTGTTCCGGTACTCCAATCTGGGTTCCGGTACTCAATGAGAATTCCAGAAAATCCTGTGTCGGGTTTGAGGAACTTAAAGTGGGGTTCCGGTACTCAATGTAAAAACTGATTTTTTCAAGATAAACTTTATCAAAAACAAACCATGTACCGAAATCCAAACTTAAAATAAGTTGTGAGTTAAAAACTAAGTTCCCAAAACCACGTCTAAACCGGGTTTCAATAAATTCCTGATTCCAAAGATTGTAAATGTACTTAAATCACCATGATTAAAATTAATCATACCTGAGTGTCAACTTGAGGTCTTGTTGAATCTTCTCCGAATCTTTGATTGTTGATTGACAATTTGATCACTTCAAGACTCCGACTCAACTCACGATATATGCCAACACAAAAAGCCGTAACAATCTCCCCCTTTGGCAATTTCGTGACAAAACCCAAAAAGTACATAAAACGCTCAAGTCACTCATCTTAAACCAAAAAATTAAAATTCAATGTCATCACCAAAACATTGACTTTCTTTGCGTGAAAGATCGAATAAACAAAAGTACATTTGAACCAAACAATCCTAGAACAAACTCTATGACTTAGGACTTGGAGTCTTAATGTCACGCCCCGGGGTCGAAACTGCGACCCGGGCTCGCCAACAGATCCGCCGTCGACACGGGAAGCCCCGCACCGACGAAGCATCTAACCTGCAAAAGATAGAACTACAGCTACACAGATATCAGAGCGGAAAATAAAAGCTGTAAATATAAAATCCAACTACTATAAAGCAGAAAATAAATACAAGGTCCATCTCTCAAATACATGAATAATACAAGGTCAGATCTACATGATAGATACAAATAAAAATCCACCTATACAACATCTATGAATCCAAAAAGGGAGATAACTAAAACTAGAAATATAACAATACTCAGTGAATCCCACAGTCCGGGATGGTACATCTACCTCACTCTAAGGAACAATACTGGTAGGGATCTATCTCGCGACTCCCTGTCCTCGGTCCGTCAAGCCAGCTCGGCAGGAACGGAAGAAAAAGCCTCAGCAGCCTGTCACCGACAAAGGGTGTGAGAACTACATCCTATCGTAGTTCTCAGTGGGTACCGTCTCCAAGACCCACGGTCTGCCCACTAAGTCTACTAGAGGCAAAAGATAACAGAAAAAGACTGTGATAAAGAAAACTGGGCTGGAAGAGTATCTACAACTATCATGCCTCTGACTACTATGCTCAATGGGGAAAAACACAGATGATGGTATGCATCCACTTGCTACTGCTAATATGTGTCAAGTACCATGCTCAAAGGAAAACTCTACAAAGACACATGCTATGCATCCACTCACTCACAATAACCCAAATCTCAGTGACTGCCACATCGGGTCCAGTCAAGCCTGCGCCCCCTAGTGTATCAACCATGGCGTCCCATCGGACTATCTCAGTATCACGCAAAGCGACCTCTAGTGTATCAACTAGGCGCATCATCATCATCGCATCCGGAGCGTAGCTCGTGGGGAGCGACCCCATCGAGCTCAAGCGTGTCACATCTGGCAAAAGCGGCACATGCAGGCTATAATCCATAATCAAACAGATCGGAAACTCGAACACCCAAATAACCAGCACTCAGTCGGAGAACCCTCCACAATTCAATCTCAGAATGCTAACCCACTAAGAGAAGTACACAACCACTGGGACCGCCGTCAACCCAAACGGCTCCCAAAATGACACCCCACTCATAGACGAGAAGAACCGTCTGACACAGCAAGGGTCTGAGAATCTCGTTAGGCCGGTGCCTAGAACCCCAATCAAACAAGAACAGACTCTAGGCTTAGCCTATCGAAGTTCTCGATCCCTTACCGTTCAGGAATTCGGCTCCCTCGGTTAAAGTGGGAAACCATCTCAACATGCTAAACTCACGGGCTGGAGATGCTCTGCAGCCAAATAGTGAAGGGTCCGAAAACCCCGGGAGACTAATACCTACGACCCCGATCAAACAAGAATAGGCTATAGGCGTAGCCTCCCGTTGTTTTCGACCCCAGAATGAAATCAGCCCTTAGAACCCATACCACTCACCCCTGTCGGGTGAGGAAATTTATGAGAAAAGATGACCTTTATTATAAAATACCTTTTCCACTCAACCCCCTCGGGGTGAGGATAAAATTGCCCCTTTTTGAAAAACTATCTTGAATTGAGAAACCCAACTTTTATAGATTTTAGTTCTTGAGAAATCAGTTAAAAACAAGTTTATTTTCCGGACAACAAAGGGTTGATGCCCTCGCCCAATCAAACAAGAACAGGCTCCGGCAACCCCTAGAAATTTGGAAGGAAAAACACTGGTTTACTAAAGTCATGAGTGTCCAAAAACATTATGGGTTCAAGGTCCTGATAACACACTTGGTGGTGAGGTCCAAAACAGAGAAATACCCAAAGATCCGGGACCACCGTTTACCCAAAACGGTTTCCAAAACACTAACACTGGACTAACACAGCTACCAGACCCCACTCAGCCCCCAGGTCCGAGTGCAACATACGTCCCACAATACCCCGACCACTCGGCCCACTACCCGGGCGAGGAACTCTATGTCCAGGAAGAAATGCAATGTGTGGGATGTCTAAAGCACAAAAGAACCTAGCCCAGGTGAAGGTTCTCTACTGATCTGGTAAAACACATGCAACATATGACGGGGGTGCTAGCCAAGGTTCCAATAAAACATTTATTCTAGCATGCTGAATCCTATCATAATAGAATTAGAAAGAAGTCCGCAGACTTGGAGAAAAATCCAACCCAGCTCGGTTTGCCACCAATTGCTCGTAGACACTTGCAATTGGGCTTCGCGCGATTCCATGCCTCCACCGGAGTTCGCACGCAAAACGGAGCACGCCGTCGGAGTCCGCACGCAAAACAGAACACGCCGTCGGAGTCCGCACGCAAAACAAAACACGCCGTCGGAGTCCGCACGCAAAACGGAGCACGCTGCCGGAGTCTGCACGCAAAACGGAGCACGGTGCCGGAGTCCGCACGCAAAACGGAGCACGCCGCCGGAGTCCGCACGCAAAACAGAGGGGTAAACAACAGTCCCTAACAAGCACAAGGACAATGGGGAAAAATTCCAAAATCCAAAAGGGTAAACCCCAAAACTGTGCCGGAAAACACCGCGAAAAGACGAGCGAACCAACCTTAAAGTCGGCGTGTCGTCGAACAAGCACCCGAGCGTTCACCCGGCTCCAAGGGACAACTCGCGCGCGCTCCACGGCACAAACGGTGCACTCACGGCACCCCAAAAACTCCCCCAACGCTCTCTCTCTCTCCCTCTCGCGTGCACGTACGGAGCAAAAGAGGAAAATAAGGAGAAAAGGGGGCGTTTTGGGCTTAAATAGCCCAAAACAGCAAGATTCGGGCGCCCGAAACCCCGGTTCGGGCGAGCAACAGCGACCCCGAAAAAATTCCGGCGCCGCGCGTTCCACCGCAGGCTGCCACGTGGCAGCACCGCGCCACACCGCGACCAGCGCGCCAGCGTCGCGTCCCATCGCGTGCCGCGGGCGAACCGGGCTTCGCCACGTGTCGCCACCCGCGCACAACCCGCACTGGCCCGCGTCGCTTCCCCGCGCGCGTCAACGCGTGGGCTGACGCGCCCAACGCGGATCGGCCGCGTGGCGCCTCCAACGTGCGCCCACGCCCCCGCGCCAGCGCCTGGGTCACCGCGCCCCTTCCCGCGCCTGCGGCCGGCTCGACCAACCCGCGCCCACCACGTGGTAGCGGCGCTGGTTCGTTGCTCGGTGCACGCGAGTGGGCCGTGGACCGGCCCGCGACCAAAAATGGGCCCGTTAGCCCATTTATGCCCGAAAATAGCCGATTTTGACTGTTTTCGCGCGCTGAGTCCATTTTTGTCATCCATTCGACGCACAACGCACTCGATATGTAGAGTTATTATGGATCCACAAGGATCTAAATAGGTACTATCAAACACCTAGAGGGGGGGTGAATAGGTGTAATACTTAAAAAACTCAATCTCA
Source organism: Tillandsia leiboldiana (assembly GCA_029204045.2). Classification (NCBI taxonomy): domain Eukaryota; kingdom Viridiplantae; phylum Streptophyta; class Magnoliopsida; order Poales; family Bromeliaceae; genus Tillandsia; species Tillandsia leiboldiana. The sequence continues at coordinate 14,211,289 of CM055060.1, read as the reverse complement.
GTGCAAAATAAAAACAATGCGGAAAATAAAAAATAGCACACCGAGATATACGTGGAAACTCCAATCCAGGAGAAAAACCACGGGACCAACACGCAATAACAATCCACTAAGAATAGAAGAATAACAAGGTGATTACCGACTCTACGGACTCAAACCCCTCCTTCAGCTTCTTCGGACCTTGCGCTGACCGGTTGGATATCCGCGCAATAACAATCCCTAAGAAAGGAAGAATAACAAGGTGATTACCGTCTCCACGGATTTAACCCCTCCTTCAATTTCTTGGACCTCGCGCTCCACCGTTTTGCTCGTCCACTGCTCACGTTCGAATCCACGAACGCACGCTTCGAATCCACGAAACGCCTTTAGCACATCGAATCCACGATGCCACGTCGAATCCACGACGCAAACTCAGTCGATAAGAATATTGACTTCGATGGTGATCCTTTGCTTAGATTCTCGTTGAGGAACCGTAGAAGAAATCTCTAAGCAAAGATTAGATCAATTCGACAAAAGATGTGTTCTTGAAGGAACCATCGAATTGACCTAAAAGAGGCTATAAAGAAGAACGATGAAAACCTAGCCTCTAGGGTTGCTCTCAAGTGTTTAGAAATTGATCGGCCGTAGCACCCACGTTTTTGAGAAACCCTAAATGTCTATTTATAACCCTTGGAAAAAGATAAAAGTCGGTTTAGGAAATTTATCCCGATGGGGCATTGTGTACCGGTACCAAATATCCCGTTCCGGTACGCAATGGTGCAAACACAGATTTTTCTATTGTGTTCCGGTACGCGAGTCCGTGTTCCGGTACGCAGTGCAATTTACAGAAAATTCTGTGTCGGGTTAGAGGAACTTTAAGTGTGGTTCCGGTACGTAATGTAGAAACTGATTTTTCCAAGATAAACTTTATCCAAATCAAACCAAGTACCGGAAACCAAACTTAAAATAGATTGTAAGTTAAATCCAAGTTCCTAAGACCAAGTCTAAACCGGTTTTCACTAAGTTCCTGATTCCAATGGTTATAAATGAACTTAAATCACCATGGTTTAATTAACCATACCTGAGTGTTAACTTGAGCTCATGTTGAATCTTCAATGAGTCTTCGAAAGCCGATTTGACAATTTGTTCCCTTTAAGACTCCGACTCAAACTCACGAAATGTGCCAACACAAAATGCCGTAACAATCTCCCCCTTTGGCAATTTCGTGACAAAACCCAAAAATACATAAAGTCGCTCAAGTCACTCATCTTAAACCAAAAAGACGAAACTCAATGTTATCACCAAAACATTGATTTTCTTTGCGTGAAAGATCCAATAAATACAAAATACATTTGAACCAAACAGTCCTAGAACATACTCTATGACTTAGGACTTGGAGTCTTAAAGTGATGTAATTCCTGCAAAACAAAACTCCAAACAAAATCAAACGTTAGTCGTTAGAAGTTAAAATCCTACATTTGATTCGTCTTCCATTTGGTTCTTTTGTTTTTCCAGCTTTTGTTTTGTGGCTCTTTCAATCTGTTCTTTATCTCCCCCTATCTTGAGCATCCAAGAGCATCCATGTTCTCCCCCTGTCTTGAGCATCTATATCCTCCCCCTTTGTGATGCAATCATTATTTTCTGTCTCCCCCTTTTTATGATATGTCCATCATTTCCGTTATTTCCGTTCTCCCCCTTTTTGTCACAAATTGTCAAACGGTTAATATAAACAAAAAGTAAAAATACTAGGAGGATAAGTTCTTAGTTACAAGACGATTAGAGTTCTTGTTCATCACAACGTGAAAGGAAACTGAAAACCAAAAACAAGAAGGAAAAGAGATCACTCATCCTCATTTGAATCATCGTCATCATCATCATGTGATGTTGGTCCATGCGATGTACTCGGTGCAGTTGCTCCAGTGACCACGTCATCATGTTTGCACCCAAGGATATCGAAGATTTTCTTTAAACCATCCTCAAGTTTCTTGAAGCCTTGCTCCATCCTTTGCTCCATCCTTTGCTTTAATGAACGAACATCCCGATGCAAGGTTTGAAGAGTTATGACCTCATCTGGTTCAGGAGATTCTTGACGAGGTGGTGCACTCACTGTCGCTTCACTTGCATAGGCTTTTGTATGCCCAAAAGTCTTCAAAGTGCTGATTGACTTGGCTAAAGTGATTCCATCAATTGCCCCCAAGCCATAATCATATTTGACACAAGAAATGTCAACTCCGTGATCTTCCAGAATACTAGTAATCAAGATTGGATACGGTAGAAGGTCACGTTGCCTTGATCCTTCAATGACATGTACCATTTGCTGCCAAATGAGAAATGGAATGTTGGTGTTAATTCCATTTGCACTTTCCGGGTGACCGAGGAAAAAGAGAAGTAACAATCGATCCCATCGAATCCTTTTGGTCCCCAGTGTGGGCAATAGGTTGTAGCATACAATTAAGGACAAAATATGATACTCTGGTTTTAGGTCCTTTGATTCCACATATGATCTGTTCGTGTGCGTCCCTGTCTTGCAAATAGAGTCCACAACCATATCCCAATGGGTATCATGTAGGAAATTACCCTCAGTGTAATAAAGACCAGAAGTGTCAACAGCTAATCCAAGGTTTGCACCAATTACTGCTGGAGTAATGTCAAACTTGACGTCTCTAACTGTTGTTTCAAAGACGAAAGCTCCGGTTTCATGGTCGTTTTGAAGTATGTTACCTCGCATGTAGAACTCCCTGATGATCTCCACACAAAAACCCATCTTAGGTTGAACTCTGCCAAGTGGCCGAATATGACTTCGTTCCAAAAGTCTTGCAAAGTCTGGCACCTCACGACATAGCTCGTTAAAGTTCACGTGTCGCTCTCCAATGCATGTGCGGTTCGCAAATCTGGCACGGCGTTTTGCACTCACATGCGGTTCACTTTCATCAACATTTGATCTCCGTTGAGAGCGCTCGCGTATTACCGGTCCACCGGTACTTCTACGCGGAGGAGAATCCGCACCCTTCTTTTTCCTTGAAGGCAAAGGTGCTTTCCCCTTTCCTTGAACTGATTCCTCTTCATATTCTGAGGAATGTTCAGAATCTGAGCTAGTTGAATCCTCGTTGCGTGATCGCTTGGTAGCCTTTTTCTTTCCAGAACCGCGACCACATCCACTTCCAGTGGCCATCAAAACCACTAGTGCAAGAAGCCATGAAAATGCCATTTCCTACAAAGAACACAATGCAGTATGATTTGATCGTATAGGAAGGCTTAAACATGTCTAAGAAACATTCTAAACATGTCACAAATGATGATTCATCATTTAAAAAACATTTTCATTAAAAGCCCTAATTCTCAATTTCTTTTATGCTAAGAACATATGAAAATGTTAGATTCAATCAAATAAGCATGGAAACATGAATCTAATTAGATAGAAAGCAACCATATATGTTCTAAACATGAATTAAGAGTGATTTAAGCAAGAGATTTCATTAGGAGAAAGGATCAACTCAAAAATCCCAAAATAAAACATCAAAGCCTAAAAACTAGGGTTTTGAAACAAAAGTAAGCAAGATTAAAGAGGAAACTTACAAATCAAAACCACAAATCACTTGATCTTGATGAAAAACCCCTTAGAGATGTTTTAGAGAGAGAGAGGGAGGGTTTTGAAGTGGGAGAGATGAAATAAAACATTGTAGTCTCGGAATATAAGGAATCCCAGATCGCGTACCGGTACCAGAAGCCGCGTACCGGTACGCAGTGTAAAAGCCGAAAATCCATCGTTCGGGATCCGGATTGACAAGCAGAGGATCCGGATCTGCAATGTAGTTCCGGTACTAAAAGTGTAGTACCGGTACGCAAGTGAAAAAACCAGAAAACTTCACATTCGGGATCCGGATTGGATTTTCTAATCCGGATTGGATTTTCAGGTACTAAAAAGCAGGTACCGGAACAACAGAGCCAAAAAGCAAAAATTTCTTGAAACAAATCCAAATTTTAGAAACTTTTCAAATACCGATTTGTATTCCATCAAGAAATCAATTTAAGTGCTTTAAACAGTGAATTCACATAGATGTCATTCAATCCAATTAATTTCACAAAATTAAAAAGATTTACTCCAAAATCATGAAAAATAAAGGTAAAACATTATAAACCGTTTTTCATGTTATATTCATCAAACACAAGTCATCAAAAATAATCTTGAGATCCAAAGTCTATCAAGATGTAACGGATTTACAAGGATGACATACGGAGATTTCCAAACGACATCAATCTTGAATTCTACCCTTTCAAATGAGATAATCACTAAAATACCTAAGGGTGGCTCTTTGAGCATCTTTCAACTATCCCACCTTATACCAACCAGGAGATTGTTCAAAATATAAGAGTTTTGCATATTAATCTCCAAATGCTTCAACTAAAGATTTTCTCATAAAATACTATCAAGCATCCATAACATGTGGTAGCTTCACACACAAACCGGACGACCGGGGTGGCAGCTCTTTCCAACAAGAGGTGGTAGTTTTCACACTCCTTTCGGATGTAACTCTTTCCACATCTTTTAAAAAATCATTTATTTACCCTTGTAAGAAAACAATCTCTTACGTGAAAGAATTAAATCCCAAATTTCAATCAATCGGTTGTCTCACGTTTATCACAATGAATTCACACAACCGAGATAGATTAAGCATCTAAAGATCACACATGATTTCTAAAATTTGATGCTTATAAGATCAAAAACTCCTATAATGAAGTATCTTCAAGATTATGATTATGGAGTAAAGTTGATAATCCAAATAAAATTAATTTGGAGTGAATAAACGTGAAGCCCCTTTTATTCAATGCACTTGTTCAGTAAAACCCCTTTTGTTCAAAAACAAAGTATAAAGACGAAGAGCATTGAAAAACATGTAATGCAAAGATTAAGAAAGATATGAAGGGAAAACCAATCAAAGCATTACATACAGTCATAAGCTATTTAGAACTTAAGACAAGGAAAGATATCACCTTTCCGAATCCAAAATCGCTGGATTTTGGGTTGTCTTGATTCGTTGTGGCCGGGGGTTGTCCGCTTTGACTGTTGATCCACCTTAGGTCTTTGCCTCGCAGTGATCCACTTGAATGATTGATGTTGTGGCTCGGACCTTTGGTGGGTTGAGTGAACTCCTTTGACTTGATGTGTCTTTTGATTCCGTTGAGTTCGCTCCGTAGATGAAGTTGCCGAAGAATTCTTCTTTCTCTTTTTCGGGCAATTCTTCACCAAATGACCTTCAAGTCCACATAGGTGACAAGTTCTTCTTTTCAATTTAGTTGTGGAACTTGAAGCATGCACAGTTTGATCCTTTTTAAATCTCAAACCAACCTTGCTTGCTTGACCTAATCCGGATATACAATCAAATTTCTTGGAAACAGTTGAAAACCTTTGTATGTCGGATTTGAGTTCATGAACTTGCTTGGTCAATACTTGGTTGGTGACATGAATCTCCTCAAACTGTTTTTCTAGAAAACCAATCTTGTCCATAGATGATTTAGCGTTTGTCTCCGATTGGTTTAGCTTTTCTTGGAGGATTTTATTGTTATCCAATAAACGTCCTTGTTCCTCCTCGAGATCTTGAAGTTTTATCTTTAAAGCTTGATTCTCGTCTTGACCTTCAAGTCGTTGCTTCATCAACTTCTTAATATGTTTGGCCATCTTCTTTGATTCCGTAAGAAGTTGTTGATATGCCTCAACGAGTTCTTCTTCGTCCGACTCCCCCTCACTTGATGACTCTCCGCCGGTTGTTGATGTTTCATACACAATCAAAGGAGTAGAGTCAGTGACTAATGATGATAAACAGTTATTAGAAGAGGGAAAATGAGAGGCATGAGAAGCAACGATTTTTTTCCTCTTTACTTGAGGTCGATTCATTAGAAGTAGAATCGTCCCAAGTTTTCACTTGCAAAGCCTTCTTTTTATATAATTTCGGAGTAGGACAATCCGTTGAAATATGGCCGTAGCCTTTGCATCTATAACATCGGATTTCCCCTTCGAATTCATCTTTTTCCTTAGAAGGTTTTGCAAGGAATTTGAGGTTAGAGGATTTAGAACCCGATGACCCTTTAGATGGTTTCGTGGATGAAGATCCATCGGTTCGATTCTTCCAAAATTTCCGACGAAATTTCTTTGTGATCCGCGCCAATTGTTCTTCAAAATCGGCAAAAGAGATTTCATCGTCGGAACTTGATTCGCTATCTTCTTCCTTTGTGGATTTGAATGCAATACCTGTAAGCTTAGAAGAAGACTTGGAAGAAACTTGATTAGTAGGAAAAGTCAATTCATAAGTTTGCAAAGCACCTACTAATTCCTCTACACTCATCTCATCCGGATGACTAACGGTTTCAATGGCGGTAACCTTTGCCCTAAACCGTTCCGGAAGAGTCCGAAGTATCTTTCTTACAATTTTCGACTCCGGGATCTTTTCTCCTAAATTAGCACATGTATTAATTACATCTTGAAGTCTAGTGTAATAATCTGTAAACAATTCATGCTCTTCCATATGAATAGAGTCAAATTGACTTGTAAGCATCTGGAGCTTTTGAATTTTTACAAGATTAGTACCCTCATGTGTAATTTTGAGAATATCCCAAATTTCCTTCGCGGTTTCACACGCGGAAATTCTTGTAAATTCAGTCGAGGAAAGAGAATTAAATAAAGCGTTCATACCTTTCCCATTGTAAGAAGATCTTTCAAATTCCTCTTTGGACCATCTAGAGCGAGGTTTTGGGGTAGTAGAATTTCCTACTTCCTCAACAGGATGCACCCAACCGCATTCCACGGATTGCCATACTCGCTCATCAATTGCGATGAGAAAAGCTCTCATCCGCACTTTCCAATAAGCATAATTAGTCCCATCAAAAAGAGGAGGTCTATAAATATTACCACTTTCACCCATCATGATAGATAAACCTAAAACCCGCTCCGATACCAATTGTAGAGTTATTATGGATCCACAAGGATCTAAATAGGTACTATCAAACACCTAGAGGGGGGGTGAATAGGTGTAATACTTAAAAAACTCAATCTCAGTGCAAAATAAAAACAATGCGGAAAATAAAAAATAGCACACCGAGATATACGTGGAAACTCCAATCCAGGAGAAAAACCACGGGACCAACACGCAATAACAATCCACTAAGAATAGAAGAATAACAAGGTGATTACCGACTCTACGGACTCAAACCCCTCCTTCAGCTTCTTCGGACCTTGCGCTGACCGGTTGGATATCCGCGCAATAACAATCCCTAAGAAAGGAAGAATAACAAGGTGATTACCGTCTCCACGGATTTAACCCCTCCTTCAATTTCTTGGACCTCGCGCTCCACCGTTTTGCTCGTCCACTGCTCACGTTCGAATCCACGAACGCACCCTTCGAATCCACGAAACGCCTTTAGCACATCGAATCCACGATGCCACGTCGAATCCACGACGCAAACTCAGTCGATAAGAATATTGACTTCGATGGTGATCCTTTGCTTAGATTCTCGTTGAGGAACCGTAGAAGAAATCTCTAAGCAAAGATTAGATCAATTCGACAAAAGATGTGTTCTTGAAGGAACCATCGAATTGACCTAAAAGAGGCTATAAAGAAGAACGATGAAAACCTAGCCTCTAGGGTTGCTCTCAAGTGTTTAGAAATTGATCGGCCGTAGCACCCACGTTTTTGAGAAACCCTAAATGTCTATTTATAACCCTTGGAAAAAGATAAAAGTCGGTTTAGGAAATTTATCCCGATGGGGCATTGTGTACCGGTACCAAATATCCCGTTCCGGTACGCAATGGTGCAAACACAGATTTTTCTATTGTGTTCCGGTACGCGAGTCCGTGTTCCGGTACGCAGTGCAATTTACAGAAAATTCTGTGTCGGGTTAGAGGAACTTTAAGTGTGGTTCCGGTACGTAATGTAGAAACTGATTTTTCCAAGATAAACTTTATCCAAATCAAACCAAGTACCGGAAACCAAACTTAAAATAGATTGTAAGTTAAATCCAAGTTCCTAAGACCAAGTCTAAACCGGTTTTCACTAAGTTCCTGATTCCAATGGTTATAAATGAACTTAAATCACCATGGTTTAATTAACCATACCTGAGTGTTAACTTGAGCTCATGTTGAATCTTCAATGAGTCTTCGAAAGCCGATTTGACAATTTGTTCCCTTTAAGACTCCGACTCAAACTCACGAAATGTGCCAACACAAAATGCCATAACACGATACACCAAAAATAGGTGTTTCCTCACCACCAACCACACGGTCGAGTCGCACGGGGATTCCGGTATACCACATCCTCCCCCACTAAAAAAAAGTTTCGGCCTCGAAACAAAAACACACCCCCAACCAAGAAAAGAAAAACCCAACATCAGGAACATCATCAACACCAACTCTCTATTTAGAATACCGCCGAAAATACCAAAACGTCCGAAAATTCCAAAAGTCCGATGCCTTCACCCCAATCAAACAAGAACAGGTTCCAGCATCGTCTCCATTTCTGGAGTAGCCATTTCGAAGTTTCCGTCCCGTTCGCAAGTTTCGGCGTAGAGAAGAGAAAACAAGGAGAGAAGTGTTGAAGCTGTCCCTGCTGTGACTGTAAACAAAAACTACAATCTACCAACTCAAACCTCCTCAGGGCATGCAGGGGTGCAAAAACCCAAACTCTGACAACTAGAAAAAGAAAGTCATACCTGGTACAATGCGATCCGCTATCCTGGCGCCCTCCAACCGGACGGCCCAACTCATCCTCTCGATGTCGGTGGTCGTCGCTCTGTCTGCCCCGACGTCGTGGCCCTATCTGCCTGGCGGTAAATCGGAGAAGCTCCTTCATCCTGAAGAGGTAGCGGGGGTGCCGTCGCAAGCAGTATTTTCGTGAGCACTGCTCGAGGGCATGCTGCCTGAAAATGTCCCGACTGTCCACACGAAAATCATCGCCCCTGTCTGTGGTCACACTGCGGCGCTGAATGCGGCCCACCGCAAATGACGCAGTCATCCCGCTGCTGCTGCTGGTACATCGGCTGTGGAGGACCTCCTGATCTCTGTCTACTCTGAAATCCACGACCCTCAGACTGGGATCGTGGCGGCCCCGGGGGTCTCGATCTACTCGACTGTCCAAAATCAGGCCGCACTAGATGCCTCACCCCGGAGCTGGTCCCTGGCGCTCCGTCCCTCTCTGACATGATCACTGATCCCCGGTCAACCCACCGAGCATGCTGAATCACTGCATCTAAAGTCGGCGCTCGCCGAGAATGCACCAAGTGATAGATGTCCTGATGCAGTCCTCTCTCAAACAGATCAACCTTTTGGGCCTCATCCCGGGCGACATGGGATACACTGCTCAACAATCGCAGAAACTCGCGAACATACTCAGGAAGAGGCCGACGCCCTTGCTGAAGACGTCGCAAATCCCCTTCCAGTTTCTGCTTTGCACTGTCGGAAAAATAGGCCCCGAGAAGGAAAGCACGAAACTCCGCCCAAGTCAACAACTGTACTCCTGGTGGTCCCACTGGGCGAACTCGACGCCACCAAATCTCGGCGTCCTTTTGTAGGAAGTGAGCGGCCAAGTGCACCTGATGCTTCTCTTGAATAAACAAGTTCTCAAACAGCTTCTCCATTGCTGCAATCTAGTTCTCTGCCTCCCAAGGCTCTGAACTCTGCTCTGAAAACTGCGGGGGATGGAACTGACAGATGTACAACAACCGATCAGCGAGCTCTCGCTGCTCCTGCACTGTCAACGGTGCGATCTGGGTCGAAGTCGACGATGTCGCGGCCGGAGGTACTACTGGCGATACCACAGGAGGTGCTCTCTGCTCAAGCATGCGGATCATGCACTCTATGTTCTCCTCCCGGCGTTGTAATGCCTCTGACATCTGGGCTACCTGAACCCGCAGCTCCCGGACCTCACTCTGCTCTGTCTGCTCGGCCTCCCGCTGCTCAGGCTCCTCATCCAAGGTCGAACGCACCCTTGCCGCTGCACGACGTCTCGGCGGCATCGCAGTCAGCTGCAACAACAACACACGTCAGGACAAAACAACCACTCAACCCGATCGGGCAAAAGTCTAAAACAGGTTACCCTTCCTAAAGCATTATGTCGTCTGCAGCCAACATAACCACTTTAAGAGAATAACATGTAAAATCACTCATCCCATCACTTGGGAGAGGTAAAAACTCAATCAGGACTCTCGCTACAAGTCACGGCTCTCACGTAGTCATCCTAGGGTCCAACCACAAGCCTAGGGTTTCTAAGTCCACAACGACCTACATCCTATGTGGTGACCCGGATCTCTACAGGGCTTCTACAGTGTGACCAGCAGCTTCTGGAGGCCTACGTGGTGTGTTGGTGGTGTTTGTGCACCAATTGGACACAAGTGGTGGACTACGGGCTTAAAATGGATCACGTGGGTGATCGGGGGACCCCGTCGGATGTTTAGAAGTAGTTTCGCGCGAAGCGGATATTAAAATTGGACTCAGCGCGAAGTTTGGACCAAGGAACACCTTTCCGGATGCCTTCGGCAATTTTTAGAGTTGGAATTTGGCAAAACGGACAGCGGAGTTGGATTCTGCGCGCGAAAACGATGAAAACAGACTATTCACTTGTATTTTTCGGAGCCCGGATGATGTGCACGGATTTCGAGGTAGTAGGCACTGTTCCGGCGGCCGGGGGCAGCGTTGGCGCCGGCGGAGCGGGCTCGGGCAGGCGCGGGCAGGCGCGCGGTGCACGGGTCCGCCGTGCCACGTGGCACAATTCTATTGGAGGTGTCACGCCCCGGGGTCGAAACTGCGACCCGGGCTCGCCAACAGATCCGCCACCTATGCCAAAGCCCGCATAGGCGAAGCGTCCTACCTGCAAGAAAAGTACTACAGCTAACAGATATCAGAGCTAAAAATGAAAATCTGCTGTATAACTAAAATCAACCACTGTACAACTGGAAATAATACAATAATGTCCATCTCCCAAAAAAATGATAATGATACAATATCCTCATCTACAAAGCTCAAAACTCACCAGGGAGATATCTCCAATAACTACATAAGTGTACAGGCTCTCGATACAAATCATATCCTCACTACATCAGTCTCTCAAAGAGAAAATAAAACAACTAATCTACTGAAGCTCTCCTCTGAAAGGGGTACCGCTACTCTCCAATCATGGGTAGGGATCTAGCTCACGACTCCCTCGCCTCGATCAACGACCGCAGAATCAGCAACACCCGCTACGACTCTGCAAAACAAAGGAGAGGAAAGAAAGGGAGGGGGAAAACCCCCAATGGGTGTGAGAACTACACCGAAAAGGGAGTTCTCGGTGAGTACCATCGTCAGGCCCGACGGTCTGCCCACCAAGTCCTCAAGAGACATGAAAATAACCAATGCAGTAAGAACTGAACAAGAAAGCTGAAGACACTCAACAGCTATCATGCCCCTATCTAAAGGCTCAATCTCTCACATAACGGTCAAAGTACTCACACGACACCGGACCACCGTCAAACCAAACGGCTCCCAACAACACTAGTACTGGTCTAAACACAGCTACTAGACTCCACTCAGCCCCCCCCCTAGGCACGAGTGCAACAATAAAGGTATCTGACCGAATAAACCCAATCAAATGGGCCGGTATAGAACCCGGTACTGCCTGCTCTGCTGTCGAACTCAAGAACTCATATGCGGGAATAGTGACCGACTACTGACCGGTATGGTCGCATCCCAAAATAGGTGACAGACCGACTACTGACCGGTACGGTCGCACCTAAAATAAGTAACAGACCGGCTCCTAACCGGCACGGTTGCGCGCTAAATAAGTGACAGACCGGCTCCTGACCGGCACGGTCGCACACTAAATAAGTGACAGACCGGCTTCTGACCGGCACGGTCGCACACTAAATAAGTGACAGACCGGCTCCTGACCGGCACGGTCGCACACTAAATAAGTGACAGACCGGCTCCTGACCGGCACGGTCGCACACTAAATAAGTAGAAAACTCCGCCCACTAGAGAAATCTGATAACCAATCTGGTGCATAAATAAATGTCCGGTCAACCGCCCAATATCCGCGGTTGCCGCAATACACCGCCGTCTATAATCCAGCACAACCCGTCCCTGACACCAATGTCCCGGCTACACTACCCCCGACCGCTGCTCGCACCCGAGCGACACAGACCGCCTGACTAACACAGAAGGAGAAAGGAATAACATGGTTTCTCCTAAGTCAAGTTCCAAAAAGTAGTGTAGCAGTAAAAGATGGCCTAACTAGATGACCATATAAGCATGCAAATGTCCTTCACTTAGCAAGTTAAGTACAGGTGACCAATTCTTATAAGAACTAAGGCATACTATCGCTTAAGTATTCAGTGCACAAGTATGTCAAATGCCAACCTTTACAAATGCATAAACAATCTCCAACCAGATAAAACATGATATTCTCCTTAACATAATATTCCCAAAGTATTAGACCACATACCTTTATGCAAGATATAACCATTTACTAGTATCTAGTCTCCTGGAGATGCAAGTGTTACTAAAAAGTCCATAATCTCATACAGGCATGCTGTCAATCACATAGGGTAAGTCCCTTAGGTAAGCATTTACAATTCAACATCATGAATATATAAATGCTGCAAGTCCTCGATAATATTTAATATGAATATTAAATCTTGCAATTCCCTTTTACAACCATCCTTCATAGCTTACCTCACAATAACATACAATTATTGTATCTTAAACATGCATGCATTCGAATATAAGAATTAGAGAACCGTCCACCGGTTCTGGGAACAGAGCACCCACCTGAAACGCTTTCCGCAGGCAAAGCCGAAGTCGGGGAAGCGCCGAATCCACAAACTGACGAAACCTCGAAAATCGGGCCGCAAAACACGAAAAAATCCAAGGAAGCTCCAAATAAAATCCTTGAGTTAATACAAAATCCCGCGCGCATTCAACAACTCTGCCATCATGCACTAAAGCTCCAGCACAGATTACATTCCAGTTCACAATAAGTAAATTGAGTAATTCCACCCAATCCAACAGTCAGCTCCAATTAAACACATAAACTTAATATACAACTCTGAAGCTTTGATCATCCACATACACCCTCATTATATTCACATAAGGCCACACTTACACCAAGCTCTGTTACATCCACATAATAATTCAAGATCCCATCTACATAATCCCTTAATTCCACCCGTCCACACTACCAATGTGCAAAATTTAACTCCATCATAATTAAACATATAAACAAATAGCACACATACAAGTTCCACAACCCATTCATCAATATCATTATCATCATCTTTATCAACATCATCATCTTCAACAAAAACTGTAACATATCATCCACTAAAACCACCAGCCACTGCACACTCTCAAAGCCTTCACTCTGGAGAAATCTGCACACTTGATCCGGGCTCCGCTCGACACTCGGCTGAAATACTGATGGAGATCCACGTGCCGTCACTGCCGGCCCCAAACGCTCGCGCGGCACCGAGCTCGCCGTGCACCGAAGTTGCTGCACCAACACAGAGAGAGAAAAGGAACCCAGACAGTCAAGTTCTGCTAAAAAAAACACGCGCCGACGGCCAAGAAAACAACCCCCGCCGCAAAAATGGCGCGGAAAAGCATCCAGCTCTCCAACGAATGCGCGCAGCCCAGTTGCCGCGGCTGCCCGCCGCGCCGCTGCCGCTGCCGCTGCAGCGCGGCGCCGCCGCCGCAGCTGCGCAGCGCCCTGGGCCTGCCGCGCGGCGCCCTGCACTGCACGGCGCCCGCCCGCGCAGCGCCCTTGCGCGGTGCGCGGCGCCCGCAGCAGCCCCCGCGCGCGCCCTGCGCTACGCGGTGACCGCCCGCGCAGCGCCCATGCGCACCGCGCGGTGGCCGCCCGCGCAGCGCCCATGCGCGCTGCGCGGCGCCCACTGCGGCCACCCGCGCGCGCCCAGCGCTGCGCGGCACCTGCCTGCGCAGCGCCCAAGCGCGCACACCTGCTGCGCGCGCCCTCAGCCCGCGCGCAGCGCCGCTCCCTGCTGCGCGCGGCGCCCATGCGCCCCCCGCGCAGCACCAAGGCTGGCCGTACGCAGCACCTTTGCGCCCCGCGCGGCTCCCCGCTGCGGCCACCCAAGCCCCTGTGGGCTGCAGTCCACACCAAAACACAACTCACCCAACACCAAAAAAAACACAAAAGTAGAAATCAAAACCCAAGAATCCAAGCTTCCTCCAAACTGCACATACCATTGTCGGAAGCTCGTCGCGTGCGCGCTCCGCTCGCTCCACGCCGACAGCAGGAAGTTCCTCCACCAAAGCTCATCCAAACCTTTCTCTGAACCTTCTTCTCTTCTGCTTTATTTTCCTTCTTCTTCTCTCTTCTCTCACGTTCCTCTGTTTTCTTTTGTTTCCCCTGCTTCAACAGGATAGGGAGGTGATGACGAGGACATTTAATTAGGTGAGCCTTAATTAATAAGGGAGGGAGGGTAGGTGGCTCCATTTAATGCACAACCCCAAAATATCCGAGCTTACTCTTTCAAATCCAAAGCATACTAATCCACTCCCTTAACTAATTCAAATCACTAATTCCTTCTTTTCCAACAAACCTCCCAGATCAAAGCCCCAAAACCAATAATTAAATAATTTAATTAGTTAATCCATTAAGTGCCCCCATCAACTCACTGTTACGGAATTTGAGTTGGCGTAATTTCGTGAAAGGTTCAAGTCTTGAAGATTGAAGGTGAAGAAGGTTGGATCATTTAACTCAATCTCAAGAAAGAAGAATTCAAAAGGATCAGGTATGTTTAACTAAAGATTTTTGGTGATCCGAATACTTCTTGTAGTGTAGAAACACCTGGAAGAAATTTTCATTGCATAAAAATCAAAAACTGGACATGGGACATGTTCAGGATCCGGATCAGACATTCCAATCCGGATCCCGAAGGGTGTTCGTTCATACACTGGTTCAATCCGGATCGCAGCATCTCATGATCCGGATCCCGAACACTAGTTTTACCTTTTTACTTGCACGATCCGGATCAGGATTTGCAATCCGGATCCCGAACGTTGATGTTTGGTGAAACTGTATGAACGATCCGGATCAGCCATTTCGATCAGGATCCCGAACCATCGCTTTTCTGGAAACCGTCTTTCTTGCTACTGCAATCCGGATCGCCGAAATCCGATCCGGATCGCCGTCCGTAAAAATTCCAGAAATGGTAGGTTTTTGATTCTTATCTCCTTCCTAGGGTTTCTAACACATAAATAGACCCTATGATTCATTTTTCTAGGGCGAAGCCGATAAAAGAAAAATAGCCGTCATATTCAAATATCATTTTATACGGCCTAAGATCCACATATAGAGAAGAAAGGAAATCATTAGATATTACTCTATGTTTCTTCATCTATATTGATTAGTTTGATTCTAGGTTTTCATACTCACATCTTGAGTTGAATCAAACTAATGAATACTTAGATGGTATTTCCTATCTATCTTTGATCTAAGTATTCGACGGATCATCACCACCCTAAAAACAACGATTTCCCCAAAATCGGCACGTGGACTCGCGTGTCCTTGTGGATTCAAGGTTCAACCGCTCTCGTGGACTCGGAGCGAGGTACGTTCTTGGATTCGAAGCGTGCTACTGGGTGAAGACCGTGGATTCGGTCGGACGTCGTGGACTCGACGTTGGACGCCGTGGATTCGGCGTTGGACGCAGATCGTGGATTCGAGACGCGTTGCGGAACGAGCGGAGAAGATCAACTAGGAGCGTATGGTAAAAGGTTGAGTCGTCTGTGAGTACGTTAAATCACCTTGTACGTGTGTCAATTCTAGTGGATTTCACCGTGTTATCGGTCCCGTGGTTTTTTACTCCGGTTTGGAGTTTTTCCACGTAAAAATCTTGCGTGTTCATTTTTATTTCCGCATTGGGTTTTATTGCGCAATAATTTTTTGAGTGTTTATTGTTTACACCTATTCACCCCCCTCTAGGTGTTTTTTCCCCTATTTAGATCTATATTTCATATAACCCAACAAGTGGTATCAGAGCGGGAATAGGGTTGTAAACAATGGTTGAAGGTGGAAACATCAATCGACCCCCTTTCTTTGATGGAACAAATTATGCGTACTGGAAAGTACGGATGAAAGCCTTTTTAATTTCCATCGACGAAAGGGTGTGGCAATCAATTGAATTAGGATGGTCTAATCCAACTGAGATTATTTCTGATGTTCGCACCTTAAAACCTAGGTCGAAATGGACCAAGGAAGAGTTAGATTCATCTTCTTACAATGGCAAGGGAATTAATGCTATTTTTAATGCCTTATCTCAAACTGAATTCTCTCGCGTCTCGGCATGTGAGACTGCGAAAGAAATCTGGGATGTTCTTCAGGTTACACATGAGGGAACTAACCTCGTGAAGATTCAAAAGCTGCAAATGCTTATGAGCAGATTTGACTCCATTTTTATGGCAGAAAATGAATCTTTCACGGACTACTATACACGATTGCAAGATATCGTAAATTCATGTGCTAACCTGGGAGAGAAGATTCCAGAATTTAAGGTTGTAAGAAAGATCTTAAGAACTCTTCCTGAATGATTTCGCCCAAAGGTTACATCCATTGAAACTATTAAACACCCGGACGAAATGCGTGTAGAAGAACTAGTTGGTTCATTACAAACTTATGAAATGACATTTACTACTAACTATTCTTCTGGAAAAGCATCCTCTTCTAAGTCTTTAGGTTATGCTTTGAAAACAACTAAGGGAGAAGACGCGGATACATCCTCCTCAGACGATGACGAGAACCTTTCTATGGAGGACTTTGAGAAGCAACTCGCTCTCTTAACAAGGAAGTTTCGCCGCAACTTTCGAAGGGGTAATTCAAGTAAATCTCCATCCTTCGGAAAGTTGAAGAAAGGCAAGGGTACTTCAGGTTACAAGTCAAGAAAGCAAGAGAACTTCTCAAAGGATAAGAAAAGTTCAGAGGGACAACTACAATGCTTCAAATGTCGAGGCTACGGCCACATTGCAACGGAGTGTCCCAACAAGTATCCGGCAAAGAAGAAGGCGATGCAAGTCGTCACTTGGGATGACAACTCAACGTCAAATGAGTCATCCTCAAGTGATGAAGAAGAAAGCGCAACGGCATTCCACGCGTCCACATCTTCACCATTCATGTGCTTAATGGCAAGTACATCCGAGTCATTGTCCAACTCCACTGTTGAAATGAATGCAACGGACAATGAATCGGATGATTCGGAAGGTGAAGATTTTGCTTTAGCCTACCACAGACTTTTACGGGATTCAAAGAAACCGGCTAAGCAAAACAAGGGGTTGAGAGGGAGATTGCAGGATCTCGAAGAAGAAGTAAAAAGGGTAACTTCTCTCTCGACCGATCTTGAAGTGGAAAGGGATAATCTGATAAAAGCAAATGTTTCCCTTCAAGAGTCCAATGAGCAACTCGAGAAGAATTATATAGATATGGTGAACAAAGCGAATTACTTCTTGAAGCTCTACGGCGAGGCCCGACGGGAAAAATTGGAATTGACAGAGACCATTTTCCAACTCAAGGATGACTTACAGCAATTTTCTGCTGGAAGGAGTAAGTTGGATAAACTTCTTGGTCTTGGTCAAACAAACAAGTTCGGCCTCGGATACAATCGAACTGAAGACAATTTTAGTTCGGTTGGGACAGTCTTTGTGCCTCAGTCGGTATCTCCTCCTCCGACACCGGAATTCACGACAACCAACGACAACAAGCCTACTTCATCCTCTTCGGAATCGTCAAGCACAAAGGTATGTTTTCGTTGTAATTTTGCAGGGCACATTGAAAGAAATTGCAAGATTGGAGCTCAAAGATCAAATCAACCACATCTTGCAACTGCTACCAATAAGTTCACTCCCCGGAATTCAAAGAAGGACTTTTCAAAAGAAAAGAACATTGGTAGTACTTCAAACAAGACGATGACAAAAGAAAAAGATCAATCATACAAGACGTCTTCATCAAGGAAAATTTCTCAACCATTGCCAACATACTCCAAAACTCAAAAGGTTTGGGTATGCAAAGGTGAAATCCTTCCTTGTCTTTAATCGTTCTTCGATTAAATATTGTGTAGTTTATGTAGACTATTTTTCTTTCTTTTGGCCAACCCGTCAACCATCTTTGGGAGGTAAATGGTATATTTTTTATTGGTTGATGATTTCTCTCGGTATTCTTGGGTAGCATTTTTAAAAGAGAAAGCTGATACTTTTGATTCTTTTCACGAGATTTGCCATCGTATTATGATTGAAAAGAATGAAAAGATCATTCGTGTTAGAAGTGATAGAGGTGGAGAATTCGTTAACTCTAAATTCATTGACTTTTGCACTTCAAACGGTATTAAGCATGAATTCTCAGCACCCTATACACCTCAACAGAATGGTGTTGTCGAGCGCAAAAACAGGGTTGTTCAAGAGATGGCACGTGTTATGCTTCACAGCCGGAATTTACCGCTACATTTTTGGGCTGAAGCTGTGAACACTGCAATCTATGTAATTAATCGAGTTTATTTGCGCCCGGGAACGTTAAATACACCATATGAACTATGGTGTGATAGAAAACCCAACATCAAATATTTTCGCATCTTCGGGAGTCGGTGTTACTGTCACGCCCCGGGGTCGAAACTGCGACCCGGGCTCGCCAACAGATCCGCCACCTATGCCAAACCCGCATAGGCGAAGCGTCCTACCTGCAAAAAGAGCTACAGCTAACAGATATCAGAGCTAAAAGATAAAACTGCTATAGAAATAAAATCAACCACTGTACAACTGAAGATAAAACAATAAGGTCCATCTCCCTAAAAGATAATCATACAATAACCTCGAGTACAAAACTCATAGCTCAACAGGGAGATATCTCAAATAACACATCAGTGTACAAGCTCTCAATACATCATATCCTCACTACATCAGTCTCTCAAAAGAGGAAAGAAATACCAATCTACCGACTATACTGAAGATCTCCTCCAAAGGGGGTACCGCTACTCTCCAAAGATGGGTCTGGATCTGGCTCGCTACTCCCTCACCACGCACAGCAACCACAGAACGGCAACACCCGCCAAGACTCTGCAAGACAAAGAGGAGAAAGGACAAAAGGGGGAAAACCCCCAACGGGCGTGAGAACTACGCAATAAGGGAGTTCTCAGTGGGTATCGCCACTAGGCCCGACGATCTGCCCACCAAGACTACTAGAGGCAAAAGATAACCGATGCAGTAAAACTGAAAGAAGAAGCTGGAAACACTCTACAGCTACCATGCCTCTATCCAAATGCTCAAATGGGGAAACTCTGATGAAGATATGCAACACTCGCACACGAGGTGCTCAATCGACCCAATCGAGCTGACTGCCACATCGGGTCCAGTCAAACCTGCGCCCACCTACAACCACCTCCCGCTGACGGGCAGGAATTACGTAGGGCGTCCAAACGGACTAACTCGCTATCGAGTAGTGGCTCATGCAGGCTATAGTCAAATCCATGCCCTCTCTCTCTCAGAACGGAAAGACTCAAGATGCTCAACCTCTCACACAATGGTCAAAGAACTCACAACGACCACGGGACCACCGTCAAACCCCGAACGGTTCCCAACAATACTAGCACTGGTCTAAACACAGCTACTAGACTCCACTCGGTCCCCCAGGCACGAGTGTAACAAAAAGTATCTGCCTGAATAAACCCAATCGATAGACCAGTAATCACTGGTACTGCCTGCTCTGCTGGTACGGTCGCATCCCAAGGTAAGTAACAGATCGGCATCGAACCGTCCGATCGCACACAAAAGTAAGTAACAGACTGGCCTCGATCCGTCCAGTCGCACACTCCGGAGTGGCACTCGAGGGGAGCGACCCACACGAGTAAAGTAACTCTGTCATCAGTATCACAAGTATCTCTGTAACCACTGTCTCATAATAGCAGGACTGGATCAAGACTATGATCAAAGTGGGAAACTCCGTCCCCTAACAAAACCCCGATCTGACGCAATAGTACTCAAAAAGTGGGAAACACCATCCACTAGAACAAATCTGATACCCAATCTGATGCAATAGTCAACATCCGGTCAACCGCCCAAAGTCCGCGGTCACCGCAATAACCCACGACCCACAATTGGGTAAAATAATCAAGATCCGGTCAACCGCCTACTGTCCGCGGTTGCCGCAATAACCCACGACCCACAATTGGGTAAAATAATCAAGATCCGGTCAACCGCCTACTGTCCGCGGTTGCCGCAATAACCCACGATCCAACATCAAGCACACCCTGTCTCTGACCCGAAGGTCCCAGCTACACTATCCCAAACCTCTGCTCGAACCCGAGCAACATGACTCAAAAGTCTAAATAAAAAGGAGAAAGAAAGCAATCATGGTTTCTCCTAAGTCAAATTCCAATATGTAGTGCAGCAGTAAAAGATGGCCTAACTATATGTCCATACACATATGTCCATACAAGCATGCATTTGTCCTCAAGAAGAATAAAGAAAATAAACCTCATGCCAAAATTATCAATGACCATACCTGTCCATAATTCTCAATCCATAATGGCTCCTCAGAGTAGAACCTGCACATAACTACATAATCCTATCCCAATGCATAAACCATCCTCATAAAAGGTTATGTGCTAATATGGCATGATAATTAATCATATATGGTAACCTTGCCTTAGGTGGGCTTCCACTAATCACCAACATGAATATTGGATTATACCATTGTCATACTATGAGGAATTCACTTGCAATTCCCATAAAATCCTCACTGTTAAACTTACCGATCAATTCCAGCTATTGTACCGTACACCTGCATGCAATGCTAACATATAACAATATAGAGAACCGTCCACCGGTTCCGGGAATAAG
Organism: Tillandsia leiboldiana; assembly: GCA_029204045.2. Lineage (NCBI taxonomy): Eukaryota > Viridiplantae > Streptophyta > Magnoliopsida > Poales > Bromeliaceae > Tillandsia > Tillandsia leiboldiana. The sequence continues at coordinate 14,190,450 of CM055060.1, read as the reverse complement.
GCACCCACCTGAAAAGCTGACTGTCCAAAGCCCAACAGCTGAAAACACCAGATAACTCTAATCCCTTGCTCCAATAAGTTCAGCACACCCGTAACTCCTGGCACAATACAAAGCTCACTAATTACACTAAGGCTCCCAAATATAACTCTTATAATCCCATACAACAACAGTCCCGAAACTGTTAAATTATCACCTGCAGAAGGTGCCCAGAAAATTCCAAGAAAAATATCACAGCGATCCTCGCGTCGATAGCTTCGTAACGGTACCTTGCACGCCCAAATCGGAGTTCGGTAAGTCAAGATAAAAATTCGGCAAGGGGGTACACTCATACAAAAATCTGTATTAAAACTGTACACTGTTCACTGAGAAAACAGTAATTTTCACCTCTGATGAAAACTCAGAAAAATCCAAGAAAAATACGAGCGCGTTCCTTGCGATCTGTAGATGAAAAAGTTGTATAAGCTCGTTTCCAGCTGACGCTTGTGCGCAAAGATATGGCCAAAACACCTCGATGCTGTCCCACAAAGCCAAACAGAAAAAGGGTCACAGTGTTGCCTCGGGATCCGTGCCAAAAACTCGCAACGGGAAAGCGCGATCAATACGAAAGATGAAGCCCTACCTCTTAGGAGTCTGTCGGCGCAAGAATCACAGAAAAAGGAGCTCGGGGTAGCCCAGGGGAGCCAAAACACTGTCGCTGCGCCGAAGAAGAACACTAGAAAGCAACATCGCGCCGCACCGTAAAATCCAGAACCTCGGGATGCGTGCTCCTAAAATCCTAGAACTTGGCAGGAAGATCAAGAATTAAGAGTTGAACAAGTCTTCTTCAAGGTGCTCGGGCAGATGGTGCGTGGGCTGAGAGAAAAGAGCCAAAGAAGAGGGCTCGGGATGCCTATTTATAGGCTGAGGAAACAATTGGAAAAATTCCCATTGTGTCCCAACTTTCGGGCGCCCGGTCCGGTCCGCCCGAATTCGGGCGCGCACAGTGCGGCCCGGCCCGCCAAGTTTCGGGCGCGCACAGTGCGGCCCGGTCCACCACACAGCCCAGCCCACTACTCCCCCGGGCCCCACTGCACCCGGTGCACCTGCGCCCGCCAATGGCGACGCGACACGTGGCCCGGCAACCCGTGCACCACGCACGTCGCGCCGTGGACCGCGCACGTCGCGGCTGACCCGGGCCGTACGGCCACCTGCCCCGCCGTACGGCCACCTGCCCCGGTCACCCACTCCAACGGTTGCGTGGACCGGCGCGACGTGTCCACCCGGTCTACCGTGCACCCGGGCCCAAATTCAGTGGACCGCGCCCGCTGAACCGGCCAACCGGAGAGCGCCACGTGGCCCGCCCCCGGTGCACGACCTCCGCGGTGGACCGCGCGCCTGCCCGCGCGCTCAGCCGCCTGCCCGCGGCCGCCAAACGCCTGCCCGAGGCTGCGCCGCCGCCCGCCGACACTGTCCGCCGCCGCCGGCCGCCGCCGGCGATCGCCGGAAATACTGTTCCGGCATGAACAGTACCCGCAAGCTCAAAAACAGTAAGTAAATAGCCCATCTTGACCGTTTTCGCGCGCTGATTCCAAATCCGGCGTCCATTTTGCCAAATTCCAATCCTATAATTTACCGGAGGCTCCCGGAAAGGTATTTTTAATCCGAATTCCGCGCCGAGCCTAAATTTGATATCCACTCCACGCGTAAACTCTTCTAAACATCCGATGGGGTCCCCCGATTACCTACGAGATCTATTTTAAGCCCCGAGTCTATCTCTTGTGTCCAAACTGGCGCGCGAACACCGCCGACAGGCCACGTAGGCTTCCAGAAGCTGCTGGTCACACTGTAGAAGCCCTGCAAAGATCCGGGTCACCACATCCTCCCCCACTAGAAGAAAGTTTCGTCCTCGAAACTAAGGCAACTCCCAAGGAGTCCCAGAAACCAGGGGTCACTACTCAACACCGCCGTCTCCAGCTCCCAAGTCACCTATCACTCCCCGTGATTACTCCTCAGCAACAACAACAGCAACAACCAGTACGGCATAGCCCGATTGCGCAATTCCCTCACCTCACGAGTCGGAATTCGCAACGGCGTCCCTCGTACTCCAAACTCTCACAGACCCCAAAAGGAACGAGTCAAACACGGGCGAGGGGTCCAAAACATAACACTCTTGAGCTGAGACGCAGAAAAACCTCCAAACTCCAACAAAAGACTGGGGGAAAGGAACGAGCAGCCTGAGTAACACGCTCTAAAATCACTACCAAGAGCCAGCTCAACCAAAGCGACCCGAATCACAACCACACCAACACCTGCACAGAAAAGGGGCCCTAACAAGCAGGGGTTCACACTCAGTCGCCCTCAAAACTCGACCACCTAAGTGGATTGCTCAGCCGCAGCCTCTCATCAAAAGGGATCCTTTGGGACACAAACTCAAACTCTGTACACCAGAATGGCCCCACACAGTGCCAGCTATGGAACCGTCAAACTCGACTCCCAAATAGCTCTTCGGCTCCAGGCATCCGCCACCACAGTGGCTCAATCGGGGTGATACTGGATGCTCACAAAATCCAAGGGTGGCTCTACAGCCACTACGGGAGGTATCACTATAACTCACAAATCCATCTCCCACCACTGACTAGGTTAGAATCGGCGCTGGTACCAATCTCATCACCCGGTCATCAAGGTCTGCTGGCACTATCCAGTCCAAAAACTCCTCACCCCAACAATGACCGTCGATCTCGGCCAGCCTTAAATAGCATCCACTTTGGCCGAATTTCCACTGCCGCCCCTTCGGCTAGAATAAGTAATCCATGAAGATATGCTCTCGAAGCTAAAACTTGCACCACAACGACTTGGCAAAAAGCTTCTTCCCCACAGACCTTGTCACACCATATACAAATGCTGCACAAGCTCTAAATCACGCAGGGAGAGGGGGGGGTAAAATCAAAATATCCCTGGAGGATACCACTAACCAACCGTTCAAGGCCAACAGAAATACAAAATTCCTCAATCTAGAGGCAACAGGGCATTAGTCAATCCATTGGCTTCACTCTACTCGTAATGCCCCTACTGTGTCCTGAACACCATCTAGACAAAGCCCTCAGTTGAATTTCCATACTGGTGCAGGCATCATACAATAACTGCCTGTACATAGCTCTATCAAAAGATTCTAAATAACATCTGAACCTGCCTGGGCTCCAATCCCAAAGGGCTCTCACCGTCGTGTATCAACGACGTGGCACTAGGTCAAACAGACCCTCGATCCAACAGATCCCTGCACCGGTGCGATCAACTCTCCCAGCTCTTACAGATAATATCCAAGTGGTGCTATCGAGGTTGGCGCGGTTTCCAGAACCACGTCAACCGTAATCTCAATCTCCCTAACAGGTGGCATAATCATCAACTCGAGTGGACTCACACCCGGGATTTCGCAGCAATAGAAATATCCTTTGGTCCCGGCGCCACCATAAGCTCCTCTCACACAGTCGCTAAACCCTGTGTGCTCGAACAATCTCCCCATAACAAGCCTCCTTTGTCTGCCTCGCAAAAGTCACAATCAGCACCCTCTCTGCACTTAACCATCCAGTGGTGCCGTGGCAACCAAACCCAAGCACTGGGTCAAAACATCGAACCGCCACCCATAGCAAGAGGTCTGCTGGTATAACTCATGGTCTCAACGACACTGAACAAAACCCACAAGCCTCCTTCACATGCATAACACCGATGGTATTCTGTACCTCTAGTGCACGGGGTAATAACTCTGCCTTTAGTCCATGCCGGAAAGCAAAGTGCACTAACTCCGTCTGCTGTGATGAAATCACACATGCAACAACCCGATCCACTGCCGTGGCGCCCTCCAACCAGGCGGCACAAACTCATCCACACGATGCAAGCGATTGTCGCTTAGTTCACCAGAAAATATCCAATCAATCACAAGGGAGCACGACCTCTGTCTCTGCTCACGCTGAGGCAACAGATACGATCCTCCGCAGACAACAAAACCACGCTACCGTTGCGCTACTCTGATATAGACACTGATACTGCCATCGGGGTCCACCCGATCCCCAATATCTCAGAAATCCATCATTGCAACCGTCATAAGACAAAACACCATTAATCCATGCAAGTTGTAAATCACAAAGGGTAGAATTCCCTTGGGTAAGCTTTACATTAACCATCCACAAGGATATCCACCACCCAGGAAAGCAAAACGAAAATGCCTCTGCCTGCCGATCTGTCCTCCATCACCTAGCGCCAAGCGCCTCCCTCCAGAACTCGCCTCTAGCGGCAGATCCCCATCCAAGGAACTGCAGTGTCCAGCTCCAAACACAATGCCTACTCCGACGAGGCATCCACAGTCCAAAACCCGAACATGAGGGACCGAAAAGAAACTAAAGAGTATCCTGGTGCAATCCACTCCCAATCTCACTTATCCTATGTGCCTCGCCCCTCGAAACCTGGAGCACCAGTTCAACAACTGCATAAACTCTCTAGCACAGGGAGGCTCTCAATTGATCACTCCATCACCCCCAACCACGACTCTGCCTCCAAAGGCTCCAAGCTCAATCTTACGAGTCGGGGTGGTTCATCTGCTAAATCTGGCTCACTAAATCAAACATGCCCCACAGCTCCTCTGCTGTCAACCATCCGCCCTACCTCAGGGCCTTGGCACTAAACATTGGCACGGAGGGGGCCACTCGCTCTATTGGCACTACAGAAATCCCTGCCGCTGAGGATACTACATCCTGGTGGTCTCAGAAGAGAAGTACTGTCAGGCTGCCCACTGCTCTGACAACTGCGTCACCAAACCAGCTGCTCACTCTGCCGCTGATATGCCTTTGACCATCCTGTCATCTGGGTCCGGAGTTCTCTGACCTCAATCCGGGTATCCGGCCCAAAACCAACCGCTCAAGCTCAACTGCCATGACAGGATGCACAAAGGTCCCAACCCAGCGTCGGGGAGACACCGCTCGCCACGACGGAACCACAAATCAGCACACAACAACGCTCGACCCAATCCAGCGAAAGTCTAGAGCATGTCACCCATTCCATAGCGTTATGTTGTCTGCAGCCAACATAACTACTTAGGAGAATAAACATGCCAATCACTCATCCCGTCCCTCGGGAGAGGTGCAAAACTCAATCAGGACTCTCGCTACAAATCACGACTCTCACGAAGTCATCCTAGGGTCCAACCACAAGCCTAGGGTTTCTAAGTCCACCATGACCTACAACCTAGGCTCTGATACCACCTAATCTGTCACGCCCCGGGGTCGAAACTGCGACCCGGGCTCGCTAACAGATCCGCCACCTATGCCAAACCCGCATAGGCGAAGCGTCCTACCTGCAAAAAGAGCTACAGCTAACAGATATCAGAGCTAAAAGATAAAACTGCTATAGAAATAAAATCAACCACTGTACAACTGAAGATAAAACAATAAGGTCCATCTCCCTAAAAGATAATCATACAATAACCTCGAGTACAAAACTCATAGCTCAACAGGGAGATATCTCAAATAACACATCAGTGTACAAGCTCTCAATACATCATATCCTCACTACATCAGTCTCTCAACAGAGGAAAGAAATACCAATCTACCGACTATACTGAAGATCTCCTCCAAAGGGGGTACCGCTACTCTCCAAAGATGGGTCTGGATCTGGCTCGCTACTCCCTCACCACGCACAGCAACCACAGAACGGCAACACCCGCCAAGACTCTGCAAGACAAAGATGAGAAAGGACAAAAGGGGGAAAACCCCCAACGGGCGTGAGAACTACGCAATAAGGGAGTTCTCAGTGGGTATCGCCACTAGGCCCGACGATCTGCCCACCAAGACTACTAGAGGCAAAAGATAACCGATGCAGTAAAACTGAAAGAAGAAGCTGGAAACACTCTACAGCTACCATGCCTCTATCCAAATGCTCAAATGGGGAAACTCTGATGAAGATATGCAACACTCGCACACGAGGTGCTCAATCGACCCAATCGAGCTGACTGCCACATCGGGTCCAGTCAAACCTGCGCCCACCTACAACCACCTCCCGCTGACGGGCAGGAATTACGTAGGGCGTCCAAACGGACTAACTCGCTATCGAGTAGTGGCTCATGCAGGCTATAGTCAAATCCATGCCCTCTCTCTCTCAGAACGGAAAGACTCAAGATGCTCAACCTCTCACACAATGGTCAAAGAACTCACAACGACCACGGGACCACCGTCAAACCCCGAACGGTTCCCAACAATACTAGCACTGGTCTAAACACAGCTACTAGACTCCACTCGGTCCCCCAGGCACGAGTGTAACAAAAAGTATCTGCCTGAATAAACCCAATCGATAGACCAGTAATCACTGGTACTGCCTGCTCTGCTGGTACGGTCGCATCCCAAGGTAAGTAACAGATCGGCATCGAACCGTCCGATCGCACACAAAAGTAAGTAACAGACTGGCCTCGATCCGTCCAGTCGCACACTCCGGAGTGGCACTCGAGGGGAGCGACCCACACGAGTAAAGTAACTCTGTCATCAGTATCACAAGTATCTCTGTAACCACTGTCTCATAATAGCAGGACTGGATCAAGACTATGATCAAAGTGGGAAACTCCGTCCCCTAACAAAACCCCGATCTGACGCAATAGTACTCAAAAAGTGGGAAACACCATCCACTAGAACAAATCTGATACCCAATCTGATGCAATAGTCAACATCCGGTCAACCGCCCAAAGTCCGCGGTCACCGCAATAACCCACGACCCACAATTGGGTAAAATAATCAAGATCCGGTCAACCGCCTACTGTCCGCGGTTGCCGCAATAACCCACGACCCACAATTGGGTAAAATAATCAAGATCCGGTCAACCGCCTACTGTCCGCGGTTGCCGCAATAACCCACGATCCAACATCAAGCACACCCTGTCTCTGACCCGAAGGTCCCAGCTACACTATCCCAAACCTCTGCTCGAACCCGAGCAACATGACTCAAAAGTCTAAATAAAAAGGAGAAAGAAAGCAATCATGGTTTCTCCTAAGTCAAATTCCAATATGTAGTGCAGCAGTAAAAGATGGCCTAACTATATGTCCATACACATATGTCCATACAAGCATGCATTTGTCCTCAAGAAGAATAAAGAAAATAAACCTCATGCCAAAATTATCAATGACCATACCTGTCCATAATTCTCAATCCATAATGGCTCCTCAGAGTAGAACCTGCACATAACTACATAATCCTATCCCAATGCATAAACCATCCTCATAAAAGGTTATGTGCTAATATGGCATGATAATTAATCATATATGGTAACCTTGCCTTAGGTGGGCTTCCACTAATCACCAACATGAATATTGGATTATACCATTGTCATACTATGAGGAATTCACTTGCAATTCCCATAAAATCCTCACTGTTAAACTTACCGATCAATTCCAGCTATTGTACCGTACACCTGCATGCAATGCTAACATATAACAATATAGAGAACCGTCCACCGGTTCCGGGAATAAGGCACCCACCTGAAAAGCTGACTGTCCAAAGCCCAACAGCTGAAAACACCAGATAACTCTAATCCCTTGCTCCAATAAGTTCAGCACACCCGTAACTCCTGGCACAATACAAAGCTCACTAATTACACTAAGGCTCCCAAATATAACTCTTATAATCCCATACAACAACAGTCCCGAAACTGTTAAATTATCACCTGCAGAAGGTGCCCAGAAAATTCCAAGAAAAATATCACAGCGATCCTCGCGTCGATAGCTTCGTAACGGTACCTTGCACGCCCAAATCGGAGTTCGGTAAGTCAAGATAAAAATTCGGCAAGGGGGTACACTCATACAAAAATCTGTATTAAAACTGTACACTGTTCACTGAGAAAACAGTAATTTTCACCTCTGATGAAAACTCAGAAAAATCCAAGAAAAATACGAGCGCGTTCCTTGCGATCTGTAGATGAAAAAGTTGTATAAGCTCGTTTCCAGCTGACGCTTGTGCGCAAAGATATGGCCAAAACACCTCGATGCTGTCCCACAAAGCCAAACAGAAAAAGGGTCACAGTGTTGCCTCGGGATCCGTGCCAAAAACTCGCAACGGGAAAGCGCGATCAATACGAAAGATGAAGCCCTACCTCTTAGGAGTCTGTCGGCGCAAGAATCACAGAAAAAGGAGCTTGGGGTAGCCCAGGGGAGCCAAAACACTGTCGCTGCGCCGAAGAAAAACACTAGAAAGCAACATCGCGCCGCACCGTAAAATCCAGAACCTCGGGATGCGTGCTCCTAAAATCCTAGAACTTGGCAGGAAGATCAAGAATTAAGAGTTGAACAAGTCTTCTTCAAGGTGCTCGGGCAGATGGTGCGTGGGCTGAGAGAAAAGAGCCAAAGAAGAGGGCTCGGGCTGCCTATTTATAGGCTGAGGAAACAGTTGGAAAAATTCCCATTGTGTCCCAACTTTCGGGCGCCCGGTCCGGTCCGCCCGAATTCGGGCGCGCACAGTGCGGCCCGGCCCGCCAAGTTTCGGGCGCGCACAGTGCGGCCCGGTCCACCACACAGCCCAGCCCACTACTCCCCCGGGCCCCACTGCACCCGGTGCACCTGCGCCCGCCAATGGCGACGCGACACGTGGCCCGGCAACCCGTGCACCACGCACGTCGCGCCGTGGACCGCGCACGTCGCGGCTGACCCGGGCCGTACGGCCACCTGCCCCGCCGTACGGCCACCTGCCCCGGTCACCCACTCCAACGGTTGCGTGGACCGGGAGCACAACACCGAACTAATCACCTCACGCCACGTGTCCACCCGGTCTACCGTGCACCCGGGCCCAAATTCAGTGGACCGCGCCCGCTGAACCGGCCAACCGGAGAGCGCCACGTGGCCCGCCCCCGGTGCACGACCTCCGCGGTGGACCGCGCGCCTGCCCGCGCGCTCAGCCGCCTGCCCGCGCCCTCAGCCGCCTGCCCGCGGCCGCCAAACGCCTGCCCGAGGCAGCGCCGCCGCCCGCCGACACTGTCCGCCGCCGCCGCCCGCCGCCGGCGATCGCCGGAAATACTGTTCCGGCATGAACAGTACCCGCAAGCTCAAAAACAGTAAGTAAATAGCCCATCTTGACCGTTTTCGCGCGCTGATTCCAAATCCGGCGTCCATTTTGCCAAATTCCAATCCTATAATTTACCGGAGGCTCCCGGAAAGGTATTTTTAATTCGAATTCCGCGCCGAGCCTAAATTTGATATCCACTCCACGCGTAAACTCTTCTAAACATCCGATGGGGTCCCCCGATTACCTACGAGATCCATTTTAAGCCCCGAGTCTATCTCTTGTGTCCAAACTGGCGCGCGAACACCGCCGACAGGCCACGTAGGCTTCCAGAAGCTGCTGGTCACACTGTAGAAGCCCTGCAAAGATCCGGGTCACCACAGTTACATTTTACGTGACCGTGAAAATCTTGGAAAGTTTGACTCTCGAAGTGACGAAGGGATTTTCTTGGGGTATTCTACAAACAGTAGAGCATATCGGGTATTTAACTTGGAATCTAAGACGATCGTAGAATCTATAAATGTTAAAGTAGATGAAGCTTTTCACTTTGCATCTGAAAAATCTACCCTCGATATCTCTTTAGATGATGATACACCTGCCATTGCATCTTCTCATGATAATACTTCCAATATTAATGATGCATCTAATGGTTCTTCAAGTTTATCTGATGTGCAGGAATCGTCTCATGTACCTCCGAGTACTCCGTTACCTCAAACTTTACGCATCTCCAAAGATCATCCTGAATCAAACATCATTGGAGACCCACAAGAAGGAGTTAGAACTCGGAGGCAGTTGGTTTGTGGATTCGCTTGCTACGTATCTTTAATCGAACCAAAGAATATAGATGAAGCTCTTCAGGATGACTACTGGATTAAAGCAATGCAGGAAGAGCTCCATCAATTTGAGCGAAACAAAGTCTGGGAATTAACGAAGCCTCCAAAGCAACACAATGAGGATGGTACTATCATCAGGAACAAGGCACGATTAGTTGCTCAAGGCTACATTTAAGTCAATCTCAAGAAAGAAGAATTCAAAAGGATCAGGTACGTTTAACTAAAGATTTTTGGTGATCCGAATACTTCTTGTAGTGTAGAAACACCTGGAAGAATTTTTCATTGCATAAAAATAAAAAACTGGACATGGGACATATTCAGGATCCGGATCAGATATTCCAATCCGGATCCCGAAGGGTGTTCGTTCATACACTGGTTCAATCCGGATCGCAGCATCCCATGATCCGGATCCCGAACACTAGTTTTACATGTTTACTTGCACGATCCGGATCAGGATTTGCAATCCGGATCCCGAACGTTGATGTTTGGTGAAACTGTATGAACGATCCGGATCAGCCATTCGATCCGGATCCCGAACCATCGTTTTTCTGGAAACCGTCTTTCTTGCTACTACAATCCGGATCGCCCAAATCCGATCCGGATCGCCCAAATCCGATCCGGATCGCCGTCCGTAAAAATTCCAGAAATGGTAGGTTTTTGATTCTTATCTCCTTCCTAGGGTTTCTAACCTATAAATAGACCCTATGATTCATTTTTCTAGGGCAATCCAGTTAATCCAAAAAGAGGCCGATAAAAGAAAAATAGCCGTCATATTCAAATATCATTTTATACGGCCTAAGATCCACATATAGAGAAGAAAGGAAATCATTAGATATTACTCTATGCTTCTTCATCTATATTGATTAGTTTGATTCTAGGTTTTCATACTCACATCTTGAGTTGAATCAAACTAATGAATACTTAGATGGTATTTCCTATCTATCTTTGATCTAAGTATTCGGCGGATCATCACCACCCAAAAATAACGATTTCCACAAAATCGGCGCGTGGACTCGCGTGTCCTTGTGGATTCAAGGTTCAACCACTCTCGTGGATTCGGAGTGAGGTACGTTCGTGGATTCGAAGCGTGCTACTGGGTGAAGACCGTGGATTCGGTCGGACGTCGTGGACTCGACGTTGGACGCCGTGGATTCGGCGTTGGACGCAGATCGTGGATTCGAGACGCGTTGCGGAATGAGCGGAGAAGATCAACTAGGAGCGTATGGTAAAAGGTTGAGTCGTCTGTGAGTACGTTAAATCACCTTGTACGTGTGTCAATTCTAGTGGATTTCACCGTGTTATCGGTCCCGTGGTTTTTTACTCCGGTTTGGAGTTTTTCCACGTAAAAATCTTGCGTGTTCTTTTTTATTTCCGCATTGGGTTTTATTGCGCAATGATTTTTTGAGTGTTTATTGTTTACACCTATTCACCCCCCTCTAGGTGTTTTTTCCCCTATTTAGATCTATATTTCATATAACCCAACAAGTGGTATCAGAGAGGGAATAGGGTTGTAAACAATGGTTGAAGGTGGAAACATCAATCGACCCCCTTTCTTTGATGGAACAAATTATGCGTACTGGAAAGTACGGATGAAAGCCTTTTTAATTTCCATCGACGAAAGGGTGTGGCAATCAATTGAATTAGGATGGTCTAATCCAACTGAGATTATTTCTGATGTTCGCACCTTAAAACCTAGGTCGAAATGGACCAAGGAAGAGTTAGACTCATATTCTTACAATGGCAAGGGAATTAATGCTATTTTTAATGCCTTATCTCAAACTGAATTCTCTCGCGTCTCGGCATGTGAGACTGCGAAAGAAATCTGGGATGTTCTTCAGGTTACACATGAGGGAACTAACCTCGTGAAGATTCAAAAGCTGCAAATGCTTATGAGCAGATTTGACTCCATTTTTATGGCAGAAAATGAATCTTTCACGGACTACTATACACGATTGCAAGATATCGTAAATTCATGTGCTAACCTGGGAGAGAAGATTCCAGAATTTAAGGTTGTAAGAAAGATCTTAAGAACTTTCCTGAACGATTTCGCCCAAAGGTTACAGCCATTGAAACTATCAAACACCCGGACGAAATGTGTGTAGAAGAATTAGTTGGTTCATTACAAACTTATGAAATGACATTTACTACTAACTAGCATCCTCTTCTAAGTCTTTAGGTTATGCTTTGAAAACAACTAAGGGAGAAGACGCGGATACATCCTCCTCAGACGATGACGAGAACCTTTCTATGGAGGACTTTGAGAAGCAACTCGCTCTCTTGACAAGGAAGTTTCGCCGCAACTTTCGAAGGGGTAATTCAAGTAAATCTCCATCCTTCGGAAAGTCGACGAAAGGCAAGGGTACTTCAAGTTACAAGTCAAGAAAGCAAGAGAACTTTTCAAAGGATAAGAAAAGTTCAGAGGAACAAGTCCAATGCTTCTAGTGCCGAGGATACGGCCATATCTCAACGGAGTGTCCAACTAAGAATCCGTCAAAGAAGAAAGTGATGCAAGCCGTCACTTGGGATGACAACTCAACGTCAAATGAGTCATCCTCAAGTGATGAAGAAGAAAGCGCAACGGCATTCCACGCGTCCACATCTTCACCATTCATGTGCTTAATGGCAAGTACATCCGAGTCATTGTCCAACTCCACTGTTGAAAAGAATGCAACGGACAATGAATCGGATGATTCGGAAGGTGAAGATTTTGCTTTAGCCTACCACAGAATTTTGAGGGATTCAAAGAAACCGGCTAAGCAAAACAAGGGGTTGAGAGGGAGATTGCAGGATCTCGAAGAAAAAGTAAAAAGGGTAACTTCTCTCTCGACCGATCTTGAAGTGGAAAGGGATAATCTGATAAAAGCAAATGTTTCCCTTCAAGAGTCCAATGAGCAACTCGAGAAGAATTATATAGATATGGTGAACAAAGCGAATTACTTCTTGAAGCTCTACGGCGAGGCCCGACGGGAAAAACTGGAAATGACAGAGACCATTTTCCAACTCAAGGATGACTTACAGCAATTTTCTTCTGGAAGGAGTAAGTTGGATAAACTTCTTGGTCTTGGTCAAACAAACAAGTTCGGCCTCGGATACAATCGAACTGAAGACAATTTTAGTTCGGTTGGGACAGTCTTTGTGCCTCAGTCGATATCTCCTCCTCCGACACCGGAATTCACGACAACCAACGACAACAAGCCTACTTCATCCTCTTCGGAATCGTCAAGCACAAAGGTATGTTTTCGTTGTAATTTTGCAGGGCACATTGAAAGAAATTGCAAGATTGGAGCTCAAAGATCAAATCAACCACATCTTGCAACTGCTACCAATAAGTTCACTCCCCGGAATTCAAAGAAGGATTTTTCAAAAGAAAAGAACATTGGTAGTACTTCAAACAAGACGATGACAAAAGAAAAAGATCAATCATACAAAACGTCTTCATCAAGGAAAATTTCTCAACCATTGCCAACATACTCCAAAACTCAAAAGGTTTGGGTATGCAAAGGTGAAATCCTTCCTTGTCTTTAATCGCTCTACGATTAAATGTTGTGTAGTTTATGTAGACTATTTTTCTTTCTTTTGGCCAACCCGTCAACCATCTTTGGGAGGTAAATGGTATATTTTTTATTGGTCGATGATTTCTCTCGGTATTCTTGGGTAGCATTTTTAAAAGAGAAAGCTGATACTTTTGATTCTTTTCACGAGATTTGCCATCGTATTATGATTGAAAAGAATGAAAAGATCATTCGTGTTAGAAGTGATAGAGGTGGAGAATTCGTTAACTCTAAATTCATTGACTTTTGCACTTCAAACGGTATTAAGCATGAATTCTCAGCACCCTATACACCTCAACAGAATGGTGTTGTCGAGCGCAAAAACAGGGTTGTTCAAGAGATGGCACGTGTTATGCTTCACAGCCGGAATTTACCGCTACATTTTTGGGCTGAAGCTGTGAACACTGCAATCTATGTAATTAATCGAGTTTATTTGCGCCTGGGAACGTTAAATACACCATATGAACTATGGTGTGATAGAAAACCCAACATCAAATATTTTCGCATCTTCGGGAGTCGGTGTTACATTTTACGTGACCGTGAAAATCTTGGAAAGTTTGACTCTCGAAGTGACGAAGGGATTTTCTTGGGGTATTCTACAAACAGTAGAGCATATCGGGTATTTAACTTGCAATCTAAGACGATCGTAGAATCTATAAATGTTAAAGTAGATGAAGCTTTTCACTTTGCATCTGAAAAATCTACCCTCGATATCTCTCTAGATGATGATACACCTGCCATTGCATCTTCTCATGATAATACTTCCAATATTAATGATGCATCTAATGGTTCTTCAAGTTTATCTGATGTGCAGGAATCGTCTCATGTACCTCCGAGTACTCCGTTACCTCAAACTTTACGCATCTCCAAGGATCATCCTGAATCAAACATCATTGGAGACCCACAAGAAGGAGTTAGAACTCGGAGGCAGTTGGTTTGTGGATTCGCTTGCTACGTATCTTTAATCGAACCAAAGAATATAGATGAAGCTCTTCAGGATGACTACTGGATTAAAGCAATGCAGGAAGAGCTCCATCAATTTGAGCGAAACAAAGTCTGGAAATTAACGAAGCCTCCAAAGCAACACAATGAGGATGGTACTATCATCAGGAACAAGGCACGATTAGTTGCTCAAGGCTACATTTAAGTCAATCTCAAGAAAGAAGAATTCAAAAGGATCAGGTATGTTTAACTAAAGATTTTTGGTGATCCGAATACTTCTTGTAGTGTAGAAACACCTGGAAGAATTTTTCATTGCATAAAAATAAAAAACTGGACATGGGACATGTTCAGGATCCGGATCAGATATTCCAATCCGGATCCCGAAGGGTGTTCGTTCATACACTGGTTCAATCCGGATCGCAGCATCCCATGATCCGGATCCCGAACACTAGTTTTACATGTTTACTTGCACGATCCGGATCAGGATTTGCAATCCGGATCCCGAACGTTGATGTTTGGTGAAACTGTATGAACGATCCGGATCAGCCATTTCGATCCGGATCCCGAACCATCGTTTTTCTGGAAACCGTCTTTCTTGCTACTACAATCCGGATCGCCCAAATCCGATCCGGATCGCCGTCCGTAAAAATTCCAGAAATGGTAGGTTTTTGATTCTTATCTCCTTCCTAGGGTTTCTAACCTATAAATAGACCCTATGATTCATTTTTCTAGGGCAATCCAGTTAATCCAAAAAGAGGCCGATAAAAGAAAAATAGCCGTCATATTCAAATATCATTTTATACGGCCTAAGATCCACATATAGAGAAGAAAGGAAATCATTAGATATTACTCTATGTTTCTTCATCTATATTGATTAGTTTGATTCTAGGTTTTCATACTCACATCTTGAGTTGAATCAAACTAATGAATACTTAGATGGTATTTCCTATCTATCTTTGATCTAAGTATTCGGCGGATCATCACCACCCAAAAATAACGATTTCCACAAAATCGGCGCGTGGACTCGCGTGTCCTTGTGGATTCAAGGTTCAACCGCTCTCGTGGATTCGGAGAGAGGTACGTTCGTGGATTCGAAGCGTGCTACTGGGTGAAGACCGTGGATTCGGTCGGACGTCGTGGACTCGACGTTGGACGCCGTGGATTCGGCGTTGGACGCAGATCGTGGATTCGAGACGCGTTGCGGAATGAGCGGAGAAGATCAACTAGGAGCGTATGGTAAAAGGTTGAGTCGTCTGTGAGTACGTTAAATCAACTTGTACGTGTGTCAATTCTAGTGGATTTCACCGTGTTATCGGTCCCGTGGTTTTTTACTCCGGTTTGGAGTTTTTCGACGTAAAAATCTTGCGTGTTCTTTTTTATTTCCGCATTGGGTTTTATTGCGCAATGATTTTTTGAGTGTTTATTGTTTACACCTATTCACCCCCCTCTAGGTGTTTTTTCCCCTATTTAGATCTATATTTCATATAACCCAACAAGTGGTATCAGAGAGGGAATAGGGTTGTAAACAATGGTTGAAGGTGGAAACATCAATCGACCCCCTTTCTTTGATGGAACAAATTATGCGTACTGGAAAGTACGGATGAAAGCCTTTTTAATTTCCATCGACGAAAGGGTGTGGCAATCAATTGAATTAGGATGGTCTAATCCAACTGAGATTATTTCTGATGTTCGCACCTTAAAACCTAGGTCGAAATGGACCAAGGAAGAGTTAGACTCATCTTCTTACAATGACAAGGGAATTAATGCTATTTTTAATGCCTTATCTCAAACTGAATTCTCTCGCGTCTCGGCATGTGAGACTGCGAAAGAAATCTGGGATGTTCTTCAGGTTACACATGAGGGAACTAACCTCGTGAAGATTCAAAAGCTGCAAATGCTTATGAGCAGATTTGACTCCATTTTTATGGCAGAAAATGAATCTTTCACGGACTACTATACACGATTGCAAGATATCGTAAATTCATGTGCTAACCTGGGAGAGAAGATTCCAGAATTTAAGGTTGTAAGAAAGATCTTAAGAACTTTCCTGAACGATTTCGCCCAAAGGTTACAGCCATTGAAACTATCAAACACCCGGACGAAATGTGTGTAGAAGAATTAGTTGGTTCATTACAAACTTATGAAATGACATTTACTACTAACTATTCTTCTGGAAAAGCATCCTCTTCTAAGTCTTTAGGTTATGCTTTGAAAACAACTAAGGGAGAAGACGCGGATACATCCTCCTCAGACGATGACGAGAACCTTTCTATGGAGGACTTTGAGAAGCAACTCGCTCTCTTGACAAGGAAGTTTCGCCGCAACTTTCGAAGGGGTAATTCAAGTAAATCTCCATCCTTCGGAAAGTCGACGAAAGGCAAGGGTACTTCAAGTTACAAGTCAAGAAAGCAAGAGAACTTTTCAAAGGATAAGAAAAGTTCAGAGGGACAAGTCCAATGCTTCAAGTGCCGAGGATACGGCCATATCTCAACGGAGTGTCCAACTAAGAATCCGTCAAAGAAGAAAGTGATGCAAGCCGTCACTTGGGATGACAACTCAACGTCAAATGAGTCATCCTCAAGTGATGAAGAAGAAAGCGCAACGGCATTCCACGCGTCCACATCTTCACCATTCATGTGCTTAATGGCAAGTACATCCGAGTCATTGTCCAACTCCACTGTTGAAAAGAATGCAACGGACAATGAATCGGATGATTCGGAAGGTGAAGATTTTGCTTTAGCCTACCACAGAATTTTGAGGGATTCAAAGAAACCGGCTAAGCAAAACAAGGGGTTGAGAGGGAGATTGCAGGATCTCGAAGAAAAAGTAAAAAGGGTAACTTCTCTCTCGACCGATCTTGAAGTGGAAAGGGATAATCTGATAAAAGCAAATGTTTCCCTTCAAGAGTCCAATGAGCAACTCGAGAAGAATTATATAGATATGGTGAACAAAGCGAATTACTTCTTGAAGCTCTACGGCGAGGCCCGACGGGAAAAATTGGAAATGACAGAGACCATTTTCCAACTCAAGGATGACTTACAGCAATTTTCTTCTGGAAGGAGTAAGTTGGATAAACTTCTTGGTCTTGGTCAAACAAATAAGTTCGGCCTCGGATACAATCGAACTGAAGACAATTTTAGTTCGGTTGGGACAGTCTTTGTGCCTCAGTCGATATCTCCTCCTCCGACACCGGAATTCACGACAACCAACGACAACAAGCCTACTTCATCCTCTTCGGAATCGTCAAGCACAAAGGTATGTTTTCGTTGTAATTTTGCAGGGCACATTGAAAGAAATTGCAAGATTGGAGCTCAAAGATCAAATCAACCACATCTTGCAACTGCTACCAATAAGTTCACTCCCCGGAATTCAAAGAAGGATTTTTCAAAAGAAAAGAACATTGGTAGTACTTCAAACAAGACGATGACAAAAGAAAAAGATCAATCATACAAAACGTCTTCATCAAGGAAAATTTCTCAACCATTGCCAACATACTCCAAAACTCAAAAGGTTTGGGTATGCAAAGGTGAAATCCTTCCTTGTCTTTAATCGCTCTACGATTAAATGTTGTGTAGTTTATGTAGACTATTTTTCTTTCTTTTGGCCAACCCGTCAACCATCTTTGGGAGGTAAATGGTATATTTTTTATTGGTTGATGATTTCTCTCGGTATTCTTGGGTAGCATTTTTAAAAGAGAAAGCTGATACTTTTGATTCTTTTCACGAGATTTGCCATCGTATTATGATTGAAAAGAATGAAAAGATCATTCGTGTTAGAAGTGATAGAGGTGGAGAATTCGTTAACTCTAAATTCATTGACTTTTGCACTTCAAACGGTATTAAGCATGAATTCTCAGCACCCTATACACCTCAACAGAATGGTGTTGTCGAGCGCAAAAACAGGGTTGTTCAAGAGATGGCACGTGTTATGCTTCACAGCCGGAATTTACCGCTACATTTTTGGGCTGAAGCTGTGAACACTGCAATCTATGTAATTAATCGAGTTTATTTGCGCCCGGGAACGTTAAATACACCATATGAACTATGGTGTGATAGAAAACCCAACATCAAATATTTTCGCATCTTCGGGAGTCGGTGTTACATTTTACGTGACCGTGAAAATCTTGGAAAGTTTGACTCTCGAAGTGACGAAGGGATTTTCTTGGGGTATTCTACAAACAGTAGAGCATATCGGGTATTTAACTTGGAATCTAAGACGATCGTAGAATCTATAAATGTTAAAGTAGATGAAGCTTTTCACTTTGCATCTGAAAAATCTACCCTCGATATCTCTCTAGATGATGATACACCTGCCATTGCATCTTCTCATGATAATACTTCCAATATTAATGATGCATCTAATGGTTCTTCAAGTTTATCTGATGTGCAGGAATCGTCTCATGTACCTCCGAGTACTCCGTTACCTCAAACTTTATGCATCTCCAAGGATCATCCTGAATCAAACATCATTGGAGACCCACAAGAAGGAGTTAGAACTCGGAGGCAGTTGGTTTGTGGATTCGCTTGCTACGTATCTTTAATCGAACCAAAGAATATAGATGAAGCTCTTCAGGATGACTACTGGATTAAAGCAATGCAGGAAGAGCTCCATCAATTTGAGCGAAACAAAGTCTGGGAATTAACGAAGCCTCCAAAGCAACACAATGAGGATGGTACTATCATCAGGAACAAGACACGATTAGTTGCTCAAGGCTACATTTAAGTCAATCTCAAGAAAGAAGAATTCAAAAGGATCAGGTATGTTTAACTAAAGATTTTTGGTGATCCGAATACTTCTTGTAGTGTAGAAACACCTGGAAGAATTTTTCATTGCATAAAAATAAAAAACTGGACATGGGACATGTTCAGGATCCGGATCAGATATTCCAATCCGGATCCCGAAGGGTGTTCGTTCATACACTGGTTCAATCCGGATCGCAGCATCCCATGATCCGGATCCCGAACACTAGTTTTACATGTTTACTTGCACGATCCGGATCAGGATTTGCAATCCGGATCCCGAACGTTGATGTTTGGTGAAACTGTATGAACGATCCGGATCAGCCATTTCGATCCGGATCCCGAACCATCGTTTTTCTGGAAACCGTCTTTCTTGCTACTACAATCCGGATCGCCCAAATCCGATCCGGATCGCCGTCCGTAAAAATTCCAGAAATGGTAGGTTTTTGATTCTTATCTCCTTCCTAGGGTTTCTAACCTATAAATAGACCCTATGATTCATTTTTCTAGGGCAATCCAGTTAATCCAAAAAGAGGCCGATAAAAGAAAAATAGCCGTCATATTCAAATATCATTTTATACGGCCTAAGATCCACATATAGAGAAGAAAGGAAATCATTAGATATTACTCTATGTTTCTTCATCTATATTGATTAGTTTGATTCTAGGTTTTCATACTCACATCTTGAGTTGAATCAAACTAATGAATACTTAGATGGTATTTCCTATCTATCTTTGATCTAAGTATTCGGCGGATCATCACCACCCAAAAATAACGATTTCCACAAAATCGGCGCGTGGACTCGCGTGTCCTTGTGGATTCAAGGTTCAACCGCTCTCGTGGATTCGGAGAGAGGTACGTTCGTGGATTCGAAGCGTGCTACTGGGTGAAGACCGTGGATTCGGTCGGACGTCGTGGACTCGACGTTGGACGCCGTGGATTCGGCGTTGGACGCAGATCGTGGATTCGAGACGCGTTGCGGAATGAGCGGAGAAGATCAACTAGGAGCGTATGGTAAAAGGTTGAGTCGTCTGTGAGTACGTTAAATCAACTTGTTCGTGTGTCAATTCTAGTGGATTTCACCGTGTTATCGGTCCCGTGGTTTTTTACTCCGGTTTGGAGTTTTTCCACGTAAAAATCTTGCGTGTTCTTTTTTATTTCCGCATTGGGTTTTATTGCGCAATGATTTTTTGAGTGTTTATTGTTTACACCTATTCACCCCCCTCTAGGTGTTTTTTCCCCTATTTAGATCTATATTTCATATAACCCAACAAGTGGTATCAGAGAGGGAATAGGGTTGTAAACAATGGTTGAAGGTGGAAACATCAATCGACCCCCTTTCTTTGATGGAACAAATTATGCGTACTGGAAAGTACGGATGAAAGCCTTTTTAATTTCCATCGACGAAAGGGTGTGGCAATCAATTGAATTAGGATGGTCTAATCCAACTGAGATTATTTCTGATGTTCGCACCTTAAAACCTAGGTCGAAATGGACCAAGGAAGAGTTAGACTCATCTTCTTACAATGACAAGGGAATTAATGCTATTTTTAATGCCTTATCTCAAACTGAATTCTCTCGCGTCTCGGCATGTGAGACTGCGAAAGAAATCTGGGATGTTCTTCAGGTTACACATGAGGGAACTAACCTCGTGAAGATTCAAAAGCTGCAAATGCTTATGAGCAGATTTGACTCCATTTTTATGGCAGAAAATGAATCTTTCACGGACTACTATACACGATTGCAAGATATCGTAAATTCATGTGCTAACCTGGGAGAGAAGATTCCAGAATTTAAGGTTGTAAGAAAGATCTTAAGAACTTTCCTGAACGATTTCGCCCAAAGGTTACAACCATTGAAACTATCAAACACCCGGACGAAATGTGTGTAGAAGAATTAGTTGGTTCATTACAAACTTATGAAATGACATTTACTACTAACTATTCTTCTGGAAAAGCATCCTCTTCTAAGTCTTTAGGTTATGCTTTGAAAACAACTAAGGGAGAAGACGCGGATACATCCTCCTCAGACGATGACGAGAACCTTTCTATGGAGGACTTTGAGAAGCAACTCGCTCTCTTGACAAGGAAGTTTCGCCGCAACTTTCGAAGGGGTAATTCAAGTAAATCTCCATCCTTCGGAAAGTCGACGAAAGGCAAGGGTACTTCAAGTTACAAGTCAAGAAAGCAAGAGAACTTTTCAAAGGATAAGAAAAGTTCAGAGGGACAAGTCCAATGCTTCAAGTGCCGAGGATACGGCCATATCTCAACGGAGTGTCCAACTAAGAATCCGTCAAAGAAGAAAGTGATGCAAGCCGTCACTTGGGATGACAACTCAACGTCAAATGAGTCATCCTCAAGTGATGAAGAAGAAAGCGCAACGGCATTCCACGCGTCCACATCTTCACCATTCATGTGCTTAATGGCAAGTACATCCGAGTCATTGTCCAACTCCACTGTTGAAAAGAATGCAACGGACAATGAATCGGATGATTCGGAAGGTGAAGATTTTGCTTTAGCCTACCACAGAATTTTGAGGGATTCAAAGAAACCGGCTAAGCAAAACAAGGGGTTGAGAGGGAGATTGCAGGATCTCGAAGAAAAAGTAAAAAGGGTAACTTCTCTCTCGACCGATCTTGAAGTGGAAAGGGATAATCTGATAAAAGCAAATGTTTCCCTTCAAGAGTCCAATGAGCAACTCGAGAAGAATTATATAGATATGGTGAACAAAGCGAATTACTTCTTGAAGCTCTACGGCGAGGCCCGACGGGAAAAATTGGAAATGACAGAGACCATTTTCCAACTCAAGGATGACTTACAGTAATTTTCTTCTGGAAGGAGTAAGTTGGATAAACTTCTTGGTCTTGGTCAAACAAACAAGTTCGGCCTCGGATACAATCGAACTGAAGACAATTTTAGTTCGGTTGGGACAGTCTTTGTGCCTCAGTCGATATCTCCTCCTCCGACACCGGAATTCACGACAACCAACGACAACAAGCCTACTTCATCCTCTTCGGAATCGTCAAGCACAAAGGTATGTTTTCGTTGTAATTTTGCAGGGCACATTGAAAGAAATTGCAAGATTGGAGCTCAAAGATCAAATCAACCACATCTTGCAACTGCTACCAATAAGTTCACTCCCCGGAATTCAAAGAAGGATTTTTCAAAAGAAAAGAACATTGGTAGTACTTCAAACAAGACGATGACAAAAGAAAAAGATCAATCA
This sequence comes from Tillandsia leiboldiana, assembly GCA_029204045.2. Lineage (NCBI taxonomy): Eukaryota > Viridiplantae > Streptophyta > Magnoliopsida > Poales > Bromeliaceae > Tillandsia > Tillandsia leiboldiana. The sequence continues at coordinate 14,168,158 of CM055060.1, read as the reverse complement.
TACAAAACGTCTTCATCAAGGAAAATTTCTCAACCATTGCCAACATACTCCAAAACTCAAAAGGTTTGGGTATGCAAAGGTGAAATCCTTCCTTGTCTTTAATCGCTCTACGATTAAATGTTGTGTAGTTTATGTAGACTATTTTTCTTTCTTTTGGCCGACCCGTCAACCATCTTTGGGAGGTAAATGGTATTTTTTTCTTATTGGTTGATGTTTTTCTCTCGGTATTCTTGGGTAGCATTTTTAAAAGAGAAAGCTGATACTTTTGATTCTTTTCACGAGATTTGCCATCGTATTATGATTGAAAAGAATGAAAAGATCATTCGTGTTAGAAGTGATAGAGGTGGAGAATTCGTTAACTCTAAATTCATTGACTTTTGCACTTCAAACGGTATTAGGCATGAATTCTCAGCACCCTATACACCTCAACAGAATGGTGTTGTCGAGCGCAAAAACAGGGTTGTTCAAGAGATGGCACGTGTTATGCTTCACAGCCGGAATTTACCGCTACATTTTTGGGCTGAAGCTGTGAACACTGCAATCTATGTAATTAATCGAGTTTATTTGCGCCCGGGAACGTTAAATACACCATATGAACTATGGTGCGGTAGAAAACCCAACATCAAATATTTTCGCATCTTCGGGAGTCGGTGTTACATTTTACGTGACCGTGAAAATCTTGGAAAGTTTGACTCTCGAAGTGACGAAGGGATTTTCTTGGGGTATTCTACAAACAGTAGAGCATATCGAGTATTTAACTTGGAATCTAAGACGATCGTAGAATCGATAAATGTTAAAGTAGATGAAGCTTTCCACTTTGCATCCGAAAAATCTACCCTCGATATCTCTCTAGATGATGATACACCTGCCATTGCATCTTCTCATGATAATACTTCCAATATTAATGATGCATCTAATGGTTCTTCAAGTTTATCTGATGTGCAGGAATCGTCTCATGTACCTCCGAGTACTCCGTTACCTCAAACTTTACGCATCTCCAAGGATCATCCTGAATCAAACACCATTGGAGACCCACAAGAAGGAGTTAGAACTCGGAGGCAGTTGGTTTGTGGATTCACTTGCTACGTATCTTTAATCGAACCAAAGAATATAGATGAAGCTCTTCAGGATGACTACTGGATTAAAGCAATGCAGGAAGAGCTCCATCAATTTGAGCGAAACAAAGTCTGGGAATTAACGAAGCTTCCACAGCAACACAATGTGATAGGTACCAAATGGATTTTCAAGAATAAGAAAAATGAGGATGGTACTATCATCAGGAACAAGGCACGATTAGTTGCTCAAGGCTACTCTCAAGTAGAAGGTATAGACTTTGATGAAACTTTCGCCCCTGTAGCTAGACTCGAGTCCATTCGTATACTATTTGCTATTGCTTGTCATTTTAAAATCAAATTATTTCAAATGGACGTTAAGAGCGCGTTTCTAAATGGGTTTTTAAATGAGGAAGTTTATGTGGCTCAACCGAAAGGTTTTGTAGACCATAAACAACCTAATCATGTTTTTCGTTTGAAAAAGGCTCTTTACGGTCTGAAACAAGCACCGCGAGCATAGTACGAAAGGCTGACAAAGCACCTTTTGGAGAAGGGCTATACTCGAGGGGGAGCTGACAGGACTCTCTTTGTGAAGCATTATCAAAAGAATTTCATTGTAGCACAAATATATGTCGATGAGATTGTATTTGGCGCAACAAGAGATAATGATGCTTCTAAATTCGCGGAGACCATGGAAAGCGAATTTGAGATGTCCATGATGGGCGAATTGACTTATTTTCTTGGATTGCAAATTAAACAAAATGATGAAGGTATTCACTTGTGTCAATCCAAGTATGCAATGGAGTTGGTTAAAAAGTTTGACTTAGAAAATTCGAAGGATTTTCCGACTCCAATGGGAACTAGCCACAAGGGACTTGGAAGTGAATCACATAGTGAGAATGTAGACGAGAAACTGTATCGAAGTATGATTGGAAGTCTACTTTACCTCACGGCTAGTCGCCCGGATATATCCTTTAGTGTTGGGATTTGCGCGAGATATCAATCAGCACCAAAGGAGGTTCACCTGAAAGCGGTGAAAAGGATCATCCGGTACATCAAAGGATCAATTAATTTCAGAATTTGGTATCCTATGGGAACTAGTTTGGATATTGTTGGATACTCAGATGCCGATTGGGCAGGATCAGTGGATGATCGGAAAAGCACGAGTGGTGCATGCTTCTATCTTGGCCATTGCCTTGTTGCATGGCACAGTAAAAAGCAGAATTGCATAGCACTCTCGACTGCCGAAGCGGAATACATCTCAGCGGGTAGTTATTCAACCCAACTCATTTGGATGAAAAGTGTGTTGAGCGACTTCCGGATTTCAGCAACTTCGGTAACAATTCTTTGTGACAACACTAGTGCTATAAACATTTCCAAAAACCCTGTGTTGCACTCTAGAACAAAACACATTGAACTTAGATATCATTTTCTTAGAGAGCTAGTTGAATCAAATACTCTTCTACTTTTATATATTTCAACTGAAGATCAATTAGCTGACATTTTAACAAAACCTTTGGATCAAAAACGTTTTATTCATTTGCGTAAAGCAATTGGAATGCTTTCCTTGAAATAAACTTCTTTTTGAAACTTTTGCTTAGGTTAGGTTTTGTTTTTGTGTTTTTGTTCTTTATCTATGTTTATACATAGTACATTAATTGAGCATATGTATTATTGACTTTACTTGCATCCTTTCATATAATTAGAAATCTATTATGCTTTGGATATCATAATAATTCAGTTGATGCATTGATCATTTATCTAAATTAAACCATTTTGATTTGATCAAAGTCAATTTCTCTCTCAATGATCTCTTGGTATTGTCGTTATCTTATTTGACTATTTAGTTGAGTATGAATTCGAGATCAATCCTTGGTTGAATACTTTATATTTTAAATTAATTGATAGCCAATTGAGGGGGAGTCGAAGAAAAGTAAAATGCTCAAAAGATGTGGAAATAGTTACATCCCAATGAGGAGTGTGAAAACTACCACCACATGGAGGAAAGAGCTACCACCTCGGTCGTCCGAGTACTGTGTGCAGCTACCACATATATACCAAGCATGGTTGTTCAATTTTTTGATTAAGTAAAATGCATGATTGAAATACTTGACTCTGTCAAATTTCAAGGTTGGTATAAGGTGGGATTTTAAAGAAAGATACTCAAAGAGCCACTCTCTTCAACAGATTGACTAGATACATTATATAATTTATTTGGGATTTCAAACATCTATTGATCTTGGTAATTCATTTTCTTTACCATTTTAATGATTTGATAAACGCCGTACTCATAAGATCATGATAGATGTGTTTGATCTTGATCAACTTTAAAAGTTTTAATTTCTATAAATTGTCATGTCATTATTTGAATGTTATTGATAGATTTAACATAATTTATTTCTCTTGACATGAAACGATGTTTTTGTTTAAAGTTGATGTGCTAAAATGCTTACATACTTTTTCTGGATTTTATGGATTTTTTCTAAATTTTTATGATGAAAAAGTTGCAGCTGATCCGGATCGGGTTAAGTGATCCGGATCCCGAACGCAAGCTTCTTCCTGCGGCTAGCCGATCCGGATCGAAATCTCGATCCGATCCGGATCACGGCTAGGGTTTTTAATAGAACGAAAGGGTTTTGATTTCTTTTACCTTAATCTTTTGTTCTCAAGTCTCTAGAGCCTATCTCTCTAGAATCCTTGCACCTTGGAGCTTTCCTAACCCAAGTTCTTCGAATCCAAGTAAGTTTTATTGATCAAAATCTCGGTTTTTCATAGTTTTTCTTATTCCTCCTCAAAACGTGATGAATTTCTTGTATCAATTTCGTTTGTGGATGGTTTTTGATCAAATTTCTTTTGAAATAAGAACTCTGGGTAGATTAGTTTTGATTATATGCTAGGTATTCTCATGATAAACGGATTTTTGGTCTTCGATTTCAAAGAATTCGGTTTTAGGGCATATAATGGGAATTTTCCAAAATCATGCAATTGATCTATTTTTAAATTTCCTTTTGCAAAACTAATTTGATTCTTAGTCTCTCTACATGATTATGATTGTTTGGGTACAATTCTTCTAATTTTTGAAAATAAACAATATTTTCATGTGTTCTTGAGTTGGTCTTCACAGGATTTCAATCTTCTTAAGGCACTTGGATCAATGGGATTCTCATGGATCATCTTTTTGTTGGTCACTATGGTGCACACTCGGGCCACAAACAAGTTAAAGAGAGCTAAGAAAACACAACAAAAAGGTGAGTTTCTTCTGATCAGCGACACAGAAGTGGAAGCAGACTGTCAAGAGGTAGATTGGACTGAATTGACAGATGATGATGACTCATTGCCTGAACAAAAGGCTTCTGATGGTTCAAAAGGAAAAGCTTCCGATGGATCAAAAGGAAAGGGACCCATGGACACAGGAAAAGCGCCTATGGCTAATCCAACCATCTCTGTGAAAAGAAAACGAGTAACTAGACGTTTTGAACTACGACGAGACGCTAATATTAACACACCGATAGTTCCTGACTCCCCGCCTCGCGTGGAAGGAGTGTTCGTCAGCATGGATCGCCTTCGAGCGTTTGAATGTCGTGAATGCATCGGTGAACGTCATGTCAACACTGAAGCTCTCCGAAATCACTCACAAGAGTTTGGAACCTTAATTGAGCAAGCTAATCTCATCCAAGTCTGCCGATTCCCCGAACTTCTTGGGTATTGTTTGTATCGTGTAAGAACTTTTTACACGAATGCAAGACATCTTCAAGAAGATGAACATGGATCAATGCATTTCTATACAAATATCCAAGGGATGAAACTTAAAATCACTCCGCAGCTAATTGGCGAAGTCCTTGGAATGGAATCTAACACATCGGGGCTCAACTTTTTGAAAGGCAGAAGTTTGACGAATGCCTTGTGGCAAATAGTGTTAGATAAAATTTGTTTGGAAGGAACGAAATCAGATGATGGTAAAAGTGTAAAATCCAAACATCTTCGACTGGAGTACCGATTTCTAAATTTCATCACGTGTTACAACATTCTACCTAACATGCAGACTAAGGTCGTGAGATGGGAGAGACTGCTGTTCTTATATCTCATAGGTCATCCCTCTGAGGCTGTAGGATTGAACATGAATATCCCCTACATAATTTGGAATAGAATGTCAAGGTATATTGTGCATCCTCATCCTTCTGAGCGACTTCCGTTTCCCTTAATCATCATGAGGATCTTACAAAAATTTGACATTGATTTAAGCTCGACATCTTATCAACATTGTTGGGGGATGATAGATGAGTCAACGATTGTGAAGTCACTTCACAAATTACCACATGTCACTCCGACACCGTCCACTGGAAAGAAACCTAGTGTCGGCACCTCGGCCTCACCGTCTCAACAAGCACCTGGCGCGGATGATGACGCATCAGTAACTTCGATTTTCAAGCAACAACAGCGCCTATCTTCTGAGCAAGAGCGGATAACCATAGAGCAAAGGCGAATGTCTGAAGAACTCGAGATCATAACGGCATCCCAAATTACATTGACCAAGAAAGTAAATTCGATAAGGAAATTGATCAAGAACATGTTCGCTAAGATGGGATATAGTGCGTCTGAGGATTCAGACTCCGATAACTAAGTTGTGCTCTAACAATTTTTGTGCAGATTTGTGCAGGCTTTTATCGTTTTAGGTTTTAGTTCAGTTTTTAGGACTTACTCTTAGTTCTAGTTCTTACATTTACTTACATTTTTGAAATTTTTAACTCTCCTTAAATTTTTGCAATTTTGGCTTAGTTTGTGACAAAAAGGGGGAGAGAGTTTAGAGAGAACTTGAACAAAGATGAACTTGAACAATGATGATGTGAAAACTGTGTGAATGTGTGAACATCAAGGTAAGTATCATTTCAACTTCAACTTTGTGTTTTTGTATCTTGTGATTTGTGTGCATGTCTCTACTAACTATTCGACTAACTATTTGGGCATGTAATATGACTAACAAGTTGATGTTGGACTAACACTTTGTGACATTTGGTTTTTGATTGCTTAGAAGATATGTTGGTTTTTGACTATGATTCTCTTACATATCTGAATTCTCAAATGTCATGATGATCAGATAAACTCTATCTCTGTACTTGGTTTTGTATGTTTCGATTCTTGAGGTATCTAACGATTCTTTTTGTCAAGAATGATTTCTTTGTGCAGAGAGTACAGATGTCTAAGTCTAGAGTCTGTTTTAGGAGTTTATCTCATGTTTTTAAAATTTTTGGATCTCCATTGTAAATTTTTGTTGTATGGTGATAGCAACAAAAATATCTTTTTGAATTTTCTTTAGTGGATCTGTGTTTTGTCACGAAACCGCCAAAGGGGGAGATTGTTACGGAATTTGAGTTGGCGTAATTTCGTGAAAGGTTCAAGTCTTGTAGATTGAAGGTGAAGAAGGTTGGATCATTTAAGTCAATCTCAAGAAAGAAGAATTCAAAAGGATCAGGTATGTTTAACTAAAGATTTTTGGTGATCCGAATACTTCTTGTAGTGTAGAAACACCTGAAAGAATTTTTCATTGCATAAAAATAAAAAACTGGACATGGGACATGTTCAGGATCCGGATCAAATATTCCAATCCGGATCCCGAAGGGTGTTCGTTCATACACTGGTTCAATCCGGATCGCAGCATCCCATGATCCGGATCCCGAACACTAGTTTTACCTGTTTACTTGCATGATCCGGATCAGGATTTGCAATCCGGATCCCGAACGTTGATGTTTGGTGAAACTGTATGAACGATCCGGATCAGCCATTTCGATCCGGATCCCGAACCATCGTTTTCCTGGAAACCGTCTTTCTTGCTACTGCAATCCGGATCGCCCAAATCCGATACGGATCGCCGTCCGTAAAAATTCCAGAAATGGTAGGTTTTTGATCCTTATCTCCTTCCTAGGGTTTCTAACCTATAAATAGACCCTATGATTCATTTTTCTAGGACAATCCAGTTAATCCAAAAAGAGGCCGATAAAAGAAAAATAGCCGTCATATTCAAATATCATTTTATACGGCCTAAGATCCACATATAGAGAAGAAAGGAAATCATTAGATATTACTCTATGTTTCTTCATCTATATTGATTAGTTTGATTCTAGGTTTTCATACTCACATCTTGAGTTGAATCAAACTAATGAATACTTAGATGGTATTTTCTATCTATCTTTGATCTAAGTATTCGGCGGATCATCACCACCCAAAAACAACGATTTCCCCAAAATCGGCGCGTGGACTTGCGTGTCCTTGTGGATTCAAGGTTCAACCACTCTCGTGGATTCGGAGCGAGGTACGTTCATGGATTCGAAGCGTGCTACTGGGTGAAGACCGTGGATTCGGTCGGACGTCGTGGACTCGACGTTGGACGCCGTGGATTCGGCGTTGGACGCAGATCGTGGATTCGAGACGCGTTGCGGAACGAGCGGAGAAGATCAACTAGGAGCGTATGGTAAAATGTTGAGTCATCTGTGAGTACGTTAAATCACCTTGTACGTGTGTCAATTCTAGTGGATTTCACCGTGTTATCGGTCCCGTGGTTTTTTACTCCGGTTTGGGGTTTTTCCACGTAAAAATCTTGCGTGTTCTTTTTTATTTCCGCATTGGGTTTTATTGCGCAATGATTTTTTGAGTGTTTATTGTTTACACCTATTCACCCCCCTCTAGGTGTTTTTTCCCCTATTTAGATCTATATTTCATATAACCCAACAACGCTGAAGTTGGTGAAGTGCTGAAACCTTGCACTAACGAAACCTCGAAAATCGTGCCACGCGCGCCCGCACTGTCGCGTACCCGAAAAAAAAATCCCCAGAAGTGCATTTAATTTTTCCTCGAGTCGACACAAAATTCCGCGCGCCACCAGCACAATCCACGGCCAAATCACAGTGCAACCAGGGCTCAAGTAACCACAAATCCACAGCCACTACAAGTTCTCCACTTAACATCTGCACACTAAAATTAAATGCTCACATAACAAAAAATTCACCACACTCTCAAGTTCCATCTCCTGTACACACTACACACCCTGCCAAAGCACCAGCACAACAAAAATTCCACAACATAAGCTCCCTGCTCACAGCACCCCAAGCTCACAACCCATATAACACACAACACCCACCAGCTCACCAAAATCACTTAACACTAAACAAATAAATACTCACCCACACAAAATACATCTTCTCTGGACACTCCACACACCCACAGCACCACACACCATTGTCCAGACTGCACAAGAGAAGACCGCGCGTCGCGCACTCGATCCGAGCTCCGCACGGCACTTTGCCGAAAACCGCGCAACACAACGACGTCCTGTGGGAGTAAAAAGTGGAAAAACCTCGTCAAATTGGCCACACACGTGATCACCGGCAAAACAAAGCTCCGGCCAACGAGAACGCCGCGCGCCGCACGCGAGAAACTCTCCTGCGCACACGCCGTCGCGCGCGCCTAGCCGCTGCCCGCCAGCTCCCGCGCCAGTAGCCTGCCGCGCGTTGCCCAGCTGCGCAGCTGCGCGCACCCGCGCGGCGCCTGGCCTACCGCGCGGTGCCCAGCTGCGCAGCTGCGCTGCTCCTGGGCCCGCCGCGCGGCTACCCAGGACCGCAGCGCACGGCCCGCGCGGCGCCTGGGCCCGCCACGCGGCGCCTAGGCCTGCAGTGCGCGTCCTCAGCACGCCCGCTGCGTGCTCGCGAGGCGCCCCTTGCGCGCCCGTGCGCGCCAGCGCAGTGCCCGGGCTGCGCCCGCGCGGCGCCCTGAGCGCTTCCGCGCAGCGCCCGCGCGGCGCCTGGCCCGCCGCTGCTGCGCGCGCCGCCAGCTGCGCTGCCTCTGCAGCGCGGCGCCCTGCGCTTGCCGCGCGCGCAGCCCGCCAGCTGCGCTGCCTCTGCAGCGCGGCGCCCTGCGCTTGCCGCGCGCGCAGCCCGCCAGCTGCGCTGCCTCTGCAGCGCGGCGCCCATGCGCGCCTGCGCAGCCACCCAGCGCCAGCCGCGCGCGCGCCCCTGCGCGCCCGCGCGGCACCCAGCTGCGGCACACCTCCAAGCAGCAGCCTCTTCCACCATGGACAGCAAGTCCACAAAAAAAACAACTCCAAACCCAAAATCCAAAACAACCAAGCCTCTTCAAAACAAAACAGTACTCACCTTGGTTGGAGGCTCGACGCGTGTGTGCTCCGATCGCTCCGCCTGGCTTCACACGGCTACTAGCAGGGGATCCACACCAACACCACTCCTATTCCCTTCCTTTTTCCCCCTTCTCCTTTCTCTTCTTCTTCTCTTTCTTCTTCTCACATTCACTCCTCTGTTTCTCTCTATTTACTCTGTTGCTACAGGGGAGAAGGAAGGTGACGTGGCTTCTTAATTAGGGGATGCCTAATTAAAGGGTGGTAGGTGGCAGCATTAATTACACCACAACAAATATCCCTTCCCACATTACACCAACTCTCAAACCAACATATCACTAACATTAAATACCTTACCACACAACCTGAAGCAAACCTTAATAATCCAATTAAATTAAATAAATTAATTAATTCAAATTAGGCCAACTCCAAGTCACTTTTTGTCTTCGGGGTCTCCGCACCGGCCCGAAACCTCCCGAACCCCGCTGTAATCTGAAAATACACATGCCCACAGCTTTTTCTCCTCAAAAAGCTCAACCGTGGAGTCGGGGTTCTCAAACCAAAAACCGGCTTCGAAATCGTCAGTTCCGACTCACTTTCCGCCCTCGGGTCCTCCGCGTCAGTCCGGAACCTCCCGGAATCGGCTGTAATTCCAAAGTACTCCTATTCCAGGTATTTCCCAATTTTCTGCACACCACGGTGGAGTCGATGCTTCCCAAAACCAGTCCTCTATCGGCGCACAAAGCCTGAAAAACTCCGGATCAAGCTGGGGCTTCCGCGTTGATCCGAATCAACCCGACATCATCTGTAAACACATAAGCAACAAGCCCGAGGCAATTTCTCCGCACCACGCCATCTTGCGAGGTCGGTACACTCACAAAGTCCCGGTACTCTACAGTACCGGAACCCCACTTTGAGTTTCTCAAACCCGACACAGGATTTTCTGTAATTCTCATTGAGTACCGGAACACAATAGGAAAATCTGTGTTTTGCGTCATTGAGTACCGGAACCCATTATTTAGTACCGGTACACAATGCCATGTCGTCATAAGATTGCTGAACCGACTCTTATTAGTTTCCAAAGGTTATAAATAGATACTTAGAGTTTCTCGAGAACTACCGATCAATTCAGAAACACTCGAGAGCAACCCTAGAGGCTAGGTTTTTATTGTTCTTCTCTTTAGCCTCTTTTAGGTCAATTCGACGGTTCTTCCAAGACATACTTTTTGTCGAATTGATCTAGTCTTTGCTTAGAGATTCCACCTATGGTTCTTCAATGATAATCTAAGCAAAGGATCACCAACAAAGCCTATATGCTGTATCGGCTGAGTTTGCGTCGTGGATTCGACGTAGCATCGTGGGTTCGGTGTGTTGAAGGCGTTTCGTGGATTCGAAACGTGTGCTCGTGGATTCGAGTGGCATTCGTCGATTCGAATGTGTGCAGTGGACGTGCAATCGGTGGAGCGCAAGATCCGAAGAACTTGAAGGAGGGGTTTGAGACCGTGGAGTCGGTAATCACCTTGTTATTCTTCTTTTCTTAGTGGATTGTTATTGTGTGTTGGTCCCGTGGTTTTTCTCCTGGATTGGAGTTTCCACGTAAATCTCGGTGTTCTGTTTTTATTTTCCGCATTGGTTTTTATTTTGCACTGAGATTGGTTTTTGAGTATTACACCTATTCACCCCTGTCACGCCCCGAGTGTAAACAAGAACTCGGGCTCGTCTACAGATCCGCCGTGCACACAGAATTTTCCGCGTGCACGAAGCGCCGGTAACCTGCTCAAGTAAAACAGATACAAAAATAGAGCAATAAAACAGAGCTGAACAGAAAAAAATACTACATCTCAGACTGAACTGGAAGTAAGAATACAAAATGACTGTAAAATAAAGTACAAGTCTCTCTCCCAGCTCACCACAAAAAATACAACCAGCTGGCTAAAGCCAGACCCCAAAAGTAAAAGTACAACCGTCTGAGATAGGATACATAAGAGGTACCAGTCTAGCTACTCACTGTCGGGCCCACTGTCTAGCTACTCAGCCGTCCTCTCTCCTCGACCCGCCGCTGTATGCCCAGCAGCACCCGCAGAAGGCTCTGCAAAACAAAGGAGAAGAAAAGAAAAAGAAGAATGGGGGTGAGAACTACTAGTAAACCAGTAGCCTCCCCTAGTGGGTAAAACCTCAAACTCTGACACACCCACTAGGTCTACCAGAGGCAAAAAGGAAAGAAGAGTGGTAAGAAATGAAACCGCTGCAAAAGGAAAATCTACCACTACTATGCCTCTAAAATACAGTCCTAGACTGGAATAACCGTATGCAACCATAACCAATCGTCCCAGATGAACCCAATCTGTACCGCCCTCATCATCGGGCAAATAAGCCGCGCCGATGTGATAGCAAAATTCCTGCTGCCGCCCTCATCATCGGGCAAATAAGCCGCGCCGATGTGATAGCAAAACTGTCCATAACTGTCTGGCCCCGGCCTCCGGAGGGGATCTCGAGGGGAGCGACCCACACGAGGAAAGCATCACCGGGCAATAACCGCGCCGGTGTGATAAAAGCATCACCGGGCAATAACCGCGCCGGTGTGATAAAAGCAGGATTGGATCACAACTATAAAGCCCCAGTGGAACACAACCCTCCACTAAAAGAAAACTGATTCCCAATCAGATGCAAAAGTAACCATCCGGTCAATCGCCCAATATCCGCGATTGCCGCAATATCCCACAATCACAACCATGTCCCACATCCGACATCTGGTCAACCGCCTACTATCCGCGGTTGCCACAAAACCCTCTAATCCATAATCATGCCCTATCACCGATGTCCTATAACCGACATCCGGTCAACCGCCCAATATCCGCGGTCGCCGCCAAAACCCATAATACATAATCCATGCCCCGGCTACACTATCCCAAACCCCTGCTCAAACCCGAGCAGCAACTACCACCTGACTAACGAAAGGAGAAAAGAAACAAGCAAGGTTTCTCCTAAGTCAAGTTCCAGCATGAAAGTGTAGCGATAAAAGATGGCCTACCTAGATGTCCAAACAAGCATGCAGATGTCCTCATGAAAGATAAAGAAAGTGCGACAAATAAAGGCCCCACATGTGTATCAATTGAAAGCTCCGCATAGATATAACCATCATGCTAAAACATTATCCAACCACACATGTTTAAAATCCACAACTTTCCCTCACCCAAATCATCCACCTATGCATGTCCCAAAAGATCCTCAAGTGGTACCCTCCCACAAGACATTTCATTTTATCCCAGCATAAAAGTAAATTCCACATGCAAGGTTAGGTGCCAAAACTATACCCATACAAACATGTATAACCCCCAACCACTATCAGAGTTCCACAATAGTAATTTTCATATGATAGGCTCACAATCATTTACTTTAAGCATGCATGTCCATAATTGATCATTCAATAAACCAATTGGAGGATCTCTCCAATATTCCTAGGGGTATGTCAGAAAAATGAGGAGTATAACAACCACCCACCTCGATCGCTAATTCCAAGTCCAAAAAGTGCTCCAGGCCAAAAAGCTAAACCGCCGCGATCACTGAACAAGAATTACCCCAAAACATACAATTAAACTCAACACATGCTGTCCCAAAGCTAATAGTCCAAAGATGCCCTGTTTTTACCTGCGAGGAGTGCCCGGAAAAATCCAAGAAAAATACTCTCACGATCCTCGTGACGAACCCGTCGAAACGAGTACCTGCATGCTCAAATCCGAGTTTCCTACACTGAGAAATAAATCCGACAAGGGGACCACCCCAAAATAATCTGCTCTCAAAAACTGTAGCACTAATTCCTGTAACCAGAGATTTCTCACCTTCGAAAAATATTCAGAAAATTCCAAGAAAAATTGGGGATATTCCTCGTGATGTGTAGATGCAAAACGCCTTTTGAATCGCTCCAATCCGATGCCTGTGCGCGAAGATATCATCAAAATACTGCAGCACTGTCCAAAACTCCGCCCCAGAAAATGAGGTCACAAGATGATCCAAAAAACCCATGAAAAGCTCGGAATGGGAAAAACCAGCAAACACGGGAAACGTAGCCCTACCTGTCTTGAAGCCAACGGCGCAAGAATCACAGAAAAAGGTGCTCGGGGTAAGCCGAGGGAGTCCTCGCACCAAAATGCGACGAAGAAGACCACAAACGAACGAGCGTCGCGCCGCGCCGTAAAAATAGAAACCTCGGGATGCGTGCCGCAGAAAAATCCTGGAATCTGCAGATGGATCCGGCTCTGGGAGATGAAGAAATCTCGTGAAGGTGGCACTGTGAAAGGAGGAACAGGAAAAGAGTTCTTCACTGCAGAACTAGGCCTATTTATAGGCCAGGAAAAACAATTGGAGAAATGACCAATGGGTCCCAACTTTCGGGCGCTCCCGATTTTCGGGCTGCTACAGTGTTGGGCCCGGCCCAACACTGTGCGCGCCCGAAACGTTCCTGGGCCTCCACGTCGCCCGCGTACAGGCAACAGCCAATCCCGCCGCACGCGTCGCGCCGCGTGGCCACCCTGGTCAACGCGGGTGGGTGGCGCCCGCGAATCACAGGGCGCCACCTGGCCCGCACTAACCCCTCCGACCAACCCTGGCGCGCCGCCTGGCGCCCCCTGCCGCGCACTGTTCCGAGGCACCCCGCGCTCAGTGGTCCCTGCCTGCGTGAGCCCGCCAACCAGAAACCGCCACGTGTCCCGCCGGTCCATGCACCGCGCCCGCCTGCTCCGTGGTCCAAGTCCACTGCACCGACCAATCCCAAGAAGCCACGTGTCCAACCCCCGGTGCACGACGGCCCGTGGACCGCGCGCCTGCCCGCGCACCCGCGCGCCTGCCCGCGCGCTGCCCGCGCCCACGCGCTGCCCGCGGCCGCTCTGCCGCCTGCCCGAGCCCGTCCGCCGCTGCCCGCCGCCGCCGCAGCTGCCCGCCGCCGGCCGGAGTTACTGTTCCGGCATGAACAGTAACTGGTTGACCAAAACATCAAGTAGGTAGTCCATTTTGACCGTTTTCGCACGCTGAATCCGAATTTGCTGTCCGATTTGCCAAATTCTAACTCCAAAATTTGCCGAAGGCATCCGGAAAGGTGTTCTTTTGCCCAAACTTCGCGCTGAGCCCAATTTTAATATCCACTTTGCGCGAAACCACTTCCGAAGATCCGACGGAGTCCACTGATCACCCACGTGATCCAATTAAGCCCGAAGTCCGCCACTTGTGTCCATTTGGTGCACAAACACCTCCAACGCACCCCGTAGGCCTCCAGAAGCCACCCAACGTATTACAACAGCACTGCGGAGATCCAGGTCATCACAACCCCCCCCCCCCCCCTCTAGTTGTTTGATAGTACCTATTTAGATCATTGTGGATCCTTATATTTAAAAACCTACATAATAAACATGGAAACATGAATCTAATTACATATAAAGAAATCATTTATGTTCTAATCAAGAAAATAAAGTGATATATGCAAGAGATATCATTAGAAATAGAGATCAACTCAAAAATCCCAAAATATATCATCAAAACCTAAAAACTAGGGTTTTGAAACAAAAAGAGCAAGATTAATGAAAGATCTTACAAATCAAAGCAAGAAATCCCTTGAAATTGATGAAGAACACCTTAGAAATCCTTTAGAGAGAGAGTGTGTGTGTTTTTGCAATGAGAGGAGTGAAATAAAACACTTGAGTTCCGGTATTTATGAAAACCGCAGATCGCGTACCGGTACTCGAAGTCGCGTACCGGTAGTCAATACAAATTCTGAAAATCTCCCGTTCGGGTTCCGGATTGAACAGGGTTGATCCGGATCCGAGTATTTAGTTCCGGTACCAAATTATGAGTACCGGTACTCAATTGAAAAAAAACTAAAAATTTCAGTTCGGGATCCGAATTGAATTTTCTGATCCGGATTTTTGGTTCCGGTACTGAAGAATGAGTATCGGTACTCCAGAGCCAAAATCAAATAATTTTTTGAAACAAATCCAGATTTTGAAATCTTTAAAATACCGATTTGTGTGCCATCAAGAAAAACAATTTAAGTGCTCGAAAATTTGAGATTACACAGATGTCATTCAATCCAATTAATTTTACAAAAATTTAAAAGATTTACTCCAAAATCATGAAAAACAAAGATAATACATTATAAACCGTTTTTCATGTTATATGCGTCAAACACAAGTCATCAAAAATAATCTAGAGATCCAAACTCTATCAAGATGTAACGGATTTACAAAGATGACTTACAGAGATTTCCAAATGACATCAATTTGATTTCTACCCTTTCAAATTTGAGATAAGCGCTAAAATACCTAAGGGTGGCTCTTTGAGCATCTTTCAACTATCCCACCTTATACCAACCAGGAGATTGTTCAAAATAAAAGAACTTTGAATATAAATCTCCAAATGCTTCATCTAAAAAATTTCAAAAATATTTTTCAAGCATCCATAACATGTGGTAGCTTCACACACTAACCGGACGACCGGGGTGGCAGCTCTTTCCAACATGTGGTGGTAGTTTTCACACTCCTTTCGGATGTAACTCTTTCCACATCTTTTCAATTCTTTTAATTACCCTTGTAAGAATGCAATCTCTTACGTGAAAGAATTAAATCCCAAATTTTAGTCTATTGGTTGTCTCATGTCTATCACAATGAATTCACATAACCGAGATAGGTTAAGCACCTTAAGATCACACATGATTACTAAAATTTGATGAATATAACTATCAAAAACTCCTATAATGGAATATCTTCAAAGATTATGATTATGGAGTAAAGTTGATAATTAATATGAAATTAAATTGGAGTGAATGAAAGTAAAACCCTTTTCATATTCAATGCACTCGTTCGTTAAAACCCTTTTGTTTGAAAACAAAACATAAATAAAAACGAAAAGCATTGAAATCATGTAATGCAAAGATCAAGAAAAATATGAAGAGAACACCAATCAACGCATTACACACAGTCAAAAGCTATTTAGAACTTAAGACAAGGAAAGATATCACCTTTCCAAATCCAAAATCGTCGGATTTTGGGTTGTCTTGATTCATTGTGGCCGGGAGATGATAGCCTTAACTGTTGGTCCACCTTAGGTCTTTGCGTTGCAAGGATCCACTTGAATGATTGATGTTGTGGCTCGGACCTTTGGTGGATTGAGGGAACTCCATTGAATTGATGTGTCTTTTGAATTCGTTGAGTCCGCTCCGTAGATGAAGTTGCCGAAGAATTCTTCTTTCTCTTTTTCGGGCACGTCTTCATCAAGTGTCCTTCAAGTCCACATTGGTGACAAGTTCTTCCTTTCAATTTAGTTGTGGAACTTGAAACCTTCACAGTTTGGTTCTTTTTGAATCCCAGACCAACCTTGCTTGTTTGACCTAATCCGGACATACCGTCAAGTTTCTTGGAACCGGTTGAAAGCTTTTGTATGTCGGATTTGAGTTGATGAACTTGCTTGGTCAAACCTTGGTTGGCTTCGTGAATTTCCTCAAACTGCTTTTCAAGAAAACCAATCTTGTCCATATGTGATTTAACGATTGTCTTCGATTGGTTTAGCTTTTCTTGGAGGATTTTATTATTATTCAATAAAAGTTCTCGTTCCTCCTCGAGATAATGAGTTTTGATCTTTAAAGCACGATTCTCGTCTTGAACCTCAAGTCGTTGCTTCCTCAACTTCTTGATATGCTTGGCCATCTTCTTTGATTCTGCAAGAAGTTGTTGATATGCCTCAACGAGTTCTTCTTCGTCCGACTCCCCCTCAATTGACGACTCTCCGTCGGATGTAGATGATTCATGCAAAATCAAAGGAATAGAGTAAGTAATTAAAGGTGACAAGCAAAAATTAGAGGGAATTTGAGAAGCATGTAAAGCAACAACTTTATCCTTTTCCTCTTTACTTGAGGTCGATTCATTGGAAGTAGAATCGTCCTAAGTTTTTGCTTGCAAAGCCTTCTTTTTATATGATTTCTTAGTAGGACAATCCATTGAAATATGGTCGTAGCCTTTGCATCTATAGCATTGGATTTCCCTTTCGAATTCATCTTTTTCTTTTTCTTTAGAAGGTTTTGCAAAGCTTTTGAGTTTAGAGGATTTATAACCCGATGATCCTTTGGATGGTTTCGAGGATGAAGATCTTGTTGGGTTATATGTAGTAATGGATCTAAATAGGGGAAAAAACACCTAGAGGGGGGTGAATAGGTGTAAACAATAAACACTCAAAAAATCATTGCGCAATAAAAACCCAATGCGGAAATATAAATGAACACGCAAGATTTTTACGTGGAAAACTCCAAACCGGAGTAAAAAACCACGGGACCGATAACACGGTGAAATCCACTAGAATTAAACACGTACAAGGTGATATACCGTACTCACAGACGACTCAAACTTTTCCATACGCTCCTAGTTGATCTTCTCCGCTCGCTCCGCAACGCGTCTCGAATCCACGATCTGCGTCCAACGCCGAATCCACGGCGTCCAACGTCGAGTCCACGACGTCTGACCGAATCCACGGTCTTCACCCAGTAGCACGCTTCGAATCCACGAACGTACCTCGCTCTGAATCCACCAGAGCGGTTGCACCTTGAATCCACAAGGCCACGCGAGTCCACGCGCCGATTTTGGGGTAAATCGTTGTTTTTGGGTGGTGATGATCCGCCGAATACTTAGATCAAAGATAGATAGGAAATACCATCTAAGTATTCATTAGTTTGATTCAACTCAAGATGTGAGTATGAAAACCTAGAATCAAACTAATCAATATAGATGAAGAAACATAGAGTAATATCTAATGATTTCCTTTCTTCTCTATATGTGGATCTAGGGCCGTATAAGATGATATTTGATTATGACGGCTCTATGTGGATTATCTGGATTAACCCTAGAAAAAGAATCAGGGTCTATTTATAGGTTAGAAACCCTAGGAAGAAGATAAGGATCAAAAACTGTCGTTTCTGGAAATTTTTACGACGGCGATCCGGATCGGATTAGTTGTGATCCGGATCGTCGTAACGAGTCAGGCAATTCCAGAAAAACGAAGGTTCGGGATCCGGATCGAAGTGCTTGATCCGGATCGTTCATACAGTTCACCAAACATCAACGTTCGGGATTCGGATTGCGAAGCCTGATCCGGATCGTTCAAGGAAAATGGTAAACTCAATGTTCGGGATCCGGATCAAGGGAAGCTACGATCCGGATTGAACTGGTGTATGAACGAACCACCTTCGGGATCCGGATTGAACAATCTGATCCGGATCTTGAACAAGTCTCATGTTCAGTTCTTGATTTTTATGCAATAAGAAATTCTTCCAAGTGTTTCTACACTACAAGAAGTATTCGGATCACCAAAAATATTTAGTTAAACTTACCTGATCCTTTTGAATTCTTCTTTCTTGAGATTGAGGTATATGATCCAAACTTCATTCATCTTTAATCTTCAAGACTTAACACTTTCACGAAATGCACCAAAACAAAATCCTTAAAAATCTCCCCCTTTGGCGGTTTCGTGACAAAACAAAGATCCACTCAAGAAAATTCAAAAAGATATTTTTGTTGCTATCACCATACAACAAAAAATTTACAATGGAGATCCAAAATAAAATACATGAGTTAAACTCCTAAAACAGACTCTAGACTTAGACATCTGTACTCTCTGCAAAAAGAAATCATTCTTGACAAAAGAAATCGTTAGATACCTCAAGAATTTTATATCATTCAAAAACCATATACAGAGATGAAGTTTATACTCATTTACACTTACCATGACATTTATACATTCAGATATGTAAACTGATCATAGTTAAAACACCAACATATCTTCTATGCAATCAAAATCCAAATGTCATGTTAGTGAACATCAACTTGTTAGTTATATTACATGCCCAAATAGTTAGACGAAAGTTAGTCGAGGCATGCATTCAAACACAAATGAAAACCGAAAGTTGAAGTTCTACTTACCTTTCAAGTTGAGGTCAAGTTGAGGTTATACTTACCTCTATAGTTTCAAGTTTCTCACAACCACATTGTATCAATGTCTCAATTGTTTATACTTCTCTCTCCCCCTTTTTGTCACCAAAATTAGCCAAAGATTACCAAAATGGAGAGAATGGTTAACAGTTCAAGTTTGAGAACTAAAAACTAAAACTAAAAACTTAAAGACCTGCACAAAAGAAAGTAAAAAAAAATGAAGTTCCTGCACAAGAGAAGGATAAAGCAAACAATTCAAGCATCTGAATCTGAGTCATCCGAGGCGGAGTCCTCAGAGCTCGTGCAACCCAGCTTTTTCAAAATTCCTTTAAGCAATCCCGAAATCATAGAACACTCTTGTTTCATCTGATGTATATCCTTGGACATCTTTCTGAGTCCTAGAGCCATTTTGTCTTGTTCTTGTTTGATGGAAGACTCCAGGTTTCCCTTTTGGTCAATTCTTCTGGAAGTTGAAGAACGTTGTGTGACGATTGACGGAGCAGTCTGTCCTTCATTCCGAGGAGATCGTCTTGGCAAAGAGGGTAAATTGTCAAGATGTTCATTGCTTGGCACATTCTTTTTCCTTGCTTGCTGCTTAAGTATTGAGGAAGACTTTAGTAGCTTCTTGTTCTTTAGGTAAACCTTATTTTCTTCATCAATACCTTGTTGTACTTCATCAAGAAATGTGTCCCAATCTTCTTCGTCTTCAGATTCAGTGTCAATTTGAGAGATATTCTTTGGATTCTCTTGACATGGTTCATTTATTTCAATACCTCGAGCTCGTCCAGGTCGTCGAGCGAGTCTTTTTCTTTTTAGTATGGATGAAGAGGCCATTGGTGCTTTTCCTTTTTCCGTAGTAGTGGGCGGAGCCTTTTCCTTTGATGTCTCTGCACGGGCTTTCCCTTTCGATGCAACAGAGGTTTTCTGTGGCGATTTTCCAGGATGTGTTTCATCATCTGACAACTCATCCCAATTGACTTCATCCTTTTTAGCCCTCTTGGGCTTGACGGTGTCTCTCGTATGTACCATAGCAGCTAGAAGAAAAATGATCCACGTGATCACCATTGCTATTGGTTTCTTGTGAAAAGAAAATCCTGTGAGCAACAACTCAAGAACATGAAAAATTGTTAATACTCAAAAATTTGAAAAATTGTACCCAAACAAACATTATCGTGTAGAGAGACTAGGAATCAAATTAGTTTTGCAAAAGGAATTTTAAAAATAGATCAATTGCATGATTTTGGAAAATTCCCATTATATGCCCTAAAATCGAAATTTTTGAAATCGAAGACCAAAAATCCGTTTATCTTGAGAATACCTAGCATATAATCAAAACTAATCTACCCAGAGTTCTTATTTCAAAAGAAATTTGATCAAAAACCATCCACAAACGAAATTGATACAAGAAATTCATCACGTTTTGAGGAGGAATAAGAAAAACGGTGAAAAACCGAGATTTTGATCAATAAAACTTACTTGGAATTGAAGAACTTGAGTTTGAAAGCTTCCAAGATGGATGAAATCTAGAGAGAGAAGCTCTGGAAACTTTGGAACAAAAGATTGGAGTAAAAGAAATCAAAACCCTTTTGTTCTTTATAAAACCCTAGCCGCGATCCGGATCAGTCCGTGATTACGATCCGGATCGGCTACCCGCAGTGAAAAACTGCGTTCGGGATCCGGATCGGCAGGTCCAATCCGGATCGTCTGCCCGCAGAAGAATATCTGCGTTCGGGATCCGGATCGGCAGGTCCAATCCGGATCGGCTCCAACTTTTTCTTTAAAAAATTCTGAGAAATTCTAGAAAAACCAGAAAAAGATTGTAAGCACTTTTGTGTATCAACTTTAAATGAAAATCATTGTTTCATACAACAAGAACTAGATTATACCAAATCTATCAATAACATCCAACAAATGAAACGAAAATTTATAAAAATTAAATCCCTTAAAGTTGAACAACTTCAATTACATCTAACTTGATCTTATGAGTAATGCCTTTATCAAATCATCAATTTGGTAAAGAAAATGAAATACAAAGATCAATAGATGTCTAACATCCCAGATAAATTAGATAATGTATCTAGTCAATTTATTGAAGAGAGTGGCTCTTTGAGCATCTTTCATTAAAAATCCCACCTTATACCAACCTTGAAATTTTGACAGAGTCAAGTATTTCAACATGCATTTTATTTAATCAAACTTGAAAAACCTTGCTTGGTATACATGTGGTAGCTGCACACAGTACTCGGACGACCGAGGTGGTAGCTCTTTCCTCCATGTGGTGGTAGTTTTCACACTCCTCATTGGGATGTAACTCTTTCCACATCTTTTGAGCATAATACTTTTTCTTTGACTCCCCCTCAATTGGCTATCAATTATTTAAGATATAAAGTATTTAGCCAAATATTGATCTCGATTTCATACTCGACTAAACAGTCAAATAAGATAAAAACTATACCAAGAGATCATCGAGAGAGAAATTGACTTTGATCAAAACAAAGATGAGTTAATTGACATAAATGATCATTGCATCAAATGAAATATTATGACATCTAAAGCATAATAGATTTCTAAATATATAAAAGAATGCAGTTAAAGTCAATCAAACTAATGCTCAAGTAATATTCTATGTCTAAGCATAGATAATGAACAAAAACACAAAAACAAAACCTAACCTAAGCAAAAGTTTCAAAAAGAAGTTTATTTCAAGGAAAGCATTCCAATTGCTTTACGCAAATGAATAAAACATTTTTGATCCAAAGGTTTTGTTAAAATATCAGCTAATTGATCTTCAGTTGAAATATATGACAGTTGAAGAGTATTTGATTCAACTAGCTCTCTAAGAAAATGATATCTGAGTTCAATGTGTTTTGTTCTAGAGTGCAACACAGGGTTTTTGGAAATGTTTATAGCACTAGTGTTGTCACAAAGAATTGTTACCGAAGTTGCTGAAATCCGGAAGTCGCTCAACACACTTTTCATCCAAATGAGTTGGGTTGAACAACTACCCGCTGAAATATATTCCGCTTCGGCAGTCGAGAGCGTAATGTAGTTTTGCTTTTTACTGTGCCATGCAACAAGGCAATGGCCTAAATAAAAACATGCACCACTCGTACTTTTCCGATCATCCACAGATCCTGCCCAATCGGCATCTGAGTATCCAATAATATCTAAACTTGTTCCCATAGGATACCAAATTCCGAAATTTATGGTTCCTTTAATGTATCGGATGATCCATTTCACCGCTTTCAGGTGAACCTCCTTTGGTGCAGACTGATATCTCGCGCAGATCCCAACACCAAAAGATATATCCGGGCGACTAGCCGTGAGGTAAAGTAGACTTCCAATCATACTCCGATAAAGTTTCTCGTCTACATTCTCACTAAAAGATTCACTTTCTAATCCTTTATTGCTAGTTCCCATTGGAGTTGGAAAATCTTTACAATTTTCTAGATCAAACTTTTTGACCAACTCCAAAGCATGCTTGGATTGACACAAATGGATGCCTTCGACACTCTGTTTCACTTGCAATCCAAGGAAATAAGTCAATTCGCCCATCATTGACATCTCAAATTCGCTTTCCATGGTTTCAGCGAATTTAGAAGCATCATTATCCTTTGTTGCTCCAAAAACAATGTCATCGACATAGATTTGTGCAACAATGAAGTTATTTTGATAATGCTTCACAAAGAGAGTCCTGTCAGCTCCCCCTCGAGTATAGCCCTTATCCAATAGGTGCTTTGTTAGCCTTTTGTACCATGCTCGCGGTGCTTGTTTTAAACCGTAAAGAGCCTTTTTCAAACGAAAAATATGGTTAGGTAGTTTACAGTCTACAAAACCTTTCGATTGAGCCACATAAACTTCCTCATTTAAAAACCCATTTAAAAACGTGCTCTTAACGTCCATTTGAAATAATTTTATTTTAAAATGACAAGCTATCGCGAATAAGATACGAATGGACTCGAGTCTAGCTACAGGGGCGAAAGTTTCATCAAAGTCTATACCTTCTACTTGAGAGTAGCCTTGAGCAACTAAACGTGCTTTGTTCCTGATGATGGTACCATCTTCATTTTTCTTATTCTTGAAAATCCATTTGGTACCTATCACATTGTGTTGCTTTGGAGGCTTTGTTAATTCCCAGACTTTGTTTCGCTCAAACTGATGGAGCTCTTCCTGCATTGCTTTAATCCAGTAGTCATCCTGAAGAGCTTCATCGATGTTCTTTGGTTCGATCAAGGAAACGTAGCAAGCGAATCCGCAAACCAACTGTCTCCGAGTTTTGACTCCTTCTTGTGGGTCTCCAATGATGTTTGATTCAGGATGATCCTTGGAGATTCGTAACGTTTGTTGTAACGGAGTACTCGGAGGTACATGAGATGATTCCTGCATATCAGATAAACTTGAAGAACCATTAGATGCATCATTAATATTGGAAGTATTATCATGAGAAGATGCACTTACAGGAGTATCATCATCAAGAGAGATATCGAGGGTAGATTTTTCAGATGCAAAGTGAAAAGCTTCATCTACTTTAACATTTATAGATTCTACAATCGTTTTAGATTCCATGTTAAATACCCGATATGCTCTGCTATTTGTAGAATAACCCAAAAAGATCCCTTCGTCACTTCGAGAATCGAACTTACCAAGATTTTCGCGATCACGCAAAATAAAACATCGACTCCCAAAGATACGAAAGTATTTGATATCCGGTTTTCTACTAAACCACAGCTCATATGGTGTATTTAAAGTTCCTGGGCGCAAATACACTCGATTAATGACATAGACAGCGGTGTTCACAGCTTCAGCCCAAAAATGTAGCGGTAAATTCCGGCTATGAAGCATCACACGCGCCATCTCTTGAACAACCCTGTTTTTGCGCTCAACAACACCATTCTGCTGAGGTGTATAGGGTGCTGAGAATTCATGTTTTATGCCGTTGGAAGTGCAAAAATCAATGAATTTAGAATTAATGAATTCTCCACCTCTATCACTTCTAACACGAATGATCTTTTCATTCTTTTCAATCATAATACGATGGCAAATCTCATGAAAAGAATCAAACGTATCAGCTTTCTCTTTTAAAAATGCTACACAAGAAAACCTAGAGAAATCATCAATCAATAAGAAAATATACCATTTACCTCCCAAAGATGGTTGACGGGTCGGCCCCATTAAATCCATGTGCAGTAATTCCAAGGGCCGTTTGGTACCAACGTGGTTCAGGTTCTTGTGTGCAGCCCTTGATTGTTTTCCCTTAAGACAACCTCCGCACACAATGTTGTTTTTAAATAAAAGTTTAGGAACCCCCTTAACCACGTCTTTATTTGAAATCTTTGCTAGTTCTTTAAAATTTATGTGACCTAGTCTTTCATGCCAAAGTGTTTCATTATCCAAAGAAACTAGGTTACATTTTTCTGAAATTTTATTAGGAACAACATAGCAATTGTTTTCAGATCTAACCCCTTTTAAAAAGAAGACATGGTCCTTATCAGTTACAACACATTGAACAGATGAAAAGTTAACTGAAAAACCATTGTCGCAAAGTTGACTTATGCTAATGAGGTTAGTCTTAAGGCCATCCACAAATAACACGTTTTTCAAAATCGGGCCATCTGGAATAGCTACCGTTCCTTTTCCAACAATTTTGGAAGATCGACCGTCTCCGAAAACAACGAGTCCTCCGGAGATTTTCTCAAAGTTTTGAAAACTATTTTTGTCACCGGTCATGTGACGGGAACACCCGCTATCCAGATACCAAGACGAATTATCATATGCATGCAAGGAAACATTAGTAACAAGACAAGGGAAGATTTCACCTTTGCGCACCCAAAACCTTTTGGAATGCGTCGGTAATGGTCGTGAGGTTATTCTCCTAGGTGAAGGCGTCTTGTTAGATCGATTACTGCTCCTTGATGATGTCGTCTTGTGCGGTGAACTACCAAGTCTCTTTTCCTTTGTATGATTTGCATTTGATTTCTGAGGAATCACCTTTTTGGTAGTCGTTGCAAGAAATGTCTGAGTTGAGCGTTTGGCTCCTGTCTTGCAATATCTCCTTATGTGCCCTGAAATACCACAACGAAAACATACCTTTGCGCTTGACGATCCCGAAGAGAAAGAAGTAGGCTTGTTGTCGTTGTTTGTCGTGAATTCCGGTGTCGGAGGAGGAGATACCGACTGAGGCACAAAAACTATCCCACTCGAACTTGGACTGTTTCCAGTTTGAGTGTACCCGAGGCCGAACCGATTTGTTTGACCAAGACCAAGAAGCCTATCCAACTTACTCCTTCCTGAAGAGAATCGCTTCAAGTCATCCTTGAGTTGGAAAATGGTCTTTGTCATTTCCAGGTTATCCTGTCGAGCCTCGTTGTAGAGCTTTGAGAAGTGATCCGCTTTATCCACCAGTTTTGTATGTTCCTTCTCAAAAAGCTCATTGGACTCTTGAAGGGAAACATTTACTTTTATCAGATTTTCCCTTTCCACTTCAAGATCGGTCGAGAGAGAAGTTACCCTTTTTACTTCTTCTTCGAGATCCTGTAATCTCCCTCTCAACCCCTTGTTTTGTTGAGCCAGTTTCTTTGAATCCCTCAAAAGTCTGTGGTAGGCTAAAACAAAATCTTCACCTTCAGAGTTACTTGATTCATCATCCGTTGCAGTTTTTTCAGCCCGGGAGGAGTTGGACAATGAATCTGAAGTACTTGCCATTAAGCACATGAAGGGTGAAGATGTGGACGCGTGGAATGCCGTTGCGCTTTCTTCTTCATCACTTGAGGATGACTCATTTGACGTTGAGTTGTCATCCCATGTGACGGCTTGCATCGCTTTCTTCTTCGACGGATTCTTAGTTGGACACTCCGTTGAGATATGGCCGTATCCTCGGCACTTGAAGCATTGGACTTGTCCTTCTGAGCTTTTCTTATCCTTTGAAAAGTTCTCTTGCTTTCTTGACTTGTAACTTGAAGTACCCTTGCCTTTCTTCGACTTTCCGAAGGATGGAGTTTTACTTGAATTACCCCTTCGAAAGTTGCGGCGAAACTTCCTTGTCAAGAGAGCGAGCTGCTTCTCAAATTCCTCCATAGATAGGTTCTCGTCATCGTCTGAGGAGGATGAATCCGTGTCTTCTTCCTTTGTTGTTTTCAAAGCATAACCTGAAGACTTAGAAGAGGATGCCTTTCCCGAAGAATAGTTAGTAGTAAATGTCATTTCATAAGTTTGTAATGAACCAACTAGTTCTTCTACACGTGTAGTGAACCGGAATTTGGAATATAAATAAATGGAAATAAAAATAGTATGAAATACTATTGTTTATTGAGGTGAAGAATGACCTAGAAATGAATTGGGCCCAAATCGGGATTAAAATAAGATATCTAGAATCTTATGTGAGAAAGTGGGCCCAGATTAATTGTGGAAAATTCACAGTCTCGGAAAATTCCTAGAAAATTACGGGAGCTCCGTAAATATGTTTTAAGGCCACGGTAAAAGTTTCACGTTGATCGGACACCCGGATAGTGAGAACGGGCTCCGCCAGCGAATTCGAATATAGTGGGACTTTTGGTGACCCAGAGGTGGTCCAAACTGAAAAGTTTAAGTACCATGAGTTAAATTAAGTTAAACCATGGCTGCCTGTCAAATTTGAGCGTAAACGGGTGAGAAACGGGCAAGAACGGACGAAAACGGGCGAAACTGGGCTTTGGCCCAAGTTTCGGGCGCCCGAAAGTGGGTTCCGGGCGCCCGGAAGTTACTGTAGCACACCCGGTTTTCGGGCTGCAGTGAACCGGGTTCGGGCACTGTAGCGAACCGGTTACTGTAGCAGCCCGGTCCGGAGGGGTGCGCCCGAATGTTACTGTAGCACCGCCCGAATCCCGAGTTGGCACGGATCCCGAGGCATTGGCACGAATCCCGAGGCAGCGGGCACGGATCGCGAGGCATGGGCGCGCGGCCCGAGGCGCGCGTGGTGGCTGGGGAGTGCCACGTGTCGCTTCGCCATTGGCCGTTCCGACCGAGGGCTGCAGGCGTGCGCGAGGAAAGCGCGCGGGCACTGTAGCGGTCAGCGGGGACAGGCCACGTGTCGCCTCCCTATTGGTCACTCTGACCGGGGGAGCGTGGGCGTGCGCGGGGAAGGCGCGACGCGCCTAGCGCGTGTCAGCGGGGACGGCCACGTGTCGGCCTCCCGTTCGTCGGTCAATGCGACGCGACGCGCTGACGCGACGCGACGCTGCGGCGGGCGTCAGAACAGGCGGTAGTGCGGTCCACGTGGCGGCCAACCATTGGCCGCCACATTTCGTTGGTCGCGGTGCACGGGTCCAGGGACACGTGTCATTCCACGATTGGCCGAGCAAGGTGACGTGGCGCTGAGGTGGCGCGGCGTGGACTCGTGGACCGCGGCGGGGGCTTTTACTGTAGCCGCCCGAAAGATTTCGGGCGCCCGAAAGGTGCGCCCGAAAGTTTGGAAACAGCCTATAAAGGCCCGAAATGACTCCTTTTCCTCCTTTTTTCCCTTTCTGGCTTCACCCGAGCGCGCGGGGAGGGGAGGAGGGCGATTTTCGCCGGGGTTTTCAAGGGCGCACGAGCGCGCCGTGGACCCCGTGGAGCGTGCAAAGTACTCCAAAGAGACTAAAAGACGCGATGGACGACGCGACGATGTCGAGGTAGGCCCCTCGTGTCGTTTTTGCGGTATTTTTGGCACAGTGTTAAGGTTTCCTTTTGGATTTTGGATTTGACCCCTTTGCCCACGTGCATGTTAGGGACCCAACATTACTGTGCCGTTTTACTACGCGAGTCTCGCGGGCGTTTTGGACGCGCCTCGTTTTGCGTGCCGCACGTGGGAGACATGCTCCGTTTTGCGTGCGGATTCGACGATTGTGCGCGGTTTTGGGCGCAGGCTCGGAAAACGTGCACCGTTTTACGTGCAACGTTGAATAAGGGACTTGCACCGTTTTGCGTGCCACCCAAGGTACGTGCTCTGTTTTGCGTGCAAGTTGGACTAACGGGCACCATTTTTCGTGCAGACTCTAACAATACGTCTCGTTTTACGTGCAGGGTCGGAAAAGTATGCATCGTTTTGCGTGCAACCCTACAATGGAGCGTGCATCGTTTTGCGTGCCAATACGGGGTACGTGCTCCGTTTTGCGTGCGGGTTGGACCAATGCGCGCCGTTTTGCGTGTAGAATCTAATAGTTTGCATCGTTTTTCGTGCAGGCTAGGAAAAAGATGTGCACCGTTTTGCGTGCAACCCTACAGTCAGACGTGCACCGTTTTGCGTGCAGATTTGAGGTACGTGCACCGTTTCGCGTGCAGGTCGTGTTGTCGCGCACGGTTTTGCGTGCCGGTTAAAGTGGCGTGCACCACTTTACGTGTGGGTTATTAATTTAATAACGTGCACCGTTTTGCGTGCAGGTTCGGAGGACGTGCACCGTTTTGCGTGCGGACTCGAGGGATGTGCACCGTTTTGCGTGCAAGCTCGAGGAAACAAGTGGAACCGCGCGGAGACCAATTGCAAGTGTCTACAAGCAATTGGGGACACTACAAGGTGGGGAATTCTGCCGAAATTGGGTGATCTCTCCCCTTGCTCCTTTGCTTTTCGATTCGAAGCATGATAGTAGCCTGCTAGAGGCGTTAGGTAATTATGATTATGATTGCCTGTGTAAATGGATACAGACGGAAAGTGCAACTGTTGGTTGCCAGTGATAGAGGATTAAATGGGCATGTGTAAAAGGACACAGATGAAAAGTGCAACTGCTGGTTGCCAAAGATATATGATAAAGATGCATGCTTAGAGGTAGATACTATTTTATAAATGAGATGAAAATAACTGCATGCATGAAAGTAATTAGCCATTGATGATGGTGATCCTGTTAGGGTATGACCCTAGGAATCATGTTACATAAGGAAAGTGAACATGTTGGTAGTAAGACTAGGAGAAAACCTAGTTTCAGGGTTCACTAAGTGACATCAAAACTTAGGAGATTATCCTAGGGTTGGACGGGTGGCATTGTCTTAGGTGATAACCTAAGGACACTGGATAGAGTGATCAACATAGAGTCAAGGAACTCTAGGATGAGTATAATATGGAACTTAGGTAAAGGGAACCTAAAGTGATCCAGAGGAGTTTAAACTCACAGACAAGGAATTAGAGTCAGAGTAACTCTAAGTTAAAAGTGAAATCAAAAATAGAGTCAAGTGAACTCTGGGATTCAGTAAGGAATCAGGAAGGTGGGATAAGATCCCAGGGTTAAAGAACGAAACAAATACAACCCTAGAGAGAGTCATAGGGTGTCCGGGTAAATGGACAATAACTTTAACTTCAATTTAAGTTAAACAAAGAAAGTAAAATGTGAACGAGTTCAGGAGACTCTGGTTACCCGTGTGGCAAGACCTAGGGTAAGGGATGAAAAAGTGGTTAATAAGCAAGACAAGCAAATTGCTCATGATAGAGCTAAAATTGGTTAATAAGCAAGACAAACAAATTGCTTAAGATAAAGAGAATGTAAATGGCGCCTTCGAATTTGAGACTCGTCAAGTGGAGCAGGACTCCCTGGGCAGTGACCCGTCGGGCGAGGTACTTTCGGAAGGCTTAAAGTGAAAGCAAAGAGCTAGATGCTCAAAGGAAAGAATGATAGTAATTTGCCAGTGGCAATGTGAGCTGAAGGCTCGAGTGAGAAAGAAAAGAAAAGCAAGTGTTCAAAAGCAAAGAGGCTAAGAACTAAAGTGAAAAGAACATAAAAGAAAGAGAACATAAAGATCCTCGGTGGAGCAGCCAAGGTTGGAGGTACGGGCAGTCAATCCCTCTCCCGGGCCGTGGGCCGTTCGGGACGCTTCAGCCGTAGGACAAAAGCAACTAAAATACAAAGATAATAAAACGGGCGTGCCTTCGAAGGTTGAAATGTGGCTCTGTGGGACGTAAAGGGGCTTGCCCTCTCCCCGGGCGCATCAGGATCGGACGCAGGGAAACCCCCTCCCTCCGATAGCGGTGGTCCGAAGAGCACATTTACTTCGTAGGACGGGGTAACACTCGCGGGTGTTATCGGCAACCTTGGAAATCTTATCTGATGGTAGCAGGACTACCGGGCTCGGGCCCGTTGGATAAGAGCTTCTGAGGGTTAACTTGAACTAAAGCACCAGAACTTAAAGAATAAAGAGAAATTAGAGGGGCCAAGGTGGCCGGGTTAGTTTAACCCTGTGTACAGCGGCATAGCGGCCGAGTTGGTGCTTAGTAGCCTAGTATGACTAGACAGAGTAGTGCTGGGTCGATGATTATATACAGACAGTGATATGTTGTTTTGCATAGCTGCATTTGATATCGAGGGTTTTAGTTTCCTAGCACTATTATTATTTCTTCCATTGGACCAAGTGGTGTAGGACACTTTTTCTCGGTGGTTGAACCCACTGGGAACTCTGTCAGGAGTTCTCACACCCCTTGGGTGCACCCCCCACAGGTTCAGGTGTGGATGCAGCGATCGCGGCGGTTCAGAGGCAGACGGCGAGGTATACGACAGGGGCAAGGGCCCAGCAGCATAGAGACCTAGAGGGTCTAGCAGAGGTATCCCTTTTATATGTTTCTTGAGTGAACTTTGTATGGTGAGGAATTTATGTAAAGGCATTGTAATATTATGTAATTGTAAGTTGAGAGATGTAACATGTAATAAAGTTTATTATGGTTCATTCTTATCATGCTTTCATATCGGCTTAAACTATTTGTTTATTGAATGAAAGTTTTAAATTAGTAGTGATCTTACTCTGATATTATATCTCATCATAAGCATTGTTTTGATTCGAGATGGATGTTACCGTTCCTTTCGGGAAGCGTGAGGTCGTGCCCGATTGGTGGGTCTGTTGGCGTGCCCGAACCGTACAAATTGTCGGTCCCGGGTCGTAACAGATAAGAGTGGTATCAGATAAGGTATGTTTTCGTTGTGGTATTTTAGGGCACATAAGGAGAAACTGCAAGATGGGAGCCAAACGCTCAACTCAAGCACTTCTTGCAACGACTACCAAAAAGGCGCCTCCCCGGAAATCAAAGCAAAACTTTTCAAATGAAAAGAGCCTTGGTAGTTCACCGCGCAAGACGACATCATCAAGGAGCGGCAATCAATCTGACAAGACGCCTTCACCTAGGAGAATAACCTCACGACCATTACCGACGCACTCCAAAAGGGTTTGGGTGCGCAAAGGTGAAATTTACCCTTGTCTTGTTACCAATGTTTTGTGACACCCCCAATAGTCCCACATCGGATGTGGATGGAATTATGATTGGGTTTATACGAGTCATGGACACTAGTAATAATAACTAGGCTTAAGCATTTTGGGCTGTGGTTTGGGTCCAACAAGTTATTATTGCTAGTGGGCCGGGTCGTTACATTTGATATCGGAGCCAATAACCAGCCGGAAGTGTGCGGCGAGTCTCGGCTGAGCCTGGGTCTAGATGACAGGGCTAGCGAGACGAGTCTCACATCGCCTGGTGATCTTGGGCTGCTGTGTGTGTGTTTGGGCTGACGAGGACGTCAGGCCTAAACGGGGGGAGTCTGTGACACCCCCAATAGTCCCACATCGGATGTGGATGGAATTATGATTGGGTTTATACGAGTCATGGACACTAGTAATAATAACTGGGCTTAAGCATTTTGGGCTGTGGTTTGGGTCCAACAAGTTATTATTGCTAGTGGGCCGGGTCGTTACATGTTTCCTTGCATGCATATGATAGTTCGTCTTGGTATCTGGATAGCGGTTGTTCCCGTCACATGACCGGTGACAAAAATAGTTTTCAAAACTTTGAGAAAAACTCCGGAGGACTCGTTGTTTTCGGAGACGGTCGATCTTCCAAAATTGTTGGAAAAGGAACAGTAGCTATTCCAGATGGCCCGGTTCTAAATAATGTGTTATATGTAGAAGGCCTTAAGACTAACCTCATTAGCATAAGTCAACTTTGCGACAATGGTTTTTCAGTTAACTTTTCATCTGTTGAATGTGTTGTAACTGATAAGGACCATGTATTCTTTTTAAAGGGGGTTAGATCTGAAAACAATTGTAATGTTGTTCCTAATAAAACTTCTGAAAATTGTAACTTAGCCTCTTTGAATAATGAAACACTTTGGCATGAAAGGCTAGGTCACATAAATTTTAAGGAACTTGCTAGAATTTCAAACAAGGACGTGGTCAAGGGGGTTCCAAAACTTTTACTTAAACAAAACATTGTGTGCGGCGGTTGTCAAAAGGGAAAACAGTCCAGGACTGCACACAAGAACTTGAACCACGTTGGTACAAAACGGCCTTTGGAACTTGTACACATGGATTTAATGGGGCCAACTCGTCAACCATCTTTGGGAGGTAAATGGTATATTTTCTTATTGGTTGATGATTTCTCTCGGTATTCTTGGGTAGCATTTTTAAAAGAGAAAGCTGATACTTTTGATTCTTTTCACGAGATTTGCCATCGTATTATGATTGAAAAGAATGAAAAGATCATTCGTGTTAGAAGTGATAGAGGTGGAGAATTCGTTAACTCTAAATTCATTGACTTTTGCACTTCAAACGGTATTAAGCATGAATTCTCAGCACCCTATACACCTCAACGGAATGGTGTTGTCGAGCGCAAAAACAGGGTTGTTCAAGAGATGGCACGTGTTATGCTTCACAGCCGGAATTTACCGCTACATTTTTGGGCTGAAGCTGTGAACACTGCAATCTATGTAATTAATCGAGTTTATTTGCGCCCGGGAACGTTAAATACACCATATGAACTATGGTGCGGTAGAAAACCCAGCATCAAATATTTTCGCATCTTCGGGAGTCGGTGTTACATTTTACGTGACCGTGAAAATCTTGGAAAGTTTGATTCTCGAAGTGACGAAGGGATTTTCTTGGGGTATTCTACAAACAGTAGAGCATATCGAGTATTTAACTTGGAATCTAAGACGATCGTAGAATCGATAAATGTTAAAGTAGATCAAGCTTTTCACTTTGCATCTGAAAAATCTACCCTCGATATCTCTCTAGATGATGATACACCTGCCATTGCATCTTCTCATGATAATACTTCCAATATTAATGATGCATCTAATGGTTCTTCAAGTTTATCTGATGTGCAGGAATCGTCTCATGTACCTCCGAGTACTCCGTTACCTCAAACTTTACGCATCTCCAAGGATCATCCTGAATCAAACATCATTGGAGACCCACAAGAAGGAGTTAGAACTCGGAGGCAGCTGGTTTGTGGATTCGCTTGCTACGTATCTTTAATCGAACCAAAGAATATAGATGAAGCTCTTCAGGATGACTACTGGATTAAAGCAATGCAGGAAGAGCTCCATCAATTTGAGCGAAACAAAGTCTGGGAATTAACGAAGCCTCCAAAGCAACACAATGTGATAGGTACCAAATGGATTTTCAAGAATAAGAAAAATGAGGATGGTACTATCATCAGGAACAATGCACGATTAGTTGCTCAAGGCTACTCTCAAGTAGAAGGTATAGACTTTGATGAAACTTTCGCCCCTGTAGCTAGACTCGAGTCCATTCGTATACTATTTGCTATTGCTTGTCATTTTAAAATCAAATTATTTCAAATGGACGTTAAGAGCGCGTTTCTAAATGGGTTTTTAAATAAGGAAGTTTATGTGGCTCAACCGAAAGGTTTTGTAGACCATAAACAACCTAATCATGTTTTTCGTTTGAAAAAGGCTCTTTACGGTCTGAAACAAGCATCGCGAGCATGGTACGAAAGGTTGACAAAGCACCTTTTGGAGAAGGGCTATACTCGAGGGGGAGCTGACAGGACTCTCTTTGTGAAGCATTATCAAAACAATTTCATTGTAGCACAAATCTATGTCGATGACATTGTATTTGGCGCAACAAGAGATAATGATGCTTCTAAATTCGCGGAGACCATGGAAAGCGAATTTGAGATGTCCATGATGGGCGAATTGACTTATTTTCTTGGATTGCAAATTAAACAAAATGATGAAGGTATTCACTTGTGTCAGTCCAAGTATGCAATGGAGTTGGTTAAAAAGTTTGACTTAGAAAATTCGAAGGATTTTCCGACTCCAATGGGAACTAGCCACAAGGGACTTGGAAGTGAATCACATAGTGAGAATGTAGACGAGAAACTGTATCGAAGTATGATTGGAAGTCTACTTTACCTCACGGCTAGTCGCCCGGATATATCCTTTAGTGTTGGGATTTGCGCGAGATATCAATCAGCACCAAAGGAGGTTCACCTGAAAGCGGTGAAAAGGATCATCCGGTACATCAAAGGATCAATTAATTTCGGAATTTGGTATCCTATGGGAACTAGTTTGGATATTGTTGGATACTCAGATGCCGATTGGGCAGGATCAGTGGATGATCGGAAAAGCACGAGTGGTGCATGCTTCTATCTTGGCCATTGCCTTGTTGCATGGCACAGTAAAAAGCAGAATTGCATAGCACTCTCGACTGCCGAAGCGGAATACATTTCAGCGGGTAGTTGTTCAACCCAACTCATTTGGATGAAAAGTGTGTTGAGCGACTTCCGGATTTCAGCAACTTCGGTAACAATTCTTTGTGACAACACTAGTGCTATAAACATTTCCAAAAACCCTGTGTTGCACTCTAGAACAAAACACATTGAACTTAGATATCATTTTCTTAGAGAGCTAGTTGAATCAAATACTCTTCAAGTTTCATATATTTCAACTGAAGATCAATTAGCTGACATTTTAACAAAACCTTTGGATCAAAAACGTTTTATTCATTTGCGTAAAGCAATTGGAATGCTTTCCTTGAAATAAACTTCTTTTTGAAACTTTTGCTTAGGTTAGGTTTTGTTTTTGTGTTTTTGTTCTTTATCTATGTTTATACATAGTACATTAATTGAGCATGTATATTATTGACTTTACTTGCATCCTTTCATATAATTAGAAATTTATTATGCTTTGGATATCATAATAATTCAGTTGATGCATTGATCATTTATTTAAATTAAACCATTTTTAATTGATCAAAGTCAATTTCTCTCTCAATGATCTCTTGGTATTGTTTTTATCTTATTTGACTATTTAGTTGAGTATGAATTCGAGATCAATCCTTGGTTGAATACTTTATATCTTAAATTAATTGATAGCCAATTGAGGGGGAGTCAAAGAAATGTAAAATGCTCAAAAGATGTGGAAAGAGTTACATCCCAATGAGGAGTGTGAAAACTACCACCACATGGAGGAAAGAGCTACCACCTCGGTCGTCCGAGTACTGTGTGCAGCTACCACATGTATACCAAGCATGGTTGTTCAATTTTTTGATTAAATAAAATGCATGATTGAGATACTTGACTCTGTCAATTTTCAAGGTTGGTATAAGGTGGGATTTTAAAGAAAGATGCTCAAAGAGCCACTCTCTTCAACAGATTGACTAGATACATTATATAATTTATTTGGGATTTCAAACATCTATTGATCTTTGTAATTCATTTTCTTTACCATTTTAATGATTTGATAAACGACGTACACATAAGATCATGATGGATGTGTTTGAACTTGATCAGCTTTAAATGTTTTAATTTCTATAAATTGTCATGTCATTATTTGAATGTTATTGATAGATTTAACATAATTTATTTCTCTTGACATGAAACGATGATTTTTGTTTAAAGTTGATGTGCTAAAATGCTTACATACTTTTTCTGGATTTTATGGATTTTTTCTAAATTTTTTCTGAAGAAAAAGTTGCAGCTGATCCGGATCGGGTTAAGTAATCCGGATCCCGAACGCAGGCTTCTTCCTGCGGCTAGCCGATCCGGATCGAAATCTCGATCCGATCCGGATCACGGCTAGGGTTTTTAATAGAACGAAAGGGTTTTGATTTCTTTTACCTTAATCTTTTGTTCTCAAGTCTCTAGAGCCTATCTCTCTAGAATCCTTGCACCTTGGAGCTTTCCTAACCCAAGTTCTTCGAATCCAAGTAAGTTTTATTGATCAAAATCTCGTTTTTCACAGTTTTTCTCTATTTTCTTCAAAACGTGATGAGATTTTTCTATCTTTTTCGTTTGTGAATGGGTTTTGGTCAAATCTCTTTTGAAATAAGAACTCTGGGTAGATTAGTTTTGATTATATGCTAGGTATTCTCCTGATTAACGAATTTTTGGGCTTCGATTTCTGAAAATTCTGTTTTAGGGCATATAATAGGAATTTTTGAAAAACATGCAATTGATCTATTTTTAAAATTCTTTTTGCAAAACTAATTTGATTCTTAGACTCTCTACATGATTATGATTGTTTGGGTACAATTCTTCTAATTTTTGAAAATTAACAATATTTTCATGTGTTCTTGAGTTTGTCTTCACAGGATACATTTTTCACTAGCGATCAAAATGGTGATCACATGGATTATTTTCCTACTTGCTGCCATGGTTCATGTCAAGGACACTGTCAAGCCCAAGAGGGCTAAGAAAGCAAAGAAAGCGAATGTAATAACCGCGGCTTTATTTGTCTTTCTAGACTTCCTTTTAAATTCTTGTTGATCCGCTTTTCGACTAAGGGGTCCGGGTGTGAATTATTTTTTTCTTTATCTCTGGGCAGACTGTCGGGGCTCGCGGGTATTTTTAGACATTAGAGCTCGCGAAGTGGAATACGGGGGCGAAATCGGTTCTGGATTCTGACCCCGGAATCTCCCAGAATAAATTCCGGAAGTTGGCAGCAGTTCAGGCGACTTACACGTTCTTCGAGGCGGACCGGACCCAGGTTCGCACCCAAACTCATTTCGCCGAGATTGAATTGCTTTTTGGGGCTTAGGGTTAAGTTCCCGTGTACGGGCGGTTTTTCTTTTAATTGGTTGGTATAGGCTCAGTTTTAGCCCCTCCCTAACCCTCCTCTTCCCATCCGATCGGCGCGAGGAACCGCGGCGGAACAATCGAAGAACGGGAAGAACACCGCACACCTCCGGAACCGGGCACGCAAGAACGGGATAATCCTCGTCTCTCCCTCCCTCTTCATCGGCGAGTCGGAGGCGCATTGGTTCGGTGAGTTTTTATCTTTTTTTTTGCTAGGGTTTTCTTCCGGATCGTCACACGGGAAGGGGGGGAGACGGTTCACCCCGGCCGGCCGCACCCCCGCCGTCGCGAGGCGCCCTTGCGCGCAGGGCTAGGGCACCGGGCGTGCGGGTCTGGCACCCGCGCGGGCCTGGGCGCCGCGCGGGGTCGCCCGTGCGTGCGGGCTGGGCGCCCGCGCGGAGCCTGGGCGCCGCGCGGGGCCGCCCGTGCGTGCGGGCTGGGCGCCCGCGCGGGTCCTGGGCGCCGCGCAGGGCAGCCCGTGCGTGCGGCCTGGGCGCCCGTGCTGGACCTGGGCGCCGCCGCGGTCAGGGAGCCGTGCGGGCATCACACTGCACGGAGCCTGATACGCGTGCGGCCACCGCGGCAGCACGGTCGCCGCCGCCTCGGGTTCCGACTCGGCCGCCGCCGCCGCCGTCGAACCCGAGAGCCCGTTCCACGACGGGACCCGAATATCTGTCCTTGTTCCTTGTTTTATGTTTGGTAGTCGCTGACTTCTTCCCGGTGGTTTTTATAGTTTCGGGGAGCGCACCGGGACACGAGGGGTAGCGCTTTGATCATCGCTCGTAGAGGTGGGTTTTTGCTCTTAAGTCTTAACATTTAATTCTATTATGGTGGACGGGGTCATCCTTAAGTGTACTTGGGTTAAACCTGGTAGGGAGGCATCATTTATTCGTTATGGCTTTACGGTGCTCGTGATTAGATATACATATTGTTTCATGTCGCTCTCTTGCACGTATAGGAGTATGCTGTGAATATATATATACTGTTTCATATAGTACTCATGCACGGATATGTATATGTTATTTCATACGATTTTCATACATTGATATATATATATGGTTCACGGTTACTATGCTCGGCTGCAACACGCGCACCCGCGGTTTGGCCACCGCAAAGGGTGTGCTTTTCCAGAAAAGTGGTCCATGACCCGTGTATACCCACAGGACGGCGTGGGGCCTCTTTAGTTGTGGGGCATGTATGCGCCAAGGTGTGAGCGGTGCGACCCGTCGGTTTAGTTGTCCGACGTGGGAGCGGTGCGACCCATTCGGTTTAGTTGTCCGACTTGGGCGCGGTGCGATTCGTCGGTTTAGTTGTCCGACGGGATCGGGTATTGCAGGTTTACAGGTGTTTGATTCTACTTTTCCCTTGCGGGGGGGAGGGGTGGTTGCTCCGGATAGACTACGGTTGGATGTTTCTTTACCTGCTTTATTAGTATCATTTTTGTTTAGTCGCTGACTTCCCACTTTGCGACAGGGTCCTACAGGGGGGAGAGTTAGGCGACGGTGAGGCCACGGCTAGAGGTTTTGGGTCTCAGGAGACCGGAACAGTACTTTACTCCTTACTTTCGCATTCCATTTATTATTTGTAGACTGTGGATGGTTCTCGATACCCTCGTGGGGTCGGTGTGGATGTTGGTACGGTGACATTTGGATTGTCTATTTTTCTTTACATTTCTGTGGGCCGCTTTGGAAAATAAAATAGCAAATAAAAGAACGGATTGCGAAAACTATGATTTCAAAACCTAAGTGTCGTGTGGGCACTGTTTTCAAAACCCTGAGTTTATGTTGCTTTCAAAAACGGTTTTCAAAATATGGGTGCCGGGTGGGCGCCGTTTCAACAACCGTGGGTTTTATCCTTTCAAACTAATCGGCCGTGAGTTAATTCAGTATATTGTGAATGGTTGTATGAAGTGGATTGTTGTGATTGAATGTTTCCTCATTATTGGACATTGTACAAACCGCGACGCCGTGCATATACAGGGGAGACTCTGTCCGTTTGTAGAGTGATCCTGTATATGCGGCGGGTCTGGGCACGTGCCGGGGAAGAGGGGTTCCTTTTTTTTAAAACAAAAATTTTACACGTCAAATATTCAACTCTTATGATACGTTTCCGCTAAAACAAAACCCCCGGGGCGTGACAGATTAAGATGGTATCAGAGAGTTAGCTTTCAATCACAACAATTGGTGCCGACGTCCACAGGAATACCTCACTTAACTACAAAGGAATGGAATGGATAGATTATAGTAGAGTAGGACGCGAGTGATCGTGGGGGGGGACACCGAGCGGGAGATTGCCCCCAGAAGGGCGACCACTATTTCCGATGCGGCAAATCGGGGCACTTCCGCCGCAACTGCCCCTTGGCCTGGGGATCTGCGTCCTCTGCAGCTTCTACGCCCACGCCACAAACGTCAGGACGGGGGAAAGCTCCAATGGGGTCGACTTCTAGACCCCCTGCACCACGACGAGAGGAGGATAGGCAACCACAACCTGGCGGGCGGGTTTTCTCGATGACCCGCCAAGAGACGGATCCGCCGGAGGGCGCCCTTGCAGGTATTACTTCTGTTTCAAGTACCCGCGCTAGAACTCTTTTTGATACCGGAGCAACACACTCTTTCATTTCTAGTGATTTCGTTTTTGTGCATGGTCTTGGGGTGGTGCCCCTCCAAAATCGTTTGACGGTCCAAACGGCGGGGGGGGTGTTGGAGGCGGTCAGCTACGTGGCCGCCTGCCCGATCAATCTAGGGCGACTGGCTTGTCCAGGGGATTTGGTGGTAATCCCCCTGAAGGAGTATGACGTAGTGCTGGGCATGAATTGGCTCTCATTGTACCAAGTGCTCATCGATTGTAAGAAGCGGATGGTACAATTGCAAGAGCCGAGCTTTCCTGAGAATATGTACCCGGCGTGTAAGAGCATTTCCTTCCCAGCAATCATCTCATCGGCGAGGGCTAGAAGATTGGTGGAAGGCGGGTGCGTGGCCTACCTGGCCTCGGTGGACCTGGTGACACGACCCTCGGCGACACCTTCAGACATTGCGGTGGTGAGGGACTTCCCCGATGTCTTCCCGACGGAACTGCCCGGGATACCCCCTGAACGAGAGGTGGTTTTTCCTATCGAACTCGTACCGGGTACCCAACTGATCACAAAGGCGCCCTACCGAATGGCCTTCGCAGAGTTAAAGGAGCTTAAGGCGCAACTGGAGGACCTCTTGGACAAAGGATTTATCAGACCGAGTGTGTCACCCTGGGGGGCACCAGTGCTCTTTGTACGGAAGAAAGACGGAAGCCTGCGCCTCTGCATCGACTACAGGGGGATAAACAAGGTTACTGTGAAGAATAAGTACCCCCTGCCCAGAATTGACGACCTCTTCGACCAGCTGCGAGGAGCAACGGTGTTCTCAAAGATCGACCTACAATCGGGCTACCATCAGCTCCGGGTTCGGAACGAAGATATCCCAAAGACCGCTTTCCGGACCCGGTACGGCCACTACGAGTTCACGGTTATGCCGTTCGGACTTACGAACGCCCCCGCCGTCTTCATGGACATGATGAACCGGATCTTCAGACCTTTCTTGGACCGGTTCGTAGTGGTCTTCATCGACGACATCCTGATCTATTCAACTACCGACGAGGAGCACGAGGACCATTTACGAACGATTCTCCAAACCCTCAGGGAACAGAGGCTGTATGCGAAGCTCAAGAAGTGTGAATTCTGGCTTCGAGAGGTGGGTTTCCTAGGGCACGTGATCTCGGCAGAGGGAATCGCCGTGGACCCCAAGAAGGTGGAATCGGTGATCGACTGGCAACCACCGACGACAGTGACGGAGGTCCGCAGCTTCTTGGGACTGGCGGGATATTATAGACGCTTCGTCGAGGGTTTCTCGAAGATTGCGGCCCCTTTAAACCGGTTGACCAAGAAAGGGGAAAAGTTTCTATGGACGGCTAAGTGCCAAGAGAGCTTCGAAGAACTTAAAAGGAGGCTAACCAGGGCGCCTATTCTAGTACTACCAACGCCCGGAGAAGATTATGAAGTGTACTGCGACGCATCGAGAATCGGACTTGGGGGTGTTTTGATGCAACAGGGGAAAGTAATAGCCTATGCATCCAGGCAGCTGAAGGATTACGAAAAGAACTACCCGATACATGATTTGGAACTGGCTGCAGTGGTCTGCGTCCTAAAGTTATGGAGACACTACCTCTTTGGTGTCCACTGTAACGTCTTTTCAGACCACCAAAGTCTCAAGTATCTGTTCACCCAAAAGGAGCTAAATTTGCGGCAGAGGCGGTGGCTTGAATTGTTGAAGGATTACGATCTAACAATCCAATACCACCCCGGGAAGGCAAACGTGGTGGCGGACGCTTTAAGCAGGAAGGGGCAACCGGAGGAGGCGCCGGCACGCGCGATAACTGAGCAGAGCACCCTGATCGCGGAATTCTCGCGACTGAGGTTGGAGGTGGTACCAGCGGGCACTGTTGCTCGACTGACAGCGTTGGTGGTCAAGCCGACGCTTTTCGAGAAAATCCGAGAAGGACAACTGACGGACCCGCACTTACAGCTCGTGCGAGACAAGATCCACCCGAACCAGGAGAACGACTTTGCAGTGGGAAATGACGGCGTTTTGCGGTTCCGTGGGCGTTTCTGTGTACCGGATTCGCCGGAATTGAAGGAGGAGATTCTGACAGAGGCACACCGCGCCCCTTATGCGGCGCATCCGGGGGGCACGAAGATGTACAGGGACCTCAAGCAGACCTTCTGGTGGCCCAAATTGAAGGGGGATGTGACACGACATGTAGCTCATTGCCTGGTATGCCAGCAGATAAAAGCAGAGCATCAGCGGCCTGCAGGAAAATTACAGCCCTTACCGGTGCCGAAGTGGAAGTGGGATCAGATCACTATGGACTTCGTCACCGGGTTCCCACGTTCACAGCAGGGGCACGACGCGATCTGGGTCATTGTGGACCGGCTAACCAAGGCAGCACATTTCCTACCCATCCACACAACCTGGACCAGAGAGCAGTTGGCTCAAGTCTACCTCAGCGAGATCGTGAGACTGCACGGAGTGCCGGCATCGATCACCTCGGATAGAGACACCCGCTTCGTCTCGAAGTTTTGGCAAAGTCTACAGCAAGCCCTGGGGACCAAGCTACACTTCAGCACAGCTTTCCACCCTCAGACGGACGGACAGTCGGAGCGAGTGATTCAGACCCTCGAGGACCTGCTACGCGCCTGTGTACTTGACTGGGGAGTCGGTTGGGCGCGCTACCTACCCCTCGTGGAATTCGCCTACAACAATAGCTACCAGGCCAGCATCCAGATGGCACCCTACGAAGCTTTGTATGGGAGACGCTGCCGATCCCCGATCTGTTGGGACGACTTAGGGGAACGGAAATTCCTGGGACCCGACTTGGTGGAAGAGACTGAGGAGAAGGTGCGCCTCATCAGGCGGCGGTTACTGACCGCCCAAAGCCGACAGAAGAGCTACGCAGACCGACGGCGCCGCGATTTGGAATTTCAAGTGGGGGAACACGTGTTCTTACGGGTCTCGCCATCCAGAGGGATCAAGCGTTTCGGGCTGAAGGGCAAGTTGAGCCCACGGTTTGTGGGGCCTTTTGAGATCTTGGAGCGCATAGGCCCAGTGGCGTACCGCCTTGCCCTACCCCCTAATCTCGACCGGGTCCACAACGTCTTCCACGTGTCCATGCTCCGGAAATACCTTTCCGACCCGTCACACGTGTTGGACGTCTCCACATTCGAGCTCAAGGAGGATCTAAGCTTCGAGGAAACCCCCGTGCGTATCCTAGCAAGAGAAAACAAAGCACTGCGGAACCGAGTCATTCCCTACGTGAAGGTGCTCTGGAGCAACCAGGAAGAACGAGAAGCAACATGGGAGCTGGAATCTAAGATGAGGGAGTGCTACCCCGACCTCTTCACCACCACCCGGGTTTGAGTTTCGAGGACGAAACTCATTTTTAGAGGTGAGTGGTGTAATAACCGCGGCTTTATTTGTCTTTCTAGACTTCCTTTTAAATTCTTGTTGATCCGCTTTTCGACTAAGGGGTCCGGGTGTGAATTATTTTTTTCTTTATCTCTGGGCAGACTGTCGGGGCTCGCGGGTATTTTTAGACATTAGAGCTCGCGAAGTGGAATACGGGGGCGAAATCGGTTCTGGATTCTGACCCCGGAATCTCCCAGAATAAATTCCGGAAGTTGGCAGCAGTTCAGGCGACTTACACGTTCTTCGAGGCGGACCGGACCCAGGTTCGCACCCAAACTCATTTCGCCGAGATTGAATTGCTTTTTGGGGCTTAGGGTTAAGTTCCCGTGTACGGGCGGTTTTTCTTTTAATTGGTTGGTATAGGCTCAGTTTTAGCCCCTCCCTAACCCTCCTCTTCCCATCCGATCGGCGCGAGGAACCGCGGCGGAACAATCGAAGAACGGGAAGAACACCGCACACCTCCGGAACCGGGCACGCAAGAACGGGATAATCCTCGTCTCTCCCTCCCTTTTCATCGGCGAGTCGGAGGCGCATTGGTTCGGTGAGTTTTTATCTTTTTTTTTGCTAGGGTTTTCTTCCGGATCGTCGCACGGGAAGGGGGGGAGACGGTTCACCCCGGCCGGCCGCACCCCCGCCGTCGCGAGGCGCCCTTGCGCGCAGGGCTAGGGCACCGGGCGTGCGGGTCTGGCACCCGCGCGGGCCTGGGCGCCGCGCGGGGTCCCCCGTGCGTGCGGGCTGGGCGCCCGCGCGGAGCCTGGGCGCCGCGCGGGGCCGCCCGTGCGTGCGGGCTGGGCGCCCGCGCGGGTCCTGGGCGCCGCGCAGGGCAGCCCGTGCGTGCGGCCTGGGCGCCCGTGCTGGACCTGGGCGCCGCCGCGGTCAGGGAGCCGTGCGGGCATCACACTGCACGGAGCCTGATACGCGTGCGGCCACCGCGGCAGCACGGTCGCCGCCGCCTCGGGTTCCGACTCGGCCGCCGCCGCCGCCGTCGAACCCGAG
Source organism: Tillandsia leiboldiana (assembly GCA_029204045.2). NCBI lineage: Eukaryota > Viridiplantae > Streptophyta > Magnoliopsida > Poales > Bromeliaceae > Tillandsia > Tillandsia leiboldiana. The sequence continues at coordinate 14,124,236 of CM055060.1, read as the reverse complement.
AGCCCGTTCCACGACGGGACCCGAATATCTGTCCTTGTTCCTTGTTTTATGTTTGGTAGTCGCTGACTTCTTCCCGGTGGTTTTTATAGTTTCGGGGAGCGCACCGGGACACGGGGGGTAGCGCTTTGATCATCGCTCGTAGAGGTGGGTTTTTGCTCTTAAGTCTTAACATTTAATTCTATTATGGTGGACGGGGTCATCCTTAAGTGTACTTGGGTTAAACCTGGTAGGGAGGCATCATTTATTCGTTATGGCTTTACGGTGCTCGTGATTAGATATACATATTGTTTCATGTCGCTCTCTTGCACGTATAGGAGTATGCTGTGAATATATATATACTGTTTCATATAGTACTCATGCACGGATATGTATATGTTATTTCATACGATTTTCATACATTGATATATATATATGGTTCACGGTTACTATGCTCGGCTGCAACACGCGCACCCGCGGTTTGGCCACCGCAAAGGGTGTGCTTTTCCGGAAAAGTGGTCCATGACCCGTGTATACCCACAGGACGGCGTGGGGCCTCTTTAGTTGTGGGGCATGTATGCGCCAAGGTGTGAGCGGTGCGACCCGTCGGTTTAGTTGTCCGACGTGGGAGCGGTGCGACCCATTCGGTTTAGTTGTCCGACTTGGGCGCGGTGCGATTCGTCGGTTTAGTTGTCCGACGGGATCGGGTATTGCAGGTTTACAGGTGTTTGATTCTACTTTTCCCTTGCGGGGGGGAGGGGTGGTTGCTCCGGATAGACTACGGTTGGATGTTTCTTTACCTGCTTTATTAGTATCATTTTTGTTTAGTCGCTGACTTCCCACTTTGCGACAGGGTCCTACAGGGGGGAGAGTTAGGCGACGGTGAGGCCACGGCTAGAGGTTTTGGGTCTCAGGAGACCGGAACAGTACTTTACTCCTTACTTTCGCATTCCATTTATTATTTGTAGACTGTGGATGGTTCTCGATACCCTCGTGGGGTCGGTGTGGATGTTGGTACGGTGACATTTGGATTGTCTATTTTTCTTTACATTTCTGTGGGCCGCTTTGGAAAATAAAATAGCAAATAAAAGAACGGATTGCGAAAACTATGATTTCAAAACCTAAGTGTCGTGTGGGCACTGTTTTCAAAACCCTGAGTTTATGTTGCTTTCAAAAACGGTTTTCAAAATATGGGTGCCGGGTGGGCGCCGTTTCAACAACCGTGGGTTTTATCCTTTCAAACTAATCGGCCGTGAGTTAATTCAGTATATTGTGAATGGTTGTATGAAGTGGATTGTTGTGATTGAATGTTTCCTCATTATTGGACATTATACAAACCGCGACGCCGTGCATATACAGGGGAGACTCTGTCCGTTTGTAGAGTGATCCTGTATATGCGGCGGGTCTGGGCACGTGCCGGGGGAGAGGGGTTCCTTTTTTTTAAAACAAAAATTTTACATGTCAAATATTCAACTCTTATGATACGTTTCCGCTAAAACAAAACCCCCGGGGCGTGACAGCGAAAGATGATTCCGATACAGAATCTGAAACGGAATCGATCGATTGGGATGAGCTTCAAGTTGAAGCAACTGCACCCACTGCTTCGAAAGGAAAAGCGCCTGCGGAAACGTCAAAGGCTCCTCCTACTGCTGCTGAAAAGGGCAAAGCTCCCATGGAAGAAACTTCTGGGAAGACTAAAAGAAAAAGACTTGCTCGACGACTTGGACGAGCTCGGGGTATTGAAATAAATGAAACAGGTCAAGCAAAAATAAAGGATACTCCTCAAACTGAAACTGAGTCTGAAGACGATTGGGACACATTTCTTGATGAAGTACAACAAGGTATTGATGAAGAAAATAAGGTTTACCTAAAGAGCAAGAAACTGACAAGGAAAAAGAATGTGCCAAGCAATGAACCTCTTGACAATTCACACTCTTTGCCAAGAAGATCTCCTCGGAATGAAGGACAGACTGCTCCGTCAATTGTCACACAACGTTCTTCAAATTCCAGAAGAATCGACCAAAAAGCAAACTTAGAGTCTTCCATCAATCAAGACCAAGATAAACTGGCTCTTGCACTCAGAAAAATGTCCAAGGACATACATGAGATGAAACAAGAATGTTCTACGATGTCGGAATTGCTTAAAGGAATCTTGAAGAAACTAGGCTGCACGAGCTCTGAAGACTCTGACTCAAATGATTGAGTTGTCCTCAAACTTTTGTTGTGATCAGACTGACTTAACTTTCTTTCTAATGTGCAGGATTTCAGTTGTTAAGTTTTAATGTTTTGTTTTTACTTTGCTTTAGTTTTAGTTCTCAGGTTTTTCTTGTTGTTGAAATTTTTAACTCTCCTTAAATTTTTGTAATTTTGGCTTAGTTTGTGACAAAAAGGGGGAGAGAGTTTAGAGAGAACTTGAACAATGATGATGTGAAAACTGTGTGAATGTGTGAACATCACACATCAAGGTAAGTATCACTTCAACTTCAACTTTGGTTTTTTATCTTGTGATTTGTTGCATGTTCCTACTAACTATTCGACTAACTATTTGGGCATGTAATATGACTAACAAGTTGATGTTGGACTAACACTTTGTGACATTTGGTTTTTGAATGCATAGAAGATATGTTGGTTTTTGACTATGATTCTCTTACATATCTGAATTCTCAAATGTCATGATGATCAGATAAACTCTATCTCTGTACTTGGTTTTGTATGTTTCAATTCTTGAGGTATCTAACGATTCTTTTTGTCAAGAATGATTTCTTTGTGCAGAGAGTACAGATGTCTAAGTCTAGAGTCTGTTTTAGGAGTTTATCTCATGTTTTTAAAATTTTTGGATCTCCATTGTAAATTTTTGTTGTATGGTGATAGCAACAAAAATATCTTTTTGAATTTTCTTTAGTGGATCTGTGTTTTGTCACGAAACCGCCAAAGGGGGAGATTGTTACGGAATTTGAGCTGGCGTAATTTCGTGAAAGGCTCAAGTCTTGAAGATTGAAGGTGAAGAAGGTTGGATCATTTAACTCAATCTCAAGAAAGAAGAATTCAAAAGGATCAGGTATGTTTAACTAAAGATTTTTGGTGATCCGAATACTTCTTGTAGTGTAGAAACACCTGGAAGAATTTTTCATTGCATAAAAATCAAAAACTGGACATGGGACATGTTCAGGATCCGGATCAGACATTTCGATCCGGATCCCGAAGGGTGTTCGTTCATACACTGGTTCAATCCGGATCGCAGCATCTTATGATCCGGATCCCGAACACTAGTTTTACCTTTTTACTTGCACGATCCGGATCAGGATTTGCAATCCGGATCCCGAACGTTGATGTTTGGTGAAACTGTATGAACGATCCGGATCAGCCATTTCGATCCGGATCCCGAACCATCGTTTTTCTGGAAACCGTCTTTCTTGCTACTGCAATCCGGATCGCCGAAATTCGATCCGGATCGCCGTCCGTAAAATTTCCAGAAATGGTAGGTTTTTGATTCTTATCTCCTTCCTAGGGTTTCTAACCTATAAATAGACCCTATGATTCATTTTTCTAGGGGAAGCCGATAAAAAGAAAAATAGCCGTCATATTCAAATATCATCTTATACGGCCTAAGATCCACATATAGAGAAGAAAGGAAATCATTAGATATTACTCTATGTTTCTTCATCTATATTGATTAGTTTGATTCTAGGTTTTCATACTCACATCTTGAGTTGAATCAAACTAATGAATACTTAGATGGTATTTCCTATCTATCTTTGATCTAAGTATTCGGCGGATCATCACCACCCAAAAACAACGATTTCCCCAAAATCGGCGCGTGGACTCGCGTGTCCTTGTGGATTCAAGGTTCAACCGCTCTCGTGGATTCAGAGCGAGGTACGTTCGTGGATTCGAAGCGTGCTACTGGGTGAAGACCGTGGATTCGGTCAGACGTCGTGGACTCGACGTTGGACGCCGTGGATTCGGCGTTGGACGCAGATCGTGGATTCGAGACGCGTTGCGGAACGAGCGGAGAAGATCAACTAGGAGCGTATGGTAAAAGGTTGAGTCGTCTGTGAGTACGTTAAATCACCTTGTACGTGTTTCAATTCTAGTGGATTTCACCGTGTTATCGGTCCCGTGGTTTTTTACTCCGGTTTGGAGTTTTTCCACGTAAAAATCTTGCGTGTTCTTTTTTATTTCCGCATTGGATTTTATTGCGCAATGATTTTTTGAGTGTTTATTGTTTACACCTATTCACCCCCCTCTAGGTGTTTTTTCCCCTATTTAGATCTATATTTCATATAACCCAACACACGCAAGATTTTTACGTGGAAAACTCCAAACCGGAGTAAAAAACCACGGGACCGATAACACGGTGAAATCCACTAGAATTAAACACGTACAAGGTGATATACCGTACTCACAGACGACTCAACCTTTTCCATACGCTCCTAGTTGATCTTCTCCGCTCGCTCCGCAACGCGTCTCGAATCCACGATCTGCGTCCAACGCCAAATCCACGGCGTCCAACGTCGAGTCCACGACGTCTGACCGAATCCACGGTCTTCACCCAGTAGCACGCTTCAAATCCACGAACGTATCTCGCTCCGAATCCACGAGAGCGGTTGCACCTTGAATCCACAAGGCCACGCGAGTCCACGCGCCGATTTTGGGGTAAATCTGTGACGCCCCACTTCCCAGGGGGTCACCCATCCTAGAACTACTCTAGCTCTAGCACGCTTAACTCTCATGTTCCTCTTGGATCTTGCTACCATCCAAAATGCTATAGCCGGGTTAGAGATTTAGTCCTATTATATCATTTATATAGAGGACTAATCCAAATTCCGGGGGTGTCACATTCTTCCCCCCTTTAAGCCCTGACGTCCACGTCAGGCTCAAGCACACTCACAAGCACCAGGCGATGTGAGACTTGTCTCGCTAGCCTTAGCCGACCTTGTGAGGAGCTGCACTCCACTCACAACAGTCATTAGCCGGGGAGCCTCGCTCTACCCGCTATATAACCCTGGCTCAGCCGAGACTCATCTCACATTTCCGGCTGGTGAATGGCTCTGATACCAACTGTGACGCCCCACTTCCCAGGGGGTCACCCATCCTAGAAGTACTCTAGCTCTAGCACGCTTAACTCTCATGTTCCTCTTGGATCTTGCTACCATCCAAAATGCTATAGCCGGGTTAGAGATTTAGTCCTATTATATCATTTATATAGAGGACTAATCCAAATTTCGGGGGTGTCACAAAATCGTTGTTTTTGGGTGGTGATGATCCGCCGAATACTTAGATCAAAGATAGATAGGAAATACCATCTAAGTATTCATTAGTTTGATTCAACTCAAGATGTGAGTATGAAAACCTAGAATCAATCTAATCAATATAGATGAAGAAACATAGAGTAATATCTAATGATTTCCTTTCTTCTTTATATGTGGATCTAGGGCCGTATAAGATGATATTTGATTATGACGGCTCTATGTGGATTATCTGGATTAACCCTAGAAAAAGAATCAGGGTCTATTTATAGGTTAGAAACCCTAGGAAGAAGATAAGGATCAAAAACTGTCGTTTCTGGAAATTTTTACGACGGCGATCCGGATCGGATTAGCTGTGATCCGGATCGTCGTAACGAGTCAGGCAATTCCAGAAAAACGAAGGTTCGGGATCCGGATCGAAGTGCTTGATCCGGATCGTTCATACAGTTCACCAAACATCAACGTTCGGGATCCGGATTGCGAAGCCTGATCCGGATCGTTCAAGGAAAATGGTAAACTCAATGTTCGGGATCCGGATCAAGGGAAGCTACGATCCGGATTGAACTGGTGTATGAACGAACCACCTTCGGGATCCGGATTGAACAATCTGATCCGGATCCTGAACAAGTCTCATGTTCAGTTCTTGATTTTTATGCAATAAGAAATTCTTCCAAGTGTTTCTACACTACAAGAAGTATTCGGATCACCAAAAATATTTAGTTAAACTTACCTGATCCTTTTGAATTCTTCTTTCTTGAGATTGAGGTATATGATCCAAACTTCATTCATCTTCAATCTTCAAGACTTAACACTTTCACGAAATGCGCCAAAACAAAATCCTTAACAGATCTATCGATTCGATTCTTCCAAAACTTCCGATGAAATTTCTTTGTGATCCGCATCAGTTGTTCTTCAAAATCGGCAAAAGAGATTTCATCGTCGGAGTTTGATTCGCTATCTTCTTCCTTCGTTGATTTGAATCCAATTTCTGCACGCTTAGAAGAAGACTTGGAAGAAAATTGATTAGTAGGAAAAGTCATCTCATATGTTTGTAAAGCACCTACTAATTCCTCTACTCTCATGTCATCCGGATGACTAACGGTTTCAATGGCGGCAACCTTTGCCCTAAACCGTTCCGGAAGAGTCCGAAGAATCTTTCTTAGAACTTTTGACTGCGGGATCTTTTCTCCTAAATTAGCACATGTATTGATTATATCTTGAAGTCTAGTGTAATAATCAGTAAACAATTCATGCTCATCCATATGAATAGAGTCAAATTGACTTGTAAGCATCTTGAGCTTTTGAATTTTTACTAGATTAGTACCCTCATGTGTAATTTTAAGAATATCCCAAATCTCCTTTACAGTTTCACATGCAGAAATATGTGTAAACTCGGTCGAGGAAAGAGAATTAAATAAAGCGTTCATACCTTTTCCGTTGTAAGAAGATTTTTTGATCTCCTCTCTGGACCATCTAGAGCGAGGTTTTGGGGTAGTAGAATTTCCTACTTCCTCAATTGGATGCACCCAACCGTATTCCACGGTTTGCCATACTCGCTCATCAATTGCGATGAGAAAAGCTCTTATCCGGACTTTCCAATAAGCATAATCGGTCTCATCAAAAAGAGGAGGTCTACTAATATTACCACCTTCACCTGACATGATAGAAAAATCTAAAACCCGCTCCGATACCAATTGTAGGTTTTTATAAGGATCCACAAGGATCTAAATAGGTACTATCAAACACCTAGAGGGGGGTGAATAGGTGTAATATACAAAAAACCAATCTCAGTGCAAAATAAAAACCAATGCGAAAAATAAAAACAGCACACCGAGATTTACGTGAAAACTCCAATCCAGAAGAAAAACCACGGGACCAACACGCAATAACAATCCACTAAGAAAAGAAGAATAACAAGGTGATTACCGACTCCACGGACTCAAACCCCTCCTTCAAGTTCTTCGGATCTTGCGCTCATCTACTGCACGTCCACTGCACACGTTCGAATCCACGAACGCCACTCGAATCCACGAGCAAAACGTTTCGAATCCACGAAACGCCTTTAACACATCGAATCCACGATGCCATGTCAAATCCTTGACGCAAACTTGATAAAAGTTTCGATGGTGATCCTTTGCTTAGAATATCATTGAAGAACCATGGATGGAATCTCTAAGCAAAGATTAGATCAATTCGATAAAAAGCATGTCTTGGAAGAACCGTCGAATTGACCTAAAAGAGGCTAAAAGAAGAACGATAAAAACCTAGCCTCTAGGGTTGCTCTCAAGCGTTTCTGGATTGTTCGGTACCTCTTGAGAAACCCTAAGTATCTATTTATAACCTTTGGAATCTAATTAGAGTCGGTTTATCATTATTTCCATAACCTGACATTGCGTACCGGTACTCAAAGTTGGGTTCCGGTACTCAATGACGCAAAACACAGATTTTCCTATTGTGTTCCGGTACTCCAATCTGGGTTCCGGTACTCAATGAGAATTTTAGAAAATCCTGTGTCGGGTTTGAGGAACTTAAAGTGGGGTTCCGGTACTCAATGTAAAAACTGATTTTTCCAAGATAAACTTTATCAAAAACAAACCATGTACCGGAATCCAAACTTAAAATAAGTTGTGAGTTAAAAACCAAGTTCCCAAAATCACGTTTAAACCGGGTTTCAATAAATTTCTGATTCCAAAGATTGTAAATGTGCTTAAATCACCATGATTAAAATTAATCATACCTGAGTGTCAACTTGACCTCTTGTTGAATCTTCTCCGAGTCTTCGATTGTTGATTGACAATTTGATCACTTCAAGACTCCGGCTCAACTCACGAAATATGCCAACACAAAAAGACGTAACAACTAGCCGAGAAATAGGTGTCCAATATCATACGGCGGAACTCGGACCACGGTAGCTGCCTGGTAACCTGAAACTCCAGTGGCTCTACCCGCTGCCACGAGGCGTCTGCATCTCCGTCCAAACAGTGCACGGCCATGTGCACCCTGTCACGCCCCGGGGTCGAAACTGCGACCCGTGCTCGCCAACAGATCCGCCGCTCATACGGGAAGTCCCGTATAGACGTAGCGTCTAACCTGCAAAAGATCATCTACACTATACAGATATCAGAGCTGAAAAGTAGAAGCTGAAATAAAGTAAATACATCTCCACAAATATACAACCCAAGTCCTCACCAAAATACATAAGTCTCTCAGCTATAAAAGAAAAGTACATGTCACGCCCCGTGTTCGAAAATCAGCGTCTAAATTTTTTTTTTTTTTTTAAATCAGAGTTTCAAAACCAGTCAGGGCATGACAGACCGCCACATATATAGAAGAGTCCCAATACCCCTTGGGATTGAGCCTTTTCTATATATGCACGGCTAAGCTTTTTAAAACAACATCAGAGTAGTCTAACTATGTATAACTAAACAACTTTAAATAAAGATTACAACAACTTAAATGATTAATTACAAATTAACAACTTGCTAATAAAATATATCGGCTGTCCAGGGTAGATCGCTAACACGGAACCTCACCAACACGTCCCGACATCCCAGCACCCGATCGACCTGAAAAATGGTCACCCAGGGGGTGTGAGATACACTGTACATGTATCCCAGTGGGCACGACAAGCCGAGAAATAGCAGATCGTACCTACTGGCATACAATACTAGAGGATAGTAATGATTATTAGGCATGGCAGATATATATCATGGTTAAGAAGTGGATAATCAATCAATCAGTAAAGCATATATAGATCTCAACAGGAGTATACTGAAGTAAATACTGAAAGGAACTGAACAATCAAAAACAGGAAAGCATGCTGAACAGGTACTATGCATCAACAACTGAAATAACAAATTACCCAATCATAAGCCATCATATTGGTCTACAAGACCTCAGGGAAACTGCCCAACCTAGCACCAACCTGGCTGACATTCCCCCCTTGGGGGTCACGGGTCTTTCAAAAAACCACTTTACCGGTAAAGAACAAAGCGCACGAGGAGCGACCTCGGATATGTTCGTGAAGTACAGCAGTGCGGGCGATCAATGCGAATGCTCAAGCTCACGGTCCACAGACCGGGTAATCGGCAACAAGCTGGGAAAATCCCCTCTGGGATGCAACAGTAATATGCCAACAGAATCTCAACTCAAATGATCGACAACAAGCCGAAACAATCCCAACAAAGATGCAATATCAGAAACTAACTGAATCTCAACTCATATGCAGGAATAATCATCAACTACTATAGCATGGATCAGATATAATCAGGGAGTACTGATAATCAGGTATGCAAACTAGCAAATGACCAAAATCCCAACAAGGGTGCAATGCAGAATAGCCACTAAATCTCAATCATATGTAGAATATAATCAACAACTACTAGAGCATGGATCAGGATATACTGATAATCAAGTATAAATGTGCAAGCTAGCTAATAACCAATCAGGCATGGCAAATGTCCAGGAATAAAGTCATAATAACTGGAAGCAACTAAAGATCAATCATGCAAGGCATCATATAGATAAGGATCATATAGCAGAATGAAACTGATCAATAAAAAGGCAGGCTCAAATTACACCTAGGCTACAAGAACAGGGGTCCAACCAATACTATACCCCAGAGGGCCGAAATGATAAAGCCCGGACCGAAGATAAACCCACCTGTCGTTTGCAGGCGCACTATTGACTCCAACAGAAAGCTCGAAGACTGTGCCAACCTGAATCAAAAATACTGATCAGGGGAAACTCAAACCTGACCAACAACTCACCTAGACCCGAATAGCAGAATCTGACTTTATCTACAGCGTTGGAATGTTCCAACCATAACACTTGACGATATCACTTGGCTAGTTACAACCTTATGGTAATAAAATTACCAAAATGCCCCTCCCGGGAATTCCTTTTGGATTTCCGGGAGACTCGGGCTTTAACCCTTTGCCGCTGGCTCAACCAGATTCTACTGGGACTCAACAGTCGGCTAGGTGAAACCGCTGAAATTTCCCGAATTGCGCGATTGTCACCGGGATGCCGTTAAATCGACGATTTTGCCGATTCTCGAACCGATATCCGATTTTCGCTCAACGGGAGTCGTAGGATTCCTAACGAAAAGTTTAGGAATCATATACACACTGCCCTAGGCAGTACACAATGCTACAATTGCGTTTAGACCCTTAGGGTTTTCATAAATCACACTTTTAATGCTTTTAGAGAGCCGTTTTCGCTCGTTCTCTTAACTGGAATATCATTTTTTACGAACCGTCACCTCCAGTAGATGACTCTCGACTCGCTGAACACCGTGCTCACCCATTTGCAGTAGCACGGAACTCGAGGAAAACTTCGGGCCATAATTTATTACTCTAACCTAGCCTTAAGGCATTTTTGTTTCTTCGGCTCAACAAAACCCATGTGGTGACCCGGATCTTTGCAGGGCTTCTACAGTGTCACCAGCAGCTTCTGGAGGCCTATGGGGCATCCCGGCGGTGTTCGTGCGCCAATTTGGACACAAGTAATGAACTCGGGGCTTCAAATGGATCATGTGGGTAACCGGGAGACCCCGTCGGATGTTTTGTGGTGTTTCCGCGCAATTTGGATATCAAATTTGGACTCGGCACGAAATTCGGATCAAAAATACCTTTCCGGGAGCCTCCGGCAAATTATAGGAGTGGAATTTGGCAAAATGGACACCGTTTTTGGAATCAGCGCGCGAAAACGGTCAAGATGGGCTATTTACTTGTTAGTTTTGAGCTTGCGGTTACTGTTCACGCCGGAACAGTGTCTCCGGCGATCGCCGGCGGCGGCGGGCAGCGCCGGCGAGCGGCGGCGGGCAGCGCCGGCGAGCGGCGGCGCAGCCTCGGGCAGGCGGCACGCGGCGCGGGCAGGGCGGGGGCAGGCGCCCGGGTGCGCGGGCAGGCGCGCGGTCCACGGCGGCGGGCGTGCACCAGGGCGGTGCCACGTGGCGGATTGTGGTTGGTTGGTTCTGGAGGCGCGGTCCACGGAATTTCGTCGGGTGCACGGTGGACCGAGGGGTGACACGTGGCAAGGTATTACTGGTTCGGTGTTGTGCTCCCGGTCCACGCAAGCTGTGGAGTGGTTGACCGGGGGCAGGTGGCCGTACGGCGGGCAGGTGGCCGTACGTGCGCGGTGCAGGCGGCGACGTGCGCGGTGCACGGATTGCCGGGGCCACGTGGCGCGCCGCCATTGGCGGGCGCTCGTGCACCGGGCGCACGGGGCACGGGTGGGCCGCGTGGCGGGCCACGTGGTGGGCCGTGGTGAATTCGGGCATGCACAGTAATGGGCCGGGCCCATTACTGTAGCAGCCCGAATTTTTCGGGCGCCCGATTCTGGGGACCCATTCGGTATTTCTTCAATTGTTTTTTTGGGGCCTTTAAATAGCAGCCCGAGCCTCTTTCTTCTCCCCTTTTCTCCTCTTTTCGAGCCTCCTCTACCCAAGCACCCTTAAGAAGATTCCTTCATCTTCAAGCTCTGGATCCACCTGCAAAGTTTTGGGATTTTATGGGCACGCATCCCGAGGTTTCAGATTTTTCTTGGCGCGGCGCGACGCTCTTTCTTCGGTGTTTCTTCCGTCGCTCTTCGGTGTACGAGCTCCCCCGTCCTACTCCGACCATCGTTTCGAGCGATTTCTTCGCTGCTGGATTCGTAACAGGTGAGGCTACGATTTTGGGTTTCTCGCACATTTTCAGATTTCACGTTTTTTGAGGTGTTTTCTCGTGCTCATTGGGACCCTTTTTGCTGTGAGATTTTGGTGAGGGCAGCACCTTCTTTTGAGGAGATCTTCGCGCACGAGTCTCGGATCAAGACGTGCTTATAGACTTTTTTCATCTACTCGACGCGAGGATCATCGTGGATTTTTCTTGGAATTTTTGGAGACCTTCCCGAAGGTATATACTTTTCCTTTTATCTGTACAAGAGTTTACAGTTGAATGGTTTTGGGATTGTGCGCACCGATACTGTGGAATTTGTAACTTGGCCTACGGTGCTCGGAATTGGACATGCAGGTACCCGTTTCGAAGCTATCGACGCGAGGATCGCTGTGGTATTTTTATCAGAATTTTTGGAGTTCGTTTTATAGGTGAAAATTTCGCATTAAGTGGACTGTTCCCAGCAGATTTGTAAAACCTGGATTTTATTGGATTTAAAGTATAACTGTAGCCTTATATTGTACCCAGGGGGGATTGTGGACTGTGCTGGACCTGTTGGACCTAGAGTTGTCATTTTCCTGGTTTTCTCAGCTGTACAACTCCGGACAGTTAGCGTCTTCAGGTGGGTGGCTTGTTTTCAAGATCTATGGACTGTGCTCTAATTCTATTGATATAGAATCATGCATGTTAGTGATTGGACTTGGGGAGCATGCTAGAATTCGAATGTTATTATTCTTGTAATTATCTGATGATCATATGATCTCTTCTGCTTCCTACCACATGTTAAATATTTGTTATGTTGGAACCTGACCTAGCACCCCCGTCATATGTTGCATGTGTAACCAGACCAGTAGAAAACCCTCACTTGGGCTAGGATTATTTATGTTTAGACATCCACACTTTATGCTTCATTCCTGGACTTAGTGTTATCCTCGCCCGGGTAGTGGGCCGAGCGGTCGGAACTTCTTTTTAGTGTGGGATGCATTTGCACTCGTGCTTGGGAGCAGAGTGGAGTCTGGTAGATGCAGTGGTTCGCTTGTCTGTACCGGGAACCGTTTGGGGTAAACGGTGGACCCGGGAGATCTGGTTTTCCCCTGTTGGGTTGTCGCCAATGTGTTAGTGGCGGTAGTTTTCTAGTGATAGCCGGACCTAGAACCCAGAAACCTTTTCGACATACACATGATTTTAGTCTACCAATGTTTTCTTCCAAACATCGAAGGGCCGCTGGAGTCTGTTCTTGTTTGATTGGACAAAGGCATCAGCCCTTCGGGGTTTGGGTAAAACACTTGTTTTCTAACTGTTTTTCTAAAAAGAACTAAAATCATTAAATATGGATTTCTTCCATATCAAATTAGTTTTCAATAACAAATGTCACCTTTTTCCTGTAAATCTCCCCACTCGAAAGGATTCGAGTGGTCTGGGTTCTAGGGGTCGTTCCTCTGTCGGGACGAAAGCCACGGGGGCCGAGCCTGGAACCTGTTCTTGTTTGATAGGGTTGTAGGTGTAGGTCTCCCGGGACTTTCGGGCCCTGTTGGTGTCTTCTGCGAGTTGTACTGTGATTATTGCTTTCCCGAACTATAAGGGATCGGGAACTTCGATAGTCGGAGCCTAGAGTCTGTTCTTGTTTGATAGGGTTCTTAGCACCGGTCTATCGGGTTTCCGAACCCTTATGGTGTCGGTCTTTCTGGAGAGTTTAGTGTTCTGTTGTGGGAGCCGTCTGGTGGACGGTGGCCCCAGCTGTGTGACTTCCAGCTTGTGGTTGAGAGTTGGTGTTGTTGGTCGATCTTGTTGATCGTGGTTTGGACTATAGCCTGCATGAGCCATATTTGAGCTCGACAGAGATACGCGGATACTTTCCTCGGTGGGGTCGCTCCCCTCGAGAGCCACTCCGGAGTTGGGCCTGTTACTTGCTATCGCGACTTGTCGATGCCGTCCCTCTGACTGGCTCAGTTAGTGGCAGTCACGGACACCCTACGGTAGACCCGTCCTGTTGAGGATGTGCGGCAGTAGGTGGGCGCAGGTTTGACTGGACCCCTTACGGCAGTCAGTATAGATTTGGTGAGTACTGTGGGTATTAGTAGATGCATCATGTTCCATCTGTTCCATTTTCTTGAGCATCTAGATAGAGGCATAGTAGCTGTAGAGTTACTTTTCCAGCCCTTTCATTTCTGTATTATATCGTTACTTTATGCCTCTAGTAGACTTAGTGGGCAGACCGTCGGGCTTGTTGGCGGCACCCACTGAGAACTACTTGGGACGTAGTTCTCACACCCGTCGTGGTGTATTTTCCCACAGGGACTTCTACTCCGGTTCCTGCTGCTCCTGTTGCTGCTTCTTCTGATCGAGGTAAGGGAGTCGCGAGATAGTTCCCCACCAGTCGTCATCCAGAGAGTAGATGTACCCTTATTACTTTTGAGAGTTCCTGTTGAGAGAACTTTGTAGTGAGGTATAGAGTTGTATTTATTTTCTTCTGCTCGAGAGACTTTTGTACTTTTGGTGAGGACTTGTGTTGTATATAGTTTTTATTTCTAGCAGTTTTACTTTCAGCTCTGATATCTGCATAGTATAGATGCTCTTTTGCAGGTTAGTCGCTTCGTCTATACGGGGCTTCCCGTATGGGCGGCGGATCTGTTGGCGAGCCCGGGTCGCAGTTTCGACGCCGGGGCGTGACAACCCAAATCCGACGCGAGCATCGCGTCCAGTGACCCCAAATTAGCTAGGAGCTCACTGTCGCGGCTTCGCAAACAGCCCAAAACAAACCTATAGCCAAACAACTTTATTTAAGGCTTTTAAATGCTAAACTCTTTAAATCACATGTGAGGAACCGAATCCCCACTTAAAGGTTTATTGATGGATTAGTGGCTTCTGGGAGTGTTTGTGCAGGTGTCGGGCCCAAGAAAAAGGATTCCTGGTGTAAATGGGAGCAAGATTGCTTATCAGGAGGCCCATATTGGGTGATTGAGATTTTTTTGCGCGCTTATTGGAACCAAGGAAGTGACCCGGCACGAAAAACGGATCAAGTTTGCTTTTCCTGGAATTTTTGAGAAATTTTAGAAGTGGAATTTGGCAGAACGGACTTCGGATTTGGATTCAGCGCGCGAAAACGGTCAAGATGGACTATTTACTTGGATTTTTCGGAGCCCGGATGACTCGGCACGAATTTTGAGGCTGTTGGTACTGTTCCGGCGGCCAGAGAGGCGCCGGCAGCGGCGGCTGGCGGCGGAGCGCGGCGGCGGGCGGTGGCGCAGCCGCGCGGTCCACCCGGAAGCGTGCACCGGGCACTGGACGCGTGGCGCCTCCCGATTGGGCCGGCGCAGCAGGCGCGGTCCATGGAATGAGCCGGGTGCACGGTGAACCAGGGGTGGACACGTGGCGGCTTTTGGTTGGTGGGTCTTGGTGCGCGCAGTCCACGCGGCGATTGGAGCAGGTGGCCGTACGGGGCGGTTGGGGAGCAACATGGGGGCGCCACGGGGCGCCCCGCGATTGGCCGGGCGCAGCCACCCCCACGCCCGCGTGTCGGCCACGCGTTGCTCCGCGATTCGCGGGCGCGCGTGCGCCGGGCGCGGGGAGTGCCGGTGGGAGGCGTGGCGGGCTCTCGGGCTTTCGGGCCCGCACAGTGTTTGGCCGGGCCCAACACTGTAGCGGCCCGAATGTTCCGGGCGCCCGGATTTTGGGCCCAAAACTCCAAATGCGGGATTTTTCGGGCTGGGCCTTTAAATAGGCTGCTTGCTGGGGCTTTTTGCCCCCTTTCCCGAGCTCCCCTGCACTTGGACTCTTAAGCAAAGTTGTAGATCTTCGTGTTGCGCATCTTCTAGCCAAGGCCCGGAATTTTTGGAAGCCGCGGCGTCGACGACTTCGGCATCGGAGCGCAGTGTGGCGATCTTTCATCGGAGGCCCATTATCATCGTAGTTCGATCTGAGAGGTCCACAGAGCTACTCCTTCAATATTTTTGGACGATTTTTGCGGCGTTGGAATCAGGAGAGGTACGTCTTCGACTTTCGTGTTGATCATCTTGCTGGATTCAGAGTTTATGGCATGGTTCTCGAGACATTTCTAAGCCGCTATTTGCTGGTGGAGTTTTTGGACAGCAGCCCCTTGCCGGAATTTTATCTCTGCACTCGAGTGCCAGATCGAGATGAGCCTTTACACTTTTTGCATCTACTCGTCGCGGGGATTATCATAGTATTTTTTCAGAATTTTTCTGAGGCTTTCCAGAAGGTATACTGTTTCCTCTTTTACTGTACTGAGTTTTACGGTTATGTGGTTGTGAGATTTTGCGCGCCTGTGTTGTGGAATTTATAACTCGGCCTACGGGACTCGGAATTGGACGTGCAGGTACCCGTTTCGAAGGTCTCGACGCGACGATCGCAGTGATATTTTTATTGGAATTTTTGGAGCATTGTTTATAGGTGAAAAATGTGCATCTTTGGGACTGTTCTAGCAGATTTGTTGTACTTGGTTATTTTGTGGAATTAAGTGTAATCTTGGACTTGTTGTTGTACCCAGGGGTATTTGCGGGTGTTTGTGAACCCGTGGGTGTTGAGGATTTGTGAAGGTTGTTGCTCCTAGTGTTTTTCAACTGTGGAACCTTGGACAATTGTGCACTTTCAGGTGGGTGGCCCTGTCTCCAAGATTGATGGAATGTTCATTAAATCTGCTATAGTAGGACTATGCATGATAGTGAAATTCTTGTACAGCATGTTAGAATGTAGGAATTGCTATTCCTTGTATTATCTGATGATCTTGTCATCTCCTTGCTTTCTACCATCTGTAAATTATAGTTATCTTGGAACTTCACCTAGCACCCTGTCATATGTTTGCATGTGTAAACCAGACTAGTAGAAAACCCTCACTTGGGCTAGAGTTATTTCTGCTTTAGACATCCACACTTCTTTTCTTCCTGGACATAGTGTTTTACTCGCCCGGGTAGTGGGCCGAGTGGTCGGGTTTCCTTTTAGTGTGTGATGCATGTTACACTCATGCTTGGGAGCAGAGTGGAGTCTGGTAGATGCAGTTGATCGTTTATCTGTGGCAGGAGCCATTTGGGTAAACGGCGGTCCCGAGATGTTTTTTTGTCGCCACGATGTTAGTGGCAGTTGTATACCAGTGTCAGCAGGACCTTGAACCCAGAACCTTTTTGGACACACACATGATTTTAGTCAACCAATGTTTTCTTCCAAGCATCGTAGGGTCGCCTAAGTCTGTTCCTGTTTGATTGGACGAAGGCATTAGCTCTTCGAGGTTTGGATATAAAACTTGTTTTCAATTGTTTTCCTAAAAAGAACTAAAATCATTAAATATGGATTTCTTCCAGATCAAATGGCTTTCAGTAAGAAATGTCCCCTTTTTCTACAAATTTAACCACTCGAGTGGTCCGGGTTCTAAGGGCTGCCTTTTTCTTTGGGTCGAGAACAACGAAAGGCTATGCCTAGAGCATGTTCTTGTTTGATTTGGGTTGTAGGTTCTAGTCTTTCGGGGTTCCCGGACCCTTCATTGAGTCAGTTGTGGAGTTTATCCCGTCAGTGAGTCTGCATGTTGGGATATTGAGGCCTGTTGAGGCAGTTGTTCGCAGTGGATGCGATGTCTGGCCTGTTGAGGCAGTTGTTCGCACTGGATGCGATGTTCGGCCTGTTTGGCCTGTTGAGACAGTTTCTCGCAGTGGATGCGACTTTGTGCTATGAGTTGTTAGGGATTTACTAGTGTCATTGGGGGTTCTATGTGAGCACTTCAGATTGAGTCGTGGAGTTTATTCCAACCTTGACATGAGTGTGAGTCCTATGTTCACTGTGTTACCGATCTGTTTGATCGTGGATTTTAGCCTGCTGAGCCTGCCATTTTATGCCAGTTATGAGATACTTGAGATACTTGAGTTCGCGGGGTCGCTCCCCGCGAGCTACGCTCCGGATGCGATGATGATACCGAGCCTGACGAGGCTGCGATGTGATTACTGAGATGGTCCTAGAGGGACACCCTACGTAAGTTCGTTCCTCCGGGATGTGCGGCAGTAGATGAGCGCATGCTTGACTTTGACTTTGACTGGACCAAAAGAGGGACAGTCATTGAGATTGAGTGACTATACTTGAGAGTTAGTAGATACATCATGTTTCCATCTGTTCCACTTTTTGAGCATCTAGATAGAGGCATAGTAGCTGTAGAGTCACTTTTCCAGCCCTTTCATTTCAGTATTATATTGTTACCTTATGCCTCTAGTAGACTTAGTGGGCAGACTGTTGGGCTTGTTGGCGGCACCCACTGAGAACTACTGTGGGATGTAGTTCTCACACCCGTCATGGTGTCTTTTCCCCAGGGACTTCTACTCCTATCCCTGTTGCTCCTGTTGCTGATCCTTCTGACCGTGGCGAGGGAGTCGCGAGCTAGTTCCTTACCAGTCATCTGCCGAGAGAGAGTAGATGTACCCCCTTCAGAGGAGATCTTCAGTAGATTAGTTTACTTTTCCTCTTTTGAGAGACTGATGTAGTGAGGACTTTTTATGTTTTGAGAGCCTGTACACTGTTGTATTTATTGGAGATATCTCCCTGTTGAGTTCTGAGTTTTGTATTAGAGGACTCTGTTTATGATCGTATTTGGGAGATGGACATTGTATCTATATTTCCAGTTGTACAGTGGTTGATTTTATCTTACAGCAGGTTATTTTATTTTTAGCTCTGATATCTGTTAGCTGTAGTATCCTTATTCTTGCAGGTAGGACACTTCGCCTATGTGGAGTTTGGCATAGGTGGCGGATCTGTTGGCGAACCCGGGGCGCAGTTTCGACCCCGGGGCGTGACATCGCATGTGCTGTTTGCAAACCAACCTGAGCATTTTGCTCAGGGCACCTCAGGAACACAGGGGCTTGCCCAAAATGCAGCCCAGAACTGCTGGATCAAGCAGATCCAGGTTCCTTGCTTTCTAACATGACAACAAAGCTCTATACACAAATCCACACAGATCTGCTTTGATCTGAAGTGAGCATGAAGCTCAGGGGACAAAATAGAGCAACTTTCATATAATGCTCGAACCCAAATTCCAAACAAAACTTCACTTAGGCATTTTCACAAACACCTAGTGTGCACAATTACTTAACAAACACCCAAGCTGTCACGCCCCGGGGTCGAAACTGCGACCCGGGCTCGCCAACAGATCCGCCACCTATGCCAAACCCGCATAGGCGAAGCGTCCTACCTGCAAAAAGAACTACAGCTAACAGATATCAGAGCTAAAAGAAAAAAACTGCTATAGAAATAAAATCAACCACTGTACAACTGAAGATAAAACAATAAGGTCCATCTCCCTAAAAGATAATCATACAATAACCTCGAGTACAAAACTCATAGCTCCACAGGGAGATATCTCAAATACAACATCAGTGTACAAGCTCTCAATACATCACATCCTCACTACATCAGTCTCTCAAAAGAGGAAATAAATACCACTCTACTGACTATACGGAAGATCTCCTCCAAAGGGGGTACTGCTACTCCAAAGATGGGTCTGGATCTAGCTCGCTACTCCCTCACCACGCACAGCAACCACAGAACGGCAACACCCGCCAAGACTCTGCAAAACAAAGAGGAGAAAGGACAAAAGGGGGAAAACCCCCAACGGGCGTGAGAACTTCGCAAAAAGGGAGTTCTCAGTGGGTATCGCCACAAGGCCCGACGATCTGCCCACCAAGACTACTAGAGGCAAAAGATAACCGATGCAGTAAAACTGAAAGAAGAAGCTGGAAACACTCTACAGCTACCATGCCTCTAACCAATGCTCAAATGGGGCAACTCTGATGAAGATATGCAACACTCGCACACGAGATGCTCAATCGACCCAATCGAGCTGACTGCCGCATCGGGTCCAGTCAAACCTGCGCCTACCTACAACCACCTCCCGCTGACGGGCAGGAATTACGTAGGGCGTCCAAACGGACTGACTCGCTATCGAGTAGTGGCTCATGCAGGCTATAGTCAAATCCATGCCCTCTCTCTCTCAGAACGGAAAGACTCAAGATGCTCAACCTCTCACACAATGGTCAAAGAACTCACAACGACCACGGGACCACCGTCAAACCCCGAACGGTTCCCAACAATACTAGCACTGGTCTAAACACAGCTACTAGACTCCACTCGGTCCCCCAGGCACGAGTGTAACAAAAGTATCTGACTGAATAAACCCAATCGATAGACCAGTAATCACTGGTACTGCCTGCTCTGCCGCGACGGGTATGCCAGCCTACGCATAACACCGAAGCAAAGGAGTCCCAAGGACTCAAAACCCAGCATGGTGCCCGGCGCTCTGCACCGTGGAAAGCCTACTCCGGAGTGGCACTCGAGGGGAGCGACCCACACGAGTAAAGTATCACTGTATCAAGCATCACTGTATCGAGTATCTCTGTAACCACTGTCTCATAATAGCAGGACTGGATCAAGACTATGATCAAAGTGGGAAACTCCGTCCACTAACAAAACCCCGATCTGATGCAATAATACTCAAAAAGTGGGAAACACCATCCACTAGAACAAATCTGATACCCAATCTGATGCGATAGTCAACATCCGGTCAACCGCCCAAAGTCCGCGGTCACCGCAATAACCCACAACCCACAATTGGGTAAATAAATCAAGATCCGGTCAACCGCCTACTGTCCGCGGTTGCCGCAATAACCCACAATCCACATCAAGCACACCCTGTCTCTGACCCTAAGGTCCCAGCTACACTATCCCAAACCTCTGCTCGAACCCGAGCAACATGACTCAAAAGTCTAAATAAAAAGGAGAAAGAAAGCAATCATGGTTTCTCCTAAGTCAAATTCCAATATGTAGTGCAGCAGTAAAAGATGGCCTAACTATATGTTCATACACATATGTCCATACAAGCATGCATTTGTCCTTAAGAAGGATAAAGAAAATAAACCTCATGCCAGAATTAGCAATGACCATACCTGTCCATGATTTTCGATCCATAATCACTCCTTGGAGTAGAACCTGCACATAACTACATAATCCTATCCCAATGCATAAACCAGCCTCATAAAAGGTTATGTGCTAATATGGCATGATAATTAATCCTGATATGGTAACCTTGCCTTAGGTGGGCTTCCACTAATCACCAACATGAATATTTGATTATACCATTGTCATACTATGAGAAATTCACTTGCAATTTCCATAGAATCCTCACTGTTAAACTTACCGACCAATTTCAGTTATTGTACCGTACCCCTGCATGCAATGCTAACATATAACAATATAGAGAACCGTCCACCGGTTCCGGGAATAAGGCACCCACCTGAAAAGCTGACTGTCCAAAGCCCAACAGCTGAAAACACCAGATAACTCTAATCCCTTGCTCCAATAAGTTCAGCACACCCGCAGCTCTCCTGGCACAATACAAAGCTCACTAATTACACTAAGGCTCCCAAATATAACTCTTATAATCCCATACAACAACAGTCCCGAAACTGTTAAATTATCACCTGCAGAAAGTACCCAGAAAATTCCAAGAAAAATACCACAGCGATCCTCGCGTCGATAGCTTCGCAACGGTACCTTGCACGCCCAAATCGGAGTTCGGTAAGTCAAGATAAAAATTCGGCAAGGGGGTACACTCAAAAGATTTCAGCACAAAAGACTGTAGCACTGTACACAGAGAAACAGTGATTCTCACCTCAGATGAAATCTCAGAAAAATCCAATAAAAATACGAGCGCGTTCCTTGCGATCTGTAGATGAAAAAGTTGTATAAGCTCGTTTCCGGCTGACGCTTGGGCGCAAAGATATGGCCAAAACACCTCGATGCTGTCCCACAAAGCCAAACAGAAAAAGGGTCACAGTGTTGCCTCGGGATCCGTGCCAAAAACTCGCAACAGGAAAGCGCGATCAATACGAAAGATGAAGCCCTACCTCTTAGGAGTCTGCCGGCGCAAGAATCACCGCAAAATGATCTCGGGGTAGCCCAGGGGAGCTAAAACACTGCTGCTGCGCCGAAGAAGAACACAGGAATGCAACGTCGCGCCGCGCCGTAAAATGGGGAACCTCGGGATTCGAGCCTCCAAAAATCCTAGAACTTGGCAGGAAGATCAAGCACTTAGAGGTGAAAAACTTTGCTTGAGGGGGCTCGGGCAGAGAGTGAGAGGGTAGAGAGAAAAAGGCAAAGGAAGGGGGCTCGGGTTGCCTTTAAATAGGCTGAGGAAACAATTGGGATAATTCCCAATAAGTCCCGAGTTTCGGGCGCCTGGAAATTTCCGGGCGCGCACAGTGCGGCCCGGCCCACAACTTTCGGGCGCGCACAGTGCGGCCCGGTCCACCACACCGTCCAGCCCATTACTCCCCTGGGCCCCCACTGCACCCGGTGCACCTGCGCCAGCGAATGGCGACGCGACACGTGGCCCGGCAACCCGTGCACCACGCACGTCGCGCCGTGGACCGCGCACGTCGCGGCTGACCCGGGCCGTACGGCCACCTGCCCCGCCGTACGGCCACCTGCCCCCGGCCACCCACTCCACCGGTTGCGTGGACCGGGAGCACAGCACCGAACCAATAACCTCACGCCACGTGTCCACCCGGTCCACCGTGCACCCGGACCAAATTCCGTGGACCGCGTCTGCAGCACCGGCCAACCGCAAAGCGCCACGTGGCCCGCCCCCCGGCGCACGACCTCCGCGGTGGACCGCGCGCCTGCCCGCGCTCCCGGGCGCCTGCCCGCGCTCCCGGGCGCCTGCCCGCGCCCTGCCCGCGCCCTGTGCCGCCGCCTGCCGCCTGCCCGAGGCGGCGCCGCCGCCCGCCGGCGCTGCCCGCCGCCGCCGGCGATCGCCGGAACCACTGTTCCGGCGTGAACAGTAACCGCAGCCCAAAAACAGTAAGTAAATAGCCCATCTTGACCGTTTTCGCGCGCTGATTCCAAAAACGGTGTCCATTTTGCCAAATTCCAAACCTATAATTTGCCGGAGGCTCCCGCAAACCCCAAAAACTGCCAAAACTTCCGGGAGCCCGCTTTTGGGCATCCGGGCTCAGAATTAAGCAAACAAAAAGCCATTTCCAAACGTTTTTCCGCACTGAACCCAAATCCACCCTCTGTTTGGCCAAAATCCTTTCCTAAAATTCGGCAAAAGCAGCCGAAGGCCAATACAGCCAACCAAAGCTCACAGGGTCCATCTCTTGTGTCCAAATAGGCGCGCGAACACCGCCGACAAGCCACGTAGGCTTCCAGAAGCTGCTGGTCACACAGAAGAAGCCCAGCAAAGGTCTGGGTCACCACATCCTCCCCCACTAAAAGAAAGTTTCGTCCCCGAAACTAAGGCAACTCCCAGGGAGTCTCAAAAACCAGGGGTCAAAATTCAACACCGCCGTCTCCAGCTCCCAAGTCACCAATCACTCCCCGTGATTACTCCTCAGCAACAACAACAGCAACAACCAGTACGGCATAGCCCGATTGCGCAATTCCCTCACCTCACGAGTCGGAATTCGCAACGGGCGTCCCTCGTACTCCAAACTCTTACAGACCCCAAAAGGAACGAGTCAATCACGGGTGAGGGGTCCAAAACATGACACTCCAGAGCTGAGACGCAGAAAAACCTCAAAAACTCCAACAAAAGGCGGGGGAAAAAGGAACAAACAGCCTGAGTAACACGCTCTAAAATCACACTCAAGAGCCAGCTCAACCAAAGCGACCCGAAACACAACCACACAAACACCTGCACAGAAAAAGGGGCCCAAACAAGCAGGGGTTCACACTCGGTCGCCCTCAAAACTCAACCACCTAAGTGGATTGCTCAGCCGCAGCCTCACATCAAAAGGGATCCTCTGGGACACAAACTCAAACTCTGTACACCAGAATGGCCCCACACAGTGCCAGCTATGGAACCGTCAAACTCGACTCCCAAATAGCTCTTCTGCTCCAGGCATCCGCCACCACAGTGGCTCTGTCGGGGTGATACTGGATGCTCACAACATCCAATGGTGGCTCTACAGCCACTACGGGAGGTATCACAATAACTCGCAAATCCATCTCCCACCACTGACTAGGTTAGAATCGGCGCTGGTACCAATCTCATCACCCGGTCATCAAGTTCTGCTGGCACTATCAGGTCCAAAAACTCCTCACCCCAACAATGACCGTCGATCTCGGCCAGTCTTATATAGCATCCACTTTGGCCGAATTTCCACCGCCGCCCCTTCGGCTTGAAGAAGTAGTCCAGGAAGATACGCTCTCGAAGCTAAAACTTGTACCACAACGACTAGGCATAAAGCTTCATCCCCACAGACTTGTCACAACGTCTACAGATGCTGCACAAGCTCTAAACCACTCAGGGAGGGGGTAAAACCACAATATCCCAGGAGAACGCCGCTATCACACCGTTCAAGGCCAACAGAAATACAAAATTCCTCAATCTAGAGGCAACAGGGCATTAGTCAATCCATTGGCTTCACTGTACTCGTAATGCCCCTACTGTGTCCTGAACACCATCTAGACAGTGCCCTCAGCTGAAATTCCAAATTGGCGCAGGCATCACACAATATCTGCCGAAATATAGCTCCTTCAAAAGGTTCTAAATAATACCTGGACTTGCCTGGACTCCGATCCCAAAGGGCTCTCACCGTCGTGTATCAACGAC
Organism: Tillandsia leiboldiana; assembly: GCA_029204045.2. NCBI lineage: Eukaryota > Viridiplantae > Streptophyta > Magnoliopsida > Poales > Bromeliaceae > Tillandsia > Tillandsia leiboldiana. The sequence goes on along the minus strand of CM055060.1, from coordinate 14,099,748 downwards.
GTGGCACTAGGTCAAACAGACCCTCTATCCATCAAATCCACGCACCTAAGAACTCAACTCTCGTAGCTCTAAAGGCGGTATCCAATGAGGGGCTAATGAAGTTGGCGCGGTTTCCAGAATCACGTCAATCGCAATCTTAATCTTCCTTTCTGGCGGCCTAATCATCGGCTTAGGTGGACTTACACCTGGGATTTCATGGACAATAGGGACATCCTTAAGTCCCGCTGCCGCCGTAGGCACCTCTCACACGGACGCTGTAACCAGTGTGCTCAAAAAGTCTCAACAAACAAAATGCCTTCCATTATCCGCCTCGTAAAAAGTCAAGTCCTTTTTCTCAGCAGTCAAACATCCTGGGGCACTATGCCAACCGATCCCAAGCACTGGGTCATAACACTGAGCTGCCGTAGAAACCAATAAGTCTGCCGGCATAACTTACGGCCTCTGCTGCACTGGACAAGCCTCCTCCACTTGCACTATGCCAACAGTAACCTGTACCTCAAGTGCAAGTGGTAACGACTCTACCGCTAGCCCATGCAGGAACGCAACATGTCCTAACACCGACTGCTGTGAAGAAATCACACCTGCGACAACTCAATCCACTACCGTGGCGCCCTCCAACCGGGCGGCACAGATTTATCCGCTCGATGCAAGTGGTCGTCGCTCAGCCTGCCAAAATATCTAGACCAATCACAAAGGGAGCACGACCTCTGTCCATGCTCACACTGAGATGCCGAACGTGGTCTCTCGCAAACAACCAATTCACGCTACCGCTGCGCCACTCTGATGAAAGGGTTGTTGCTGTCATCGGGGTCCACCCAACCCCTGACGTCTCAGAAATCCACCTGGGTATCATCGTCATACGACCAAGCACAATTGATTCATGCAATTCCTTACACAATTTTCCTTACTAAGCTCACCCCTCAATCCCAAATAATACATTCAAAATATGCAAATGATAAATCACAAAGGGTAGAATTCCCTTGGGTAAGCTTTGCATTAACCATCCACAAGGATATCCACCACCCAGGAAAGCAAAACGAAAATGCCTCTGCCTGCCGATCTGTCCTCCATCACCTAGCGCCAAGCGCCTCCCTCCAGAACTCGCCTCTAGCGGCAGATCCCCGTCCAAGGAACTGCAGTGTCCAGCTCCAAACACAATGCCCACTCCGACGAGGCATCCACAGTCCGAAACCCGAACAGGAGGGACCGAAAAGAAACTAAGGAGTATCCTGGCGCAATCCACTCCCAATCTCACTTATCCTATGTGCCTCGTCCCTCGAAACCTGGAGCGCCAGTTCAACAACTGCATAAACTCTCTAGCACAGGGAGGCTCTCAATTGATCACTCCATCACCCCCAACCACGACTCTGCCTCCAAAGGCTCCAAACTCAATCTTACGAGTCGGGGTGGTTTATCTGCCAATCTGGCTTGCTAAAACAAACATGCCCCACAGCTCCTCTGCTGTCAACCATCCACCCTACCTCAGTGCCTTGGCACTAAACATTGGCACGGAGGGGGCCACTCGCTCTATTGGCACTACAGAAATCCCTGCCGCTGAGGGTACTACATCCTGGTGGTCTCAAAAGAAAAGTACAGTCGGGCTGCCCACTGTGACGCCCACTGTGACGCCCCACTGCTCTGACAACTGCGTCACCAAACTAGCTGCTCACTCTGCCGCTGATATGCCTCTGACAATCCTGTCATCTGGGCCCGGAGTTCTCTGACCTCAATCCGGGTATCCGGCCCAAAACCAACCGCTCAAGCTCAACTGCCATGACAGGATGCACAAGGGTCCCAAACCCAGCGTCGGGGAGACACCGCTCGCCACGACGAAACCACAAATCAGCACACAACAACGCTCGACCCAATCCCGCGAAAGTCTAGAGCATGTCACCCATTCCATAGCGTTATGTTGTCTGCAGCCAACATAACTACTTAGGAGAATAAACATGCCAATCACTCATCCCGTCCCTCGGGAGAGGTGTAAAACTCAATCAGGACTCTCGCTACAAATCACGACTCTCACGAAGTCATCCTAGGGTCCAACCACAAGCCTAGGGTTTCTAAGTCCACCATGACCTACAACCTAGGCTCTGATACCACCTAATCTGTCACGCCCCGGGGTCGAAACTGCGACCCGGGCTCGCCAACAGATCCGCCACCTATGCCAAACCCGCATAGGCGAAGCGTCCTACCTGCAAAAAGAACTACAGCTAACAGATATCAGAGCTAAAAGAAAAAAACTGCTATAGAAATAAAATCAACCACTGTACAACTGAAGATAAAACAATAAGGTCCATCTCCCTAAAAGATAATCATACAATAACCTCGAGTACAAAACTCATAGCTCCACAGGGAGATATCTCAAATACAACATCAGTGTACAAGCTCTCAATACATCACATCCTCACTACATCAGTCTCTCAAAAGAGGAAATAAATACCACTCTACTGACTATACGGAAGATCTCCTCCAAAGGGGGTACTGCTACTCCAAAGATGGGTCTGGATCTAGCTCGCTACTCCCTCACCACGCACAGCAACCACAGAACGGCAACACCCGCCAAGACTCTGCAAAACAAAGAGGAGAAAGGACAAAAGGGGGAAAACCCCCAACGGGCGTGAGAACTTCGCAAAAAGGGAGTTCTCAGTGGGTATCGCCACAAGGCCCGACGATCTGCCCACCAAGACTACTAGAGGCAAAAGATAACCGATGCAGTAAAACTGAAAGAAGAAGCTGGAAACACTCTACAGCTACCATGCCTCTAACCAATGCTCAAATGGGGCAACTCTGATGAAGATATGCAACACTCGCACACGAGATGCTCAATCGACCCAATCGAGCTGACTGCCGCATCGGGTCCAGTCAAACCTGCGCCTACCTACAACCACCTCCCGCTGACGGGCAGGAATTACGTAGGGCGTCCAAACGGACTGACTCGCTATCGAGTAGTGGCTCATGCAGGCTATAGTCAAATCCATGCCCTCTCTCTCTCAGAACGGAAAGACTCAAGATGCTCAACCTCTCACACAATGGTCAAAGAACTCACAACGACCACGGGACCACCGTCAAACCCCGAACGGTTCCCAACAATACTAGCACTGGTCTAAACACAGCTACTAGACTCCACTCGGTCCCCCAGGCACGAGTGTAACAAAAGTATCTGACTGAATAAACCCAATCGATAGACCAGTAATCACTGGTACTGCCTGCTCTGCCGCGACGGGTATGCCAGCCTACGCATAACACCGAAGCAAAGGAGTCCCAAGGACTCAAAACCCAGCATGGTGCCCGGCGCTCTGCACCGTGGAAAGCCTACTCCGGAGTGGCACTCGAGGGGAGCGACCCACACGAGTAAAGTATCACTGTATCAAGCATCACTGTATCGAGTATCTCTGTAACCACTGTCTCATAATAGCAGGACTGGATCAAGACTATGATCAAAGTGGGAAACTCCGTCCACTAACAAAACCCCGATCTGATGCAATAATACTCAAAAAGTGGGAAACACCATCCACTAGAACAAATCTGATACCCAATCTGATGCGATAGTCAACATCCGGTCAACCGCCCAAAGTCCGCGGTCACCGCAATAACCCACAACCCACAATTGGGTAAATAAATCAAGATCCGGTCAACCGCCTACTGTCCGCGGTTGCCGCAATAACCCACAATCCACATCAAGCACACCCTGTCTCTGACCCTAAGGTCCCAGCTACACTATCCCAAACCTCTGCTCGAACCCGAGCAACATGACTCAAAAGTCTAAATAAAAGGAGAAAGAAAGCAATCATGGTTTCTCCTAAGTCAAATTCCAATATGTAGTGCAGCAGTAAAAGATGGCCTAACTATATGTTCATACACATATGTCCATACAAGCATGCATTTGTCCTTAAGAAGGATAAAGAAAATAAACCTCATGCCAGAATTAGCAATGACCATACCTGTCCATGATTTTCGATCCATAATCACTCCTTGGAGTAGAACCTGCACATAACTACATAATCCTATCCCAATGCATAAACCAGCCTCATAAAAGGTTATGTGCTAATATGGCATGATAATTAATCCTGATATGGTAACCTTGCCTTAGGTGGGCTTCCACTAATCACCAACATGAATATTTGATTATACCATTGTCATACTATGAGAAATTCACTTGCAATTTCCATAGAATCCTCACTGTTAAACTTACCGACCAATTTCAGTTATTGTACCGTACCCCTGCATGCAATGCTAACATATAACAATATAGAGAACCGTCCACCGGTTCCGGGAATAAGGCACCCACCTGAAAAGCTGACTGTCCAAAGCCCAACAGCTGAAAACACCAGATAACTCTAATCCCTTGCTCCAATAAGTTCAGCACACCCGCAGCTCTCCTGGCACAATACAAAGCTCACTAATTACACTAAGGCTCCCAAATATAACTCTTATAATCCCATACAACAACAGTCCCGAAACTGTTAAATTATCACCTGCAGAAAGTGCCCAGAAAATTCCAAGAAAAATACCACAGCGATCCTCGCGTCGATAGCTTCGCAACGGTACCTTGCACGCCCAAATCGGAGTTCGGTAAGTCAAGATAAAAATTCGGCAAGGGGGTACACTCAAAAGATTTCAGCACAAAAGACTGTAGCACTGTACACAGAGAAACAGTGATTCTCACCTCAGATGAAATCTCAGAAAAATCCAATAAAAATACGAGCGCGTTCCTTGCGATCTGTAGATGAAAAAGTTGTATAAGCTCGTTTCCGGCTGACGCTTGGGCGCAAAGATATGGCCAAAACACCTCGATGCTGTCCCACAAAGCCAAACAGAAAAAGGGTCACAGTGTTGCCTCGGGATCCGTGCCAAAAACTCGCAACAGGAAAGCGCGATCAATACGAAAGATGAAGCCCTACCTCTTAGGAGTCTGCCGGCGCAAGAATCACCGCAAAATGATCTCGGGGTAGCCCAGGGGAGCTAAAACACTGCTGCTGCGCCGAAGAAGAACACAGGAATGCAACGTCGCGCCGCGCCGTAAAATGGGGAACCTCGGGATTCGAGCCTCCAAAAATCCTAGAACTTGGCAGGAAGATCAAGCACTTAGAGGTGAAAAACTTTGCTTGAGGGGGCTCGGGCAGAGAGTGAGAGGGTAGAGAGAAAAAGGCAAAGGAAGGGGCTCGGGTTGCCTTTAAATAGGCTGAGGAAACAATTGGGATAATTCCCAATAAGTCCCGAGTTTCGGGCGCCCGGAAATTTCCGGGCGCGCACAGTGCGGCCCGGCCCACAACTTTCGGGCGCGCACAGTGCGGCCCGGTCCACCACACCGTCCAGCCCATTACTCCCCTGGGCCCCCACTGCACCCGGTGCACCTGCGCCAGCGAATGGCGACGCGACACGTGGCCCGGCAACCCGTGCACCACGCACGTCGCGCCGTGGACCGCGCACGTCGCGGCTGACCCGGGCCGTACGGCCACCTGCCCCGCCGTACGGCCACCTGCCCCCGGCCACCCACTCCACCGGTTGCGTGGACCGGGAGCACAGCACCGAACCAATAACCTCACGCCACGTGTCCACCCGGTCCACCGTGCACCCGGACCAAATTCCGTGGACCGCGTCTGCAGCACCGGCCAACCGCAAAGCGCCACGTGGCCCGCCCCCCGGCGCACGACCTCCGCGGTGGACCGCGCGCCTGCCCGCGCTCCCGGGCGCCTGCCCGCGCCCTGCCCGCGCCCTGTGCCGCCGCCTGCCGCCTGCCCGAGGCGGCGCCGCCGCCCGCCGGCGCTGCCCGCCGCCGCCGGCGATCGCCGGAACCACTGTTCCGGCGTGAACAGTAACCGCAGCCCAAAAACAGTAAGTAAATAGCCCATCTTGACCGTTTTCGCGCGCTGATTCCAAAAACGGTGTCCATTTTGCCAAATTCCAAACCTATAATTTGCCGGAGGCTCCCGCAAACCCCAAAAACTGCCAAAACTTCCGGGAGCCCGCTTTTGGGCATCCGGGCTCAGAATTAAGCAAACAAAAAGCCATTTCCAAACGTTTTTCCGCACTGAACCCAAATCCACCCTCTGTTTGGCCAAAATCCTTTCCTAAAATTCGGCAAAAGCAGCCGAAGGCCAATACAGCCAACCAAAGCTCACAGGGTCCATCTCTTGTGTCCAAATAGGCGCGCGAACACCGCCGACAAGCCACGTAGGCTTCCAGAAGCTGCTGGTCACACAGAAGAAGCCCAGCAAAGGTCTGGGTCACCACACAAGCCATTGCCCGAGCTCTTTCTCTGCAAAGACAGCACCTGGGACCTTCTAACTTGGAAGGAAATACTCTATATAGCATTAAGATCAATCCCAGCAAGTCTGAGACAACCTTGCACCCCAGATTGGCCGGAATCTGAGGTTGAAGATGAAGCTTAAGCTTCGAAATTTGTGACCATTCAACAAAGGATACTGGGACCCAACCACTTCATCAAATAGTTGCCAAAACTCATTACCAACTTACCCGAACCCATGCCCGGCGACAGGGCACGGCGGCGGCGGCAGTGGAGCAAAGCTCGATTTGAGCTTCACCACCTCTAATGGTGGATTTCCACAGAAGCTGCATGAAGCTTTTTCACATGCATGGTTGGTCTTCTCTTGATCCCAGCAACCTTCCCGACCACTCCCCACCCGCCGGAGACGGCCGGAAAGCCGGTAACCGCATCTTGGTCCATTCTCGGGTCATCCATGGCACCTCAACTTTCAGGCTGCATGGATGCCATGCAAGAGCATGATTGGAACCTATTTGCTCCTAGGAAGCTTCTCGGCCACTTGGCCGGAGGTGGGGTGGCTCGCCGACGCCGGAGCAACTAGCTCGGCTTTGGTGCAAGAAACCCGAAACTAGGGTTCAATTCTGCCATTTACTTACTTGATCAAACTCTACCAAATTTGGTAGGGTTGATCTACACCTCCTACAGTATATTCCCATGATTTTGGTTTGGCGATTGGTCCAGCGGTTGCGGAGTTTGGCCGCGGCGGAGCTACCTAGGGTTCCGGCGAGGAGCTTTCTCCCGCCGGCAACCTACTATGCATGGGGGCTCAGGGCTTGGCAGGGTGCATCCTTAGAACATAATTAAACTACTGCTAGGGATCTAGGGTCCATACAACCACTGGTTTAGAGAGACTCACCTCACCGGAGTTGGAGAAGAATTGGAAGAAGCCGGTTCTCTCCTTCCCCCCTTTGCGCGGCCACGACAAGCTCCAAGGTGGTCCTCAGACACAGGAAAACACCTTAGGGACACCAGAGAGCAAGTTGGTGCAACTTTCTCCAACCTTCACTCTCCTCTCTCTCTCTCTCGGATCTTCCCCTTAATGGATGGTGTCTCCTCAGCGTCCCAGAGCAAAAGGGAAGGAGCGTTTAGCTTCTCTGCATTACTCTCCAACCTTTAAGAAGCCTCTCAGAAGCCTGTAACCCCCCACGAGTAGCCCAAGAGTCCTGGTGGAGATTTAATGAATTTCAAACTTTCTTCTCCGACAACCACCACGGCCTGCCTCCCCAACTCCCCAGCACCCATTCGTGGGCTCCAAATGCTGGCAGGAGCCCAGCTCCAAAGCCCCAATAGCTTAGGCCCAAGAAACATTAGGTTTCTTGCAAAATAATTGATTCTTTCGGCACTTTTCGCGAAATTCGAGACAACCCGATCATCGAATTACGAAACGGACATCGCCACGACGTCCGGCTCGTCGAGACCTATCAAATAGTGTATTTGTATATGTGATTGGGTGCTCGAATAAAATCTCGGGCTATTAAGTCCGTTATGTCACAAATCGACGCACGCACTACGATGCACCCGGATCGCCAAATGCGAAAACCGTCAGTGCCATTGCGTTCAGAACGTCAGAAATAGCTAGAATTGACTACTCATACTACTATGTTTGGGGTCCAGACGGCGAAACGGCCGACGTTGGTCGAAAGGGGATTTAAATCAGGGGTTACTATTCACAACTTAAGTTGTGGGGCCCGCTTTTCTTCGCTGTTTTGCGGAAGATCCGACCGTTGTATCGAAGACATATGAATATCAATTTTTCTTGTTTCGACGAGACGGTCGCACTGGTGATCTCAGATTTTCGAGATCAGACCCCAATCAAAAGTCAATATTTTTGGGCCACCATTACACTACTAATTATCCATTTTGCCATTTAAATAATTCAGAAAATTATTTAAGCTTAGATTTTGGATTTTAAAAATTACGGTTACTACAGTACAACTCTGCACCTCACTACAAAGGTCTCTCAAAATGTAACTCTCAAAATCTAAAAAGGGGGTACAACTACTCTCGCTGAGGAAGACGACTAGTAGGGATCTATCTCGCGACTCCTTTACCTCGATCTGAAGAAGCAGCAACTGGAGCAGCAGGAACAGGAGTAGAAGTCCCTGGGGAAAAAAATACACCACGGCGGGTGTGAGAACTACATCCCACAGTAGTTCTCAGTGGGTACCGCCAACAAGCCCGACGGTCTCCCCACTAAGTCGACTAGAGGCATAAAGTAATAAATGCAGTGCTGGAAGGAAAAGCTGGAAAAATAAACTCTACAGCTACTATGCCTCTATCTAGATGCTCAAGGAGTGCAACAGAAAGGAACATGGTGCATCTACTAACTCTCAACTCAGATCACCCAATCTATTCTGACTGCCACATCGGGTCCAGTCAATCCTGCGCCTACCTACTGCCGTTACATCCACGAAGGACCGGCCTTACGTAGGGCGTCCGTCACTGCCAAAACTGGCCCAGCCAGAGGGACTGCGTCGACAAGTCGCGATAGCAAATATCAGGCCCAACTCCGGAGTGGCACTCGAGGGGCGCGACCCCACCGAGGAAAGTATCCGCGCATCTCTGTCGAGCTCAAATGTGGCTCATGCAGGCTATAATCCAAATCCTCGATCAACAAGATCGGCTGTAACCAACAAAACACTCTCTCACTCATAGGCTGGAAAACTACACAGCCGAGACCCACTGTCACACAGACGGCTCCCAAAATGAAACACTGATCTATAGACTGCTATCAGACTCCACTCGGTCCCCAGACACGAGTGTAAAATGCATCCCACAACAACCCGACCTCTCAGCCCACTACCCGGGTGAGGAAACTCTAAGTCCAGGATGAAATAATAAATGTCAGTGTGGGAATGTCTAAAGCAATAATAACCTAGCCCAGGTTGGAGTTTTCTACTAGTTTGGTTGAACATGCAGCATATGGCGAGGGTGCTAGGTCAAGTTCCAAGATAACAATAAATAACAGATTGTAGGAAACAATAAATCACATGATCATCTGACAACATCAGGAACATCAATTCCTATATTCTAGCATGCTATACAAAATACATTCACAACATGCAAGTTCCTACACAGATAGAATTAATGCACAGTCCATAGATCTTGAAGACGAGGCAACCCACCTGAAGCGCTAAACTGTCCAAAGTCCCACAGCTGAGAATACCAACGAACAAATATCTCCAGATCCAACGGGTTCAGCAAGACCCGCAAACCCTCCTGGGTACAACACAAGGTTCACAGTTACACTTTATTCCAAAAATCATCCAAGTATACACAACCTGCAGAATAGTCCCAAATAAGCAAAATATTCACCTGCAGAAAGGGCTCCGAAAAATTCGACAAAAATACTACTGCGATCGTCACGTCGAGCCCTTCGAAATGGGTACCTGCACGTCCCAATCCGAGCCCCGTAGGCCGAGTTACAAATTCCACAACACAGGGATCGCAAAACCTCACAACAACACAACTGTAATCCCATGCACAGATAAAGGGAGAAAATATACCTCCGGGTAAGCCTCAGAAAAATCTTAGAAAAATACGGCGATACTCCTCGCGACGCGTAGATGCAAAAAGAGTATAGGCACGCCTTAATCCGACGCTCGAGCGCGGAGAACTCCACGCAAAAACCTGCTGTCCCCGAAATCCTCACAAAAAACAATGGGTCCCAGTAAGCATGGGAAAACTCCAAGAAAAACCCGAAACGAGGGGAAACTAAACATACCAAGATCATAGCCCTACCTGTCGCGGAACCAACGGCGCAAGAATCGCTTGAAAAGGTGATCAGAGTAGGACGGGGGAGCTCGCGCACCGAAACGAGACGGGAGGAAATGCCGGCGAAGGAACGTCGCGATGCGCCAAATAAATGGAAACCTCGAAAAGCGTGCCACGTAAAATTCCAGAAATCCATAGATGGATGCAGCATAGCACGGGGATCAACTTTGCTGAAGGCCTCGAGTCGAAAAGAAGCTCGAAAATGCAGAAAACCTACAAATGAAGGCGGCTCGGGCTTTAAATAGGCCGCACCAAACATTTCAAGAAATGACGCCTGTGTCCCCGGATTCGGGTGCTGGAACCGGTTTCGGGCGCTCGAATCCGGCGGCACAAGGTACCGCAGGGGAGCGCCCGAATCTCCCCTGGGCTGACACGTGTCCCGCACAGCAAACAGCTGTGCAGGGCGCGTCGGAAGTGGCCACATGGCGCACCAGGGATCGGACACGTGTCCCGCACAGCAAACAGCTGTGCGGGGCGCGTCCGGTGCCGCCACGTGGGCCCTCCCCAGTCAAACGGGTAGGTGACGCTCGCGAATAGCAGGGCGCCACCTGTCCACCCACTGTCGTGGTCACACGTGCGGGCAGGCGCCGCCTGGCCGCCTACTACGCACGCACCCCGAGGCGCTCGCCCGCGTCCCGTGCGCCATGCCTCGTGAGCCCGCGAATAGCGCGCCGACACATGTCCCCTGCACCCGGTCCACGCACCCAACTTCGAATTCCGTGGACCGCGCCGCGTGCACCGAACAACCGGGGACTGCCACGTGTCCCTGCCCTGGTACATGCACCGCCGCGCCAGCTCTGTAGACCGCGCACCAAGAGCCCGCCAATCAGGTGGCGCCACGTGTCCTTGCGCCGGGTCTGTGCACCCAGCCGCGACGCTCTGTGGACCGAGCGCCGTAAACCGGCCAATGACAGGCCGCCACGTGCCATGCCGGCGGTCCACGGCCCCTCCCATGCACCGAAATCCAATAAAAACTTTCGGGAGTCCGTTTTTGGGCCTCCGGACTCAGAATCAAACAAGCAAATAGCCGTTTTCAAGCGTTTTTCCGCGCTGAATCCAAATCCAACCTCTATTTGGCCAAAAACCTTTTCAAAACTTCGACAAATATAGTCGAAGGCCAATACAGCTAAAGATACCTCACAGGGTCCATTTGTGGCATCCCTTTGATGCACTATGGGCCAGACACACCAACACTAGGTGTTCTACACAATGGATTCACCAGAAAAGTTGCATGGGATTCTGGACCACTACACACCCGATACCTCGGATCGATGAAGAAGTCCTTGAACAGCTTCTCCATCGCTGCCAACCACATCCCGATCTCCCACGGCTGTGCATCCAGCCTCGAAAATCTAGGTGGTCCTTGCTGACAGAACTTGGTGAGTTTGTCGGCATTGTCTATCTCCTCAGCCGGGGTCCACGGCTGGATCGTTCCCTGTCACGCCCCGGGGTCGAAACTGCGACCCGAGCTCGCCAACAGATCCGCCACCTATACAAAACCCCGCATAGGCGAAGCATCTAACCTGCAAGAAAATGTACTACAGCTAAACAGATATCAGAGCTATAAAATAAACTGCTGTAAAACTAAAATCCGCTCACTGTACAACTGGAAATAATGATACAAATATCCATCTCCCCAAGTAAATCCTCATACAATATCCTCTGAATACAAAACCATAAGCTCAAAGAGGGAGGTAACTCAAAAATAATACATCAGTGTACAGGCTCTCAGTACAAGTCAGATCCTCACTACAAAAATCTCTCAAAAGCATAAGTAAAAATAATCTACTGGCTGTACTACAAATCTCCAATGAGGGGAAAACAGCTACTCTCCAAAGACAGGTAGGGATCTAGCTTGCGACACCCTCGCCTCGAACAGCAACCGCAGAATCAGCAACACCCGCTAAGACTCTGCAAAACGAAGGAGAGAAAAGACAAAGGAGGGGGAAAACCCCCAACGGGTGTGAGAACTACAACAACACGTAGTTCTGAGTGGGTACCGCCACCAAGCCCGACGGTCTGCCCACTAAGTCTACTAGAGGCATAAGATAACCATGCAGTAAAAACTGAACAAGAAAGCTGGAGGTACTCAACAGCTACCATGCCTCTATCTACATGCTCAAAAGGGGAGAACCAAAGAAAGGTATGCAACCACTAGCACATGAAGTGCAAAATCGACCCAATCGAGCTGACTGCCACATTTGGTCCAGTCAAGCCTGCGCCCACCTACAACCACCTCCCACTGCCGGGCAGGAATTACGTAGGGTGTCCAAACGGACTAACTCGCTATCGAATAGTGGCTCATGCAGGCTATAGTCGAAATCCACGCTCTTTCTCAGAACGGATAGACTCAAGATCCTCAACATCTCGCACAACGGTCGAAATACTCACAACGACCTCGGGACCACCGTCAATCCCAAACGGTTCCCAACCACAGTAGCACTGGTTTAAACACAGCTACTAGACTCCACCCAGCCCCCTAACACGAGTGCAATAATAAAGTACCTGCCTGTAATAAACCCAATCAATGGACCAGTAAGAAATGGAACTGCCTGCTGTGCCTGCCTATCGGGTATGCTGGCCAACGGATGGCACCGACGAGAAGGTGTGATGACACGACTTTTCTACTGATATTTTACCCTCCTGTTAATAAAGTGCTTCTTTTAGTGAATCTAAATTACCGAGTTTTTGTAAGTCGGTCGATGTGTTGCACGAGTACTTTTTGGTGAAAGGGCTCGAAAAACCATGACCGACGGTGCGAACGGATATGAAATCCGACGTTGGGATTTCCTGGAACAGGGTTTTTAAGGTTGCGGTGACTTGGTGCGCATCGAAATTCGTGCAAAATATGCCGCACGCTTTTCGAGGAAATTATGGGTTTATCCCGTATAATTAATTAATCAATTAATTAGTTATAAATATATAAAGGTGGAATTTAGTCGTACGTACGAAGAGGAAAAAGAATCCGACTTTTCGCAAAAAGAAACCCTAGCCGGAGAGAACATGAAGGAAAAGAAAAGAAGAAAAAGGTGGAACCCTAACCGGAGGAAGAACAAAAAGAGGGAGAAAGAAGGCGGAAGAGTCCGGACACCCCGATCAACGAGTGGGGAACGGAAGGGCAATCGGATCGTCTTCCTCGCCAGAATCGGTAAGTGGAATTCGTTAAATTAAATGTTAGGGTTTCGTGTTCTTTTTTTCGAGTCACGACAGCCGCCTCCGTCATCGTCGCCGCCATCACCGCCGCCGCCACCGCGCGTCCTAGGTCACGCAGGGCGCCGGCCGCCGGTGGCGCGCGCCGCGCAGCCTTGGGCAGCGCGGGGCGCCACCCGCGGGCGCGCCCGCGCTCGCGGGCCTACACCGTGCGGCCTCACGCCGCGCGGGGCGCCCGCGGGCGGCAGGCGCCGCGCGGGCGCCACCCGCGGGCCTACACCGTGCGGTCTTACGCCGCGCGGGGCGCCCGCGGGCGGCAGGCGCCGCGCGTGCGCCACCCGCGGGCATGCGCGCCGCGCGGCCTCGGGCCGCGCGGTGCGCCCGTGGGCGGCGGCGCCCGCGCGAGCAGGCCCTGCGCGCGGGCCACCCGCGCGCGCGTGCGCCGCGCGGCCTTAAGCCGCGTGGGGCGCCCGTGCGAGCTGGTGCCGCGCGGGCGCCATCCGCGGGCTCCACCCGCGGGCGAGCGGCGCGCGACCCCATGCCGCGCGGAGCACCCGCGGGCGGCGGCGCCACGCGGGCCGTCTCCGCGCGAACGCCCCTCCGGCGACGCGCGGGGAGCTGTCAAGCGACGTGAGCACGCCGTTTTGGGTTTTCGTCGCATGGTTAGATCCTTGATTTCCGTCTTTGCGGCATTGGTGCGTTTTATTAATTATCGTTTTTGGGGACTTTTTTAGGTTCAAGTGCGCAGCGGGAGTGTGTCAAAGATCCAGGTGTTCCGATCTTCCCGCAACAAGGTGGGTACCCATGCAATAAGTGCTTTATGTTATCATAACAAGTATAATAACAAGTCTAATAAAGTAGATAAGATGTATCAACTGTTAAACCCATCGCATGAGTATTTCCCGTTTCTTCTATTATTAACTGTGGCGACTGAGTGTCACGGTGATTGTTACACGCCGACTTCGGCAATTCATGTACTTAGATGCTTACACGCACACCAGCGGTTTGGCCACCGATAGGGTGTACTTTTCCAGAATCGTGGTACGTTGACCCGTGTACCCCACGAAAGTAAAGGTGTCGAGTGGGGACCCCTCGCGCTAGCTATAGGTGTAGCACTAGCACCGTGGAGGGGTTAAAAGCATTACGCAAGCAAAGTGATTGTTCACGAGGGGGGTCATTAGACCTCCCGACAGGTATCATGAAATTAAATCAAAGGATGTGGACTCATGAGGGGAAAAGCGAAAGGTTCCGTTGAATTCGGTTTGCTTTAAAAATACTTTTAATTGTTTTGATCATCTACTTTATTTGTCACTGACTTTTACCCACACTATGACAGGTTTGACTAGGTGTAGTAGTCGGGACGATGGTTGTGATGATCCAGACTCCCGCAGGAACTGTGCAACATTAAACAGTGACTGTGGGTAGCTTATTCGGTGAAACAGAGCTTGTAGAATCGAAATTGGACATTTAATATAGACTCTGCGCGAAAATCGGAGCAAATGGAATTTTCCGGGAGCTTTCGGTAAAATTTCGGATGAGAATTTGGCGAAACGGACGGCGGATTTGGACTCAGCGCGCGAAAACGGTCAAAATGATATATTTACTTGATTTTCGGCGCAAAATTACTGTTCACGCCGGAACAGTAACTCCGGCCGCCGGAATTACTGTTCCGGCAACCGGCGGCTGCCGGCGGGAGGCGGCGCGGCGGCGGAGCGGGGCGGAGCAAGGCAGAGGGCGGCGGCGCGCGGCGCGGGCAGTGCGGGCAGGGGGCGCTGGTGCGCGGTCCACGACATGGCGTGCACCGGGTGCACCGAAGACTCCCCTTGACACGTGGCGCTTCGCCATTGGTTGGCCGGCTTCTAGAAGCACGTGGGAAGGTGACACGTGGCGCTCCCCTATTGGCTGACAGGATCCGGAAAACCCGGAGCGCGGAGCAACCACGTGCACCACGTGGACACGTGGCGAATTCTGATTGGCCCTTGCACCGCTGTTTCCTGTTTTGTGGACACATGGCGCGTTTTGGTTGGCCCGTTTCGGTGTTTCCTGTTCGGATCCGATCCTGTGTGGAGCCCCAGCCCATTATAAATAGCACCCTCCTCACCCCCTCTCATTCCACCTCGGGTTGCGGGCTGTAGAGAGAGAAACAGAGAAAGTGCCCTATACAAAAGTTGTTCCTCTCTCTCTCTTCTCTCTCTTCTCAAAATTCCAGAATTTATGGAGTTACAGTTAGTGAGTTATCTGCGACGCGGCGCACTGCGACGGTTTTCTTTTTCGGCCCATTTCCCGTCGTAGTTCCGTCGGAAATTCCCTGAGTGCTAACCGGGAGGAATTTTTGGACGATTTTCACGACAGCGCGTTCCTAAGAGGTAAGGCTTCGATTTCCGTGTTGATCACTTTGCTCCATTTCGCACTTTTGGCATGTTTCCCGAGGCCTCTTTGACCCTCCTTTTTGCTGTGGAAATTTCTGGACAGCGTCGACTTCTCCGATTTTTATCTTAGCGTAGGAGCATCTGATCGAGGCGTTTAAAGAGTCGATTTTGATCTACTCTTCGCGAGGAACGCAACCGTAATTTTTTTGGATTTTCCTAAGCACTTTATAGAGGTGAAAAACTCCTCTTTTCTCGTGCTGTTTAAAAAATAGCAAATATTGTACTTTTTGGGACTTATATTGAACAGCTGTGCGCTGATTTGCAGGATCTAAGGACTGTGGACAGCCAGGAGACTACCTGGGGTATAATTTGAGCTACTCGAGGTGGGCGGTTGTTGCTTACCTCATTTTTGACAAGCTCACTGGGATTACTAGAAATCCCCTAAAATTTAATGAGATCCATTGGGACGAACTAATATGACAATTGATGAGAACCATTGGGACAAACTAATATGACAATTGATGAGAACTATTGGGACGAACTAATTGATGAGAACCGCTGGGACGAACTCTCCTAAAATTTAATATGACCCCACAGATTATATGATGACTTATATTGGGACACTGTGATTGGGACAAAGGCTATAATCTCGCATGCAAATAATTTTTTCCAATAAATCAATCTTCTTTTAAAATAAATATTTAACACCTTTCTACAGCTTTTGAAAAGTACAATTGCATGCTGGCTTGGACATCTAGTTAGCCCTATTTATTGCTACACTATCCTATTGAGATTTGAACATGTTTCATTGTTGTCCTTTGCATCCAGATGCTTGTTGCTCAAGTATGAGCAGGGTTTGGGGTAGTGTAGTCGAGATTGCATTAGATCGTGGATTTGTGGGGTATTGCGGTGACCGCAGACAGTAGGCGGTCGACCAGATGTTTATCCTTGCATCAGATTGGGGTTGAGTCTGGTTTATTGTTTGCATCTGTTGGGATTTGGGTTTTCTTTAGTGGATGGTTTTTCCCACTTTGATCATAGTCATGATCCAGTCCTGCTATATTGTGATACTTGTGAGACATGTGCTACAGAGATACTTGTGATACTGATGACAGAGATACTTTACTCGTGTGGGTCGCTCCTCTCGAGGGCCACTCCGGAGGTAGGCTTTTCTTTTTGGACCCAGCCGTGTGTGCCGGTCTGATACTTATTTTGGGATGCGAGCCGTGCGAGCCGATCCCGCGGTTTCGAGCCGTGTGTGCAGATTCCGCTGAGCAGGCAATACCAGTTTTACTGGTGGTACTAGATTGGGGTTATTTGGTCAGACACTGTTTCCTGATGCATTCATACAATCATTTCTTTCGGTATCACATTTAGAGGCATACTAGTGGTGGTTTCCCCTTTATTCAGCAGTTCTGTTTACAGCTTTACCACTTATTCCTTTCTGGCCTCTAGTAGTCCTAGTGGGTGCGTCAGAATTGAGGTTTTGCCCACTAGGGGAGGCTACTGGTTTATCTGGTAGTTCTCACCCCCATTGTTATTTTCTGTTTCTTTCTCCTCCTTTATTTTTGCAGAGTCGTCTGCGGGAGCTGCTAGGCCATCGGCAGCTGATCGAGAGGTAAGGGGATCGCTGAATAGATAGATCTCCTGGGAGACTGAGAGCTGTTAGATAGATGCTGCACCCTTTTACTCAGACTGTGGTATTCCTCTTTTATTTTGGGTCTGGCTTTCGCCAGCTGGTTGTACTATTTTGGTGAGCTGGGAGATTATTGTACTTATTACAGCTTTATTTGTAGTTCCAGTCTGAGATACTATGTGGTTCTTCTACTTCAGCTCTGTATTATGCTCTTTTATTGTTCATATTATATCGGAGCAGGTTACCAGCGCTTCGTGTACTCGGAAAATCCCATGTGCACGGCGGATCTGTTGGCGAGCCCGGGTTCCGGGGCGTGACAATGGTGAGGCAGCGTCTAAAGGACATTAGCCCACGGAGGCTTTATTCCGTCGTTCTTGCTCTTGGGTTATCGCATATCTTTTCCTTTTAGTTTTTAAGTTTCAATTGTTTGGATGTGGAATGTTATGGATGTTGGTTTGAGAGTTATTTTAATAACGTGAACTTTGGGATGCTTTTACTCGATTTAAATGCGGCATGTTTTACACCAAATAAAAGGATTTCGAAAACACTTTCCAAAACCAAGTATCGTGTGGGCACTACTTTGTAAACCCCTGAATTTATCCTTTCAAATGATGTAGCCGCCCTATTGTGACTTGTGTAAACACTTTGGAAAATCTAGGTGTCGTGTGGACACCGTTTGCAACCCGTAGTTTTATCCCTGGATGTTGTGAATGAATATTTTGATGTAAATAAGTAGTGTTACTCTCTCTCGTTGTATTCACTGTGACTATGTGGTTAAAGAAGATGTAGTAAATGTGACGCCGTGCATATACAAAGGAAACTCTGGCCGTTTTCAGAGTGAATTTGCATATGTGGCGGGTCTGGCGCGCACCGGTAGGCAAGGTCATTACAAGAAAAAAAAAATATATGCTTTTCCGCTTATCCTTAGACCTCCGGGGTGTGACAGATTATATGGTATCAGAGAAAAACAACTTTAACCATAGTAGTTAGTGACCAACATCCACAGTGCATAACGCCACAAGCAATTGAACATGAGATAACCAAGGTGTAGGTGCGGTAGAACGTGAGTGTACGAGGGTAAAACGGGGGATTAACTTCGGTGCATTCGTAGGTCAAGGTATTAGGTCAGCAACGTTAGGATTGACGTGATTTCTTTGTGTGCACAGATAGCAGTCCGGCTCAGTGAGCAATCATCGACGTGAAATGGACTCTGCAGCCGCAGCGAACCGCTTACTACGCAACCAGCTGCGCGATGTGGCTGGGCAACTGCTTACCCTCACCGAACGCTTGTGCTTACTGACACGAGATTTTGAGGGTATCGACCACTTCCAGCGCGGCGCCAGGGACGACACTTTTCGTGGGATACCACCTGCAGGTTTTCCCACCTTCCATGAGGCGGTCAACTTGGCCAGGCGGGCGGAGCAACAACTCGCCGAAGCACGCACTCAGCAGAGATACCCCTACCTCGGTCCGGTGGAGGACCCCTTTCAGAGGGGTCGGGCGACCAAACGCCCAAAGACAGGACAGAAAATTGGGCAAGCAATGATGGGAGGACCAGAACCACTAGGGAAGCCGTGTGTCATATGTGATGGGGCGCATCGAGTGACGAGCTGCCCTTGGAGGCACGACCACTGCTTTCGGTGCGGCAAGCCGGGCCACTCACGTTTCACATGCCCCCAGAAACCGGCTACCACTGCCCCGGCGCCGCAACACGAGGAACCAGAGAATGCTGCAGCCCCCGACCCGCAGAAGGACCTACCCGGCAGTCCGCACATGACGGATTATGACGACACCAGGTCCCTACCCCGCCACGCCGTACGTCGCTGGCCCAAGGGTTGTGGACGGACTCCCCGAGCCGCCCCGGTGGAAGACGCGACGTCCCGGAATGAGAAATAGCAGGTAACGTTTTATGATAGTTTTTCTCTCTACTTTTGATTGGGAGAACCGGATACACCCGAGCGTCCTACCCCTGTTCGACTCCTTCCCTTTTCCCCGTCTTACCCGGCATTGTTAAGGGGGAGGTTCTCACCCCCTTAGGTTTTTAGTTTAGCCCTCCCTAGCATACACGAGCGGATAGGTTCTAACGAAGTGAGACAAAAGGGATTCTATTGCGGATTATTTGGGTATTTAGGAATTAAGTATGCCCAACACCCTGCCTCGTGGCAATAGGGCCTGTAGACCGATAAATTGAGTGGGGCTGCGGCCCACTGTAGACCCAGCGACCAGGTGGGTTGAGTTCGGTCGAAATCGCGGGCACTATATCTGTACGCTTTCAGTGAGCTGGTTACGTGACCTCCACATCTCGAGCCAGGAAACTAATAGATGGCGGGTGCGTGGCCGATTTGGCCTCGGTGGACTTGGTAGCTGACCCACTCCCTCACTTTCCGACATCCCAGTCGTAAGGGAGTTTCTGGAGGTGTTTCCAATGGAACTCCCTGGGATGCCACCCGAACGAGAGGTCGACTTCCGTATTGAACTACTCCCTGGCACTAAACCTATTACCAAAGCACCGTACAGGATGGCCTTCGCCGAGTTGAAGGAACTCAAGGCACAGTTGGAAGACCTTTTAGATAAAGGCTTCATCAGACCGAGCGTGTCGCCATGGGGCGCGCCCATTCTATTCGTAAGGAAGAAGGACGGAAGCCTTCGCTTGTGCATAGACTATCGGGAAATAAACAAGGTCACCATCAAGAATAAATACCCCCCTCCCGCGGATCGACGATCTGTTCGACCAGCTACAAGGGGCAACGGTGTTCTGAAAGATTGACCTGCAGTCCGGCTACCATCAGCTCAGAGTTAGGGGTGAGGATATCCCCAAAATGGCTTTTCGGACTTGCTACGGCCACTATGAATTCACGGTAATGCCGTTCGGGCTCACCAATGCCCCAGCGGTGTTCATGGACATGATGAATAGGGTGTTCAAACCATTTTTAGATCTATTTGTAGTGGTATTCATCGATGACATCCTCATCTACTCCCGTACGGATGAGGAACATGAGGAGCACTTACGTATAGTCCTTCAGACCCTCCGGGACCAGAAACTATATGCCAAACTCAAAAAGTGTGAGTTTTGGCTCCGCGAGGTGGACTTTTTGGGGCATATTGTTTCGGCGTCTGGAATTGCAGTAGACCCGAGGAAGATAGACACTGTGACCGACTGGCCCCGGCTGACAAGAGTAACAGAGATTCGAAGCTTCCTGGGTCTGGCAGGGTATTACAGGCGCTTCGTGGAAGGCTTCTCCAAAATAGCCACCCCCTTGAATCGTCTAACCCGGAAAGGGGAGAAATTTATCTGGACAGACCAATGCCAGAAGAGTTTTGAGGAACTCAAGGACAAATTGACGCGGGCCCCGGTGCTCGCTTTACCGGAGCCCGGGGAGGACTATGAGATTTACTGTGACGCGTCGCGGAACGGTCTCGGAGGTGTGCTTATGCAATGGGGTAAGGTCATAGCCTACGCGTCAAGACAACTTAAGGAGTACGAACGGAACTACCCCGTACACGACTTGGAGCATGCAGCAGTCGTGTTTGCCCTCAAGCTGTGGAGACACTACTTATACGGGACACACTGCAATGTGTATTCCGATCACCAGAGCGTTAAGTACCTTTTTACTCAAAAGGAGTTAAATTTACGGCAAAGGCGCTAGCTTGAGCTGTTAAAGGACTACGACCTAACGATCCACTATTACCCCGGAAAGGCAAACGTGGTGGCCGACGCCTTGAGCCGCAAAGGGCAGACAGTAGAATCAGTGGCAAATGCCGTTACCCAACAGGACCGTCTGATTGCAGAGTTCTCACAATTAAGACTGGAGGTAGTACCGGCAGGAATGGTCGCACAACTCCTGACCCTGGTGGTTAGGTCTACCATACTCGACAAGATCTTGGAGGGACAATCGACAGATACCCAATTGCAGCTTGTGCGAGACAGAATATCCTCAGACCAAGGGGGTGATTTCGCAATAAGCTCTGACGGCACAATACGGTTTCAAGGGCGAATTTACGTGCCTGACTTACCGGAGCTCAAAGAGGAAATTTTGAGGGAAGCGCATACTGCTCCCTATGCAGCGCACCCAGGGGGAACGAAGATGTACAAGGATATTAAACAAACCTTTTGGTGGCCTAAATTAAAATGGGACGTGACCCGATTCGTGGCGCATTGGCTGGTGTGCCAACAAGTAAAGGCCGAACATCAACGCTCAGCAGGGAAGTTACAACCGTTGCCTGTGCCGGAATGGAAGTGGGAGATGATTACGATGGATTTTGTGACCGGCTTTCCGAGATCGCCACAAGGACACGATGCGATATGGGTCATAGTGGATCGTTTGACGAAATCGGCCCACTTCCTGCCCATACATACGACGTGGACTCGGGACCGACTGGCGCAAACATACATTAATGAGATAGTGAGGTTGCATGGAATACCGGCGTTCATTACGTTGGACAGAGACACGCGATTAGTGTCAAACTTTTGGCAGAGTCTGCAACGAGCGATGGGAACCAAACTGCATTTGAGCACGGCTTTTTACCCGCAAACTGACGGACAATCGGAATGGGTGATCCAGATTTTGGAGGATATGCTCCGAGCATGCGTATTGGACTTGGGTGAAGGGTGGTCGCGATACCTACCCCTTGTGGACTTCGCCTACAACAACAGCTACCAAGCAAGTATCCAAATGGCGCTGTACGAGGCCTTGTATGGGCGCCGCTGTCGATCTCCATTATGCTGGGACGACTTGGGAGAGCGCAAGTTTTTAGGACCGGATTTAGTGGAAGAGACCGAGGCGAAGGTACGCCTTATCAAGCAACGGCTGCTAACCGCCCAGCGCCGACAGAAAAGTTACGCGGACCAAAGATGACGAGAGTTGGAATTCATGGTGGGCGAGCATGTGCTGCTCCGAGTTTCGCCTTTAAAGGGGACCCGACGTTTCGGCCTGAGGGCGAAATTAAGTCCAAGGTACGTGGGACCGTTCGAGATCCTAGAACGCGTGGGCCCGGTGGCGTACCGGTTGGCTTTGCCGCCGAATCTTGATCGAGTCTACAACGTGTTCCACGTCTCTATGCTCCGGAAGTACCTCCCTGACCCCTCTCACGCCCTAGATGCTTCCACTATCGAGTTACAAGAAGATTTAAGCGTCGGGGAGACGCCGGTGCGGATCTTAGCGCGAGAAGAGAAATTGCGCAATCGGACCATTCCCTATGTAAAGGTCCAGTGGAGCAATCACGAAGAACGCGAAGCAACTTGGGAACTAGAAACGAAGATGAGGGAGTGTTTTCCCGAATTGTTTAGCGAGGGTTGAGAATAAGTTTCGAGGATGAAACTTCTTATAAAGTGTGAGTGGTGTAATGACACGACTTTTCTAGTGATATTTTACCCTCCTGTTAATAAAGTGCTTCTTTTAGTGAATCTGAATTACCAAGTTTTTGTAAGTCGGTCGATGTGTTCCACGAGTATTTTTCGGTGAAAGGGCTCGAAAAACCATGACCGACGGTGCGATCGGATCTGAAATCCGACGTTGGGATCTCCCGGAACAGGGTTTTTAAGGTTGCGGTGACTTGGTGCGCATCGGAATCCGTGCAAAATATCTCACACGCTTTTTGAGGAAATTATGGGTTTATCCGTATAATTAATTAATCAATTAATTAGTTATAAATATATAAATGTGGAATTTAGTCGTACGTACGAAGAGGAAAAAGAATCTGACTTTTCGCAAAAAGAAACCCTAGCCGGAGAGAACGTGAAGGAAAAGAAAAGAAGAAAAATGCGGAACCCTAATCGGAGGAAGAACAAAAAGAGGGAGAAAGAAGGCGGAAGAGTCCGAACACCCCGATCAACGAGTGGGGAACGGAAGGGCAATCGGATCGTCTTCCTCGCCAGAATCGGTAAGTGGATTTCGTTAAATTAAAAGTTAGGGTTTCGTGTTCTCTTTTTCGAGTCGCGATCGACGACTCCGTCATCGTCGCCGCTGTCACCGCCGCCGCCACCGCGCGTCCTAGGGCACGCCCGCCGCCCGCCGGTGGCGCGCGTCGCGCGGCCTTGGGCCGCGCGGGGCGCCACCCGCGGGAGTACGCGCGCCGCGCGGCCCCGTGCCGCGAGGGGCGCCCGCGGGCGGCGGCGCCCACGCGGGCAAGACACCGCGCGGGCGCCGCCCGCGGGCCTACACCGCGCGACCTCACGCCGCGCTGGGCGCCCGTGGGCGGCAGGCGCCGCGCGGGCGCCACCCGCGGGCACGCGCGCCACCGGCGGGCGCGCGCGCCGTGCGGCCTCGTGCCGCGCGGGGCGCCCGCGGGCGGCTGCGCCAGCGCGAGCAGGCCCCGCGCGGGCGCCACCCACGGCGCGTGCGCTGCGCGGCCTCAAGCGGCGCGGGGCGCCCGCGCGGGCGCCATCCGCGGGCGCCACCCGCGGGCGTGCGCCGCGCGGCCCCATGCTGCACGGAGCAACCGCGAGCGCCACCCGCGGGCGTGCGCCGCGCGGCCCCATGCCGCACGGAGCACCCGCGGGCGACGGCGCCACGCGGGCCGTCTCCGCGCGAACGTCGTCCGCGGACACGCGGGGAGCCGTCAAGCGACGTTAGCACGCCGTTTTGGGTTTTCGTCGCATGGTTAGATCCTGGATTTCCGTCTTTGCGGCATTGGTGCATTTTATTAATTATCATTTTTAGGGACTTCTTTAGGTTCAAGTGCGCAGCGGGAGTGTGTCAAAGATCCAGGTGTTCCGATCTTCCCGCAACCAGGTGGGTACCCGTGCAATAAGTGCTTTATGTTATCATAACAAGTATAATAACAAGTCTAATAAAGTAGATGAGATGTATCAACTGTTAAACCCATCGCATGAGTATTTCCCGTTTCTTCTTTTATTAACTGTGGCGACTGAGTGTCGCCGTGATTGTTACACGCCGACTTCGGCAATTCGTGTACTTAGATGCTTACACGCACACCGGCGATTTGGCCACCGATAGAGTGTACTTTTCCAGAATCGTGGTACGTTGACCCGTGTACCCCACGAAAGTAAAGGTGTCGAGTGGGGACCCCTCGCGCTAGCTATAGGTGTAGCACTAGCACCGTGGAGGGGTTAAAAGCATTACGCAAGCAAAGTGATTGTTCACGAGGGGGGTCACTAGACCTCCCGACAGGTATCATGAAATTAAATCAAAGGATGTGGACTCATGAGGGGAAAAGCGAAAGGTTCCGATGTATTCGGTTTGCTTTAAAAATACTTTTAATTGTTTTGATCATCTACTTTATTTGTCACTGACTTTTACCCACACTATGACAGGTTTGACTAGGTGTAGTAGTCGGGACGATGGTGAGGCAGCGTCTAAAGGACATTAGCCCACGGAGGCTTTATTCCGTCGTTCTTGCTCTTGGGTTATCTCATATCTTTTCCTTTTAGTTTTTAAGTTTCAATTGTTTGGATGTGGAATGTTATGGATGTTGGTTTGAGAGTTATTTTAATAACGTGAACTTTGGGATGCTTTTACTCGATTTAAATGCGGCATGTTTTACACCAAATAAAAGGATTTCGAAAACACTTTCCAAAACCAAGTGTCGTGTGGGCACTACTTTGTAAACCCCTGGATTTATCCTTTCAAATGATGTAGCCGCCCTATTGTGACTTATGTAAACACTTTGGAAAATCTAGGTGTCGTGTGGACACGGTTTGCAACCCGTAGTTTTATCCCTGGATGTTGTGAATGAATATTTTGATGTAAATAAGTAGTGTTACTCTCTCTCGTTGTATTCACTGTGACTGTGTGGTTAAAGAAGATGTAGTAAATGTGACGCCTTGCATATACAAAGGAAACTCTGGCCGTTTTCAGAGTGAATTTGCATATGTGGCGGGTCTGACGCGCACCGGTAGGCAAGGTCGTTACAAGAAAAAAAATATATATGCTTTTCCGCTTATCCTTAGACCTCCGGGGCATGACAGAAGGAGTCTCAAGGACTCAAAGCCTGCCTGTCGCACACTCCGGAGTGGCACTCGAGGGGAGCGACCCACACGAGTAAAGTATCTCAGTAACCAGTAACATAAGTATCATAAAACAGCAGGACTGGATCACGACTCTGATCAAAGTGGGAAAAATCCATCAACTAAAGGGAAACCCGATCCCAAATCTGATGCAACGGTAAACAATAAGTGGGAAACTCCATCCACTAGAGAAACCTGATACCCAATCTGATGCATAGGCAACCTCCGGTCAACCGCCCAATGTCCGCGGTTGCCGCAATACCCCACAAACCACAACCTGGTGCAACAACCCACACCCGGCCAACCGCCCAATATCCGCGGTCGCCGAAAACCCTGCCTACCACAATCCGGTACAACCTGTCCACGACACCAAGATCCGAGCTACACTATCCCAAATCTCTGCTCGAACTTGAGCAACATGAACCATATGACTGACAAAAAAAGAGAAAAGAAGCAAAGATGGTTTCTCCTAAGTCAAGTCTCAATATGAAAGTGTAGCAGTAAAAGATGGCCTATCTAGGTGTCCATACAAGCATGCATTTGTCCTCAAGAAAGATAAAAGGAAGTATAATCGATAGTAGCTTCACATAAATATAAACTTATGCCAAAATCATCTATGGACTACACCTGCCCAAAATCCATGATCCATAATCCATAATAACTCCTCAGAGTAAAACCCGCACATAGATATAATATCCTGTCCCCTCGAATGATCAATCCTCGTAAAATACAATGTGCTAACATGGCATGCTAAAAACCCGCTACTGCCAAAATGTCAAACCCACACGAATAGGTCGATGATTAAATAACATGTACAATAATTAGGTAAGCATTAATCTACAAGATCTAGGCCACTTTCCATGCTTACATCTCAATACTATTACTTGTACATTTAACCATGCATGCATTCTAATATATAGAATTAGAGAACCGTCCACCGGTTCTGGGGACAAAGCAACCCACCTGAAACGCTTTCCGCAGGCAAAGCTGAAGTCGGTGAAGTGCGTAGACACACGCTATCCAAAATCTACCAAAACCGCACCCTCGGTATTCAGTCGCACAAGCCTCTGTTCCAACCAACAACATCACCAACAATCAATAACCAACACCACAACACTCCCCAAAAACAGCACATGCTCTTTTTACAACCAGCACAAAAAATAGGGGATTTTCACCTGCGTACAGTCCTTTAAAAATCCCAGAAAAATCACGGTTGCGATCCTCGCGACGAGTAGCCCCAAAACGAGTATTTATACTCATTCCGACACCTACAGGCCAAGAAACAATTAGAACAACACTGGAAGTCCACATCCTCAAGAACAAAAGCTTGCAGAAATTCAGTCCCAAAAAAGCTTAATTCTCACCTTCGAAACGACCTCAAAAAAATCCAATAAAAATACGGGTGCATTCCTCTCGAAGCGTAGATATCAATCGAGTCCTTAAATGGCTCATTCCGATGCTCGTAGACTGAGAAAATCCAACAATAGTCCACCGCTATCCCAAATCTCACATCAGTACAAGGGGTTAAAGTTTGCCTCGGGAACCTTGCCAAAAACCTAAAATGAGATGAAGTGATCAACAAGAAAATCGAATGCATACCTCTCGTGAACGCGCTGCCGCAAAAATCAGCTCAAAATACCATCGGGGTGATCAAGGGTGTCTCGCGTACTGAAATGCGACGGTAGAAGCCAAAAACGAAGAAGCGTCGCAGTGCGCCGCGTCGAAGAAAACGCAGATGTCGCGGCCTCCAAAAATTTCGGGAATCCACCACGAGATGTACCACAAGATGATGAACAATCTTCCTTAAGGCCTCACAGAGAGATGAGCTCGGGAAGAGGGACAAAACGGGCTGCAAAGAAGGCTTATATATAGCCAAACCGAACAAAAAAAATAATGCCGAATGGGTCCCAACTTTCGGGCACCCGAATTGATTCAGGCACGCACAGTGCGCCCGAATCCTTAATTATCAGTGCCCGAATCAACCAGATGCTGCCACGTCACCCCAAAACAGCAAACAGCAAACTCCGCCATCCGCGCTGCTGTCACGCCCCGGGGGTTTAAACGCGCGGAAGAAGAGCCACTGATGCTCCCAAATCAACCGTATTATTTTTTTTTTTGAAACCAAACTCCCCCGGTGCGCGCCCAGACCCGCCGCATATACAAATTCACTCTGCAAACGGGCAGAGTCTCCTTTGTATATGCACGGCGTCCTGACTACAAAATCCATCTCATTCACGCTTTAACCACATTAGATCGTGCTCAAACACATGCAACAGTCAACAATCACATACCACCATCTTTCCACAAGCAATCAAGGGGCCGACTGTTTTTGAAAGGATAAAAATCACAGGGTTTTGAAAGCAGTGTCCACCCGACACCGAGATTTTGTAAAACCAGTTTCGAAACCGCATAAATCCACAGAATTTGGAAACGGCACCCACCCGGTGCCAGGTTTTATAAAGCCATTTTCGAAATCCCATAAATCCACAGAGTTTGAAAACGGTGTCCACACGACACCCATATTTTAAAAACGGTTTTCGCAATAGTTTTCTTGTTTCTTATTTGTAGTTTGCAAACGGCCAAGTAGAGAAATAAGAATGACATCCATCCATAAGTTATACCAATAGCCAACATCCACATCGATCCCACGGGGGTATCGCAATCCACATCTAGCTATCATGAGTAATGAAATGAAAAAAGAAGGTAAAGTAAACAGTATCTGCTGTTGGGTTATATGTAGTAATGGATCTAAATAGGGGAAAAAACACCTAGAGGGGGGTGAATAGGTGTAAACAATAAACACTCAAAAAATCATTGCGCAATAAAAACCCAATGCGGAAATATAAATGAACACGCAAGATTTTTACGTGGAAAACTCCAAACCGAGTAAAAAACCACGGGACCGATAACACGGTGAAATCCACTAGAATTAAACACGTACAAAGTGATATACCGTACTCACAGACGACTCAACCTTTTCCATACGCTCCTAGTTGATCTTCTCCGCTCGCTCCGCAACGCGTCTCGAATCCACGATCTGCGTCCAACGCCGAATCCACGGCGTCCAACGTCGAGTCCACGACGTCTGACCGAATCCACGGTCTTCACCCAGTAGCACGCTTCGAATCCACGAATGTACCTCGCTCCGAATCCACGAGAGCGGTTGCACCTTGAATCCACAAGGCCACGCGAGTCCACGCGCCGATTTGGGGAAATCATTGTTTTTTGGGTGGTGATGATCCGCCGAATACTTAGATCAAAGATAGATAGGAAATACCATCTAAGTATTCATTAGTTTGATTCAACTCAAGATGTGAGTATGAAAACCTAGAATCAAACTAATCAATATAGATGAAGAAACATAGAGTAATATCTAATGATTTCCTTTCTTCTCTATATGTGGATCCAGGGCCGTATAAGATGATATTTGATTATGACGGGTCTATGTGGATTATTTGGATTAACCCTAGAAAAAGAATCATAGGGTCTATTTATAGGTTAGAAACCCTAGGAAGAAGATAAGGATCAAAAACTGTCATTTCTGGAAATTTTTACGACGGCGATCCGGATCGGATTAGCTGTGATCCGGATCGTCGTAACGAGTCAGGCAATTCCAGAAAAACGAAGGTTCAGGATCCGGATCGAAGTGCTTGATCCGGATCGTTCATACAGTTCACCAAACATCAACGTTCGGGATCCGGATTGCGAAGCCTGATCCGGATCGTTCAAGGAAAATGGTAAACTCAATGTTCGGGATCCGGATCAAGGGAAGCTACGATCCGGATTGAACTGGTGTATGAACGAACCACCTTCGGGATCCGGATTGAACAATCTGATCCGGATCCTGAACAAGTCTCATGTTCAGTTCTTGATTTTTATGCAATAAGAAATTCTTCCAAGTGTTTCTACACTACAAGAAGTATTCGGATCACCAAAAATATTTAGTTAAACTTACCTGATCCTTTTGAATTCTTCTTTCTTGAGATTGAGGTATATGACCCAAACTTCATTCATCTTCAATCTTCAAGACTTAACACTTTCACGAAATGCGGCAAAACAAAATCCTTAACATCTGCAGCCTCTAAGGGCCAGAAGATCGCTCACGCGGCTTCACCAACGCCCTAGCACTCGCCCCTGGACGAACCTGTCACGGAGTGGGAAGTCAGTGACTAGAAATAACATAAAATGCAAAAAAGGGCTAAAAGTAAGGCAAACCACAGTAACTAGAGCAACCGCCCTCCTCAAAGTACAACCGACAGTGACAAAACCCTGTACCAATCAAAACCGGGCACCTTTCTCGACAACCACACCGAGCACCTATCTCAGAAACCCCGCCGAGCACCTCCCTCGGAAGCCGAGCACCCGCCTCGGCATCACCGCTCACACCCCCCACCCACGAGGGCCCCCTTTACGTCACCGTCACGTGGGGTACACGGGTCAACGTACCACTTTTCCGAAAAAGCACACCCTTGCGGTGGCCAAACCGCCGGTGTGCGTGTAGCAATCACGAGCCTCATAATCGAAAGTATAAGTAAAAACAGTGTAACAGGGTTAGTTATATAATCAGATAGTCACTTACTATTCACCTTTGCCCAAACATGTTATTTCTATCATTTTATGCCTATTCCGAAAATCCCTGGAAATGTACCCACCTTGTGCGTGTCGGCCGGCGCTCACCCCGTCCGCGACCGCGTGTCTGTCGGGTTTACGATGTCCCGCGCTCTTGAAGGAACCAAAGTATGCTCAGACTTGGTGGTCAACGCCGAACGTCGACTCAAAAGTTGAAAACGGAAGACCGACACGTTCCAAAAACCCCGTGCGCTCAGTTCCCCGCACGACGACGATCCGTGTGGCGCGCACCCCGCATGCGGATAGCCCCGCGCGGCCCCGACCCGTCGGCGGCGGCCACGCGCGGCACCTGCCCGCGCGGGCGCCCCACCTGCGGGCGGCCCCGCGTGGCACTGGTCCGTGCGGGTGGGCTGTCCGCAGGCGCGGGTGACCCCGTGCGGCGCCAGCCCGCGCGGGCGCCCCACCTGCGGGCGGCCCCGCGCGGCCTCGGTCCGCGCGGCTCGCTGCCCGCAGGCGCGGGCGAACCCCGCGCGGCGCCAGCCCGCGCGGGCGCGCCACCTGCGGGCGGCCCCGCACGGCACCGATCCGCGCGGGGGCGTTGCCCACAGGCACGGGCAACCCCGCGCGGCCCCAGCCCGCGCGGGTGTCCTGCCTCCGGGTGGCCCCGCGATGTCGGCGGCTGCCTCGACAATGGTGGCGGCGGCACGGTGATCCCCGTCCTCGAAACGACCGACAAGAACCCTCAACCACGTAAAACCTAAAACAAAAACAGGAAAACTCACCTTTGATTCGTGAGAGAAGGTGGCGGAAGAGGATCGTCCACCTTCGCCCGATCAACCCGCCGAAAAGCCAACCTCCGTCCTTCTCCCCCGGATCCCCACGTTGGAGCTCTGCACCGGAAACTTGAAGCGAGAGCGAAAATGGGTTGGGTTCCTCTTTCTATCCTCAATTTCCTTCTGATGGGAGCCGCGCCTGTCGTACCGCAACGATGGGAGGAGAAAGGGGAAAAAAAAAACCTAAGTCCCAACATGCCCTAGCTCATCAACAGTAAAAAAAAAAAGGTTCCCGGTTACCTCGATAACCGTGCAGATCGCCCGCACGGATCCGGGAGCGTCCAAAAAGGACGCAAACTTCAAAATTAATTTCTGGGAGATTCCGGGGTTGGAATTCAAATCCGATCGCGCCACCGTTCCCCGTTTCGCGAGCTCTAGCACTTAAAAATGCCCGCGAGCCCCGACGGACTGTCCAAAAAAACACGAATTAGTAATGTAGAGTACTGGAGCTTCGGGCAGTGTGCCGACTCCACATGGCAGCCTGGTATTGTGGAAATGCCTTCAGCAGATTCTGTTTATATTTACAGAGAGGTTCGGGTGGTCCCAGAGCGACGCGGAAGTATTTTTGTAGAAAAGTGAGTGGGCGTCGTGTTGAGAGCTTGCGGATCGAGCATCGGCTTTTTGGATGGGTTTGTTGAGAGTTGATCACTTGGGACATGTGTATTATGATTTTACAGAGGTGTTCGGTTGGTTTCGGGGTGATGCGGAGGTCCCGAGGCGAGAAAGTGAGTTGGCGGCGGAAGTGGAGAAGCTTCAGGCTGCTGGTTGGGGTTTTGGGTGGCTGAGTTCTGGAACTAGGCTTGTGGTTCCAGAACTGGCCCCTTGGTTCTGGAACCAACTGCCTGGTTCCGGAACAGGGGTGGGTGTACCGATACCCACTTGCAGGTACCGGTACACAAGCACAGGATATGCCCGATTAGCCCGGATTTGCACAGTATTGAGGTATGGGCTCTTTTACTGTTCCAACCACCCCAGAGTTGTTTTATACCCCTCGTTACCTGCTTCCTCACCCACTCCTCATCTCATCTCTTCCACCTCCATTCTTGCTGCCAGAGAAGAAGAGGAAGAGGAAGTAGGAGGAGAAGAGGAAGGTGTCTGTGTGCTTGCTGCTTGAGGGAGTTGACCGAGTCAACGTGCGCGCGCGAGGAACAAATTGAGGTAAATTATTTGATGGAGATTATAAATTTGGATTTTTTGGATTTCCTCTTGGATTTTTGGATGGAATTAAGTGGATTTCTTTAGCTAATTTCCATCTTTTTCTCCTCCCTCTCCCTGTGCTCTCGGGTGCAAGGCAGGAAGTTACTGTGCAAATCCGAGGATTTGCCTACTTCATGCGCACGTGTGAGGGACCCTCTTAAGCTGAGCAGAGGCATGCTGGGACTTTTGGAAGAGTGTTAGAGGATTGATCGGAGCTCCGTGGATTTTTTCGGGACACGCGATAGTGTGCGCGCGCGCGAGAGGCACAGTGCTGTTTTCTTCAGATTTCGCCCGATTCTTCACCGACTTCGGCGCGGCCTTCGGAAAGCATTTGAGGTGGGTTGGATTTTCTTCCAAAATCATGGAATGCCCTCTAATGCTTCAGAACGCACTTTGATCATGTTAAAACTGTGTATTTTAGCTGTTGAATGATCTGATAGTTGCCTAGAAAATTGCAAAAAAATTATTCGAACCCCGGAATATTTTTAGTAGACTCTTGGCACTATATGACACTAGACTGCATGCTTAGTTGGCTCCATTTAAGCACCTGAACCGTTTTAAAAATCTGAAAGCCCGTTTTATTGAAAATTTGACTTTTAAAAATGGTTTTAAAATGTCTGAGGGTTCTAGCGATGCTGCATGGGTTCGGGGTGCATGTTCTCTCGTGTCGGGGGGCCGAGGAGATATTTGTTGATTATTAGAGCCATTTTATGATATTTGAGATTTACTATTGTCATTGGGGGTTCTAGTTGAGCACTTCAGATTTAGTCGTGGAGTTTACTCCGACCTTGACATGAGTGTGTGTCGTCTGTTCACTGTGTTTCCGATCTATATGATTGTGGATTATAGCCTGCTGAGCCTGGGATTTTTATGCCAGTTATGAGATACTTGAGTTCGCGGCGTCGCTCCCCGCGAGCTACGCTCCGGATGCGATGATGATATCGAGCCTGACGAGGCTGCGATGTGGTTACTGAGATTGTCCTTGAGGGACACCCTACGTAAGACCAAGCCCTGTTTGGGCATGAGTGGCAGTAGATGAGCGCAGGCTTGACTGGTCCAAAGAGGGACAGTCATTGAGATTTGGGTGGTATGTGTGAGTGAGTTTCATTGTATGTTCATAGATGAGCTTTTCCTTGAGCATATGTAGAGGCATATAGCTGTAGATTTCCAGCTTTCCATATCTATCTACCTATCTATTTGTTTACCTTACTTGTGCCTCCGGTAGACTTAGTGGGCATACCGTGTGCTTTTAGGGCGGTACCCACTGAGAACTACCTTTGCAGTAGTTCTCACACCCGCTGCGGTGCAGGTTTTCCTGAGGCGGCTGTTCCGACTCCTTCCCGTGCGGAGTCATCAGATCGAGGTAAGGGCGTGGCCAGCTAGACGCTTACCCGAGTCTGTATAGAATAGAGGTAGCAGTCCCCTTTTGAGTTTCCACTTTTGTAGAGTGAGTTTTCGAGAGATTTATGTATGTATCTTTAGTGGACAGCTTGTATTTTGGATTTTATTTACTCAGTGCAGATGTTCAATTTCCTTTCTATAGCATGTTGTTACTTTTGCTCTGATATCTGTTAGCTATAGATTTATCTGCAGGGTAGACGCTTCGTCTGTACGGCAGTTTCCGTACAGATGGCGGATCTGTTAGAGAGCCCGGGTCGCAGTTTCGACCCCGGGGCGTGACAAGTAACCCCTCCGCCGGGCTGCTACAGGTAAAGTAAAAGGAAAATTACCAAAATAAAAAGGGCGGGTCTAACATCACTCACCACTAAGAACAAGTTTCGTCCTCGAAACTTAACCCACGTCCGCGGAGAAAAGATCTGGGTAGCATTCCCTCATCTTCGACTCTGGTTCCCAGGTCGCTTCACGTTCCTCCTGATTGCTCCAAAACACCTTCACGTAGGGGATTGTCCGATTGCGCAACTTTTTGTCTTCCCGTGCTAGGATCCGCACCGGTGTTTCTTCAAAGCTCAGGTCCTCTTTGAGCTCGACTGCGGTGACGTCGAGCACCCGCGATGGGTGGGGAAGGTACCTTCGAATCATGGACACGTGGAACACGTCGTGAATCCGGTCAAGGTTTGGTGGTAGGGTAAGGCGATAGGCCACCGGGCCGATGCTCTCCAAGATCTCAAAAGGCCCCACATGCCGTGGGCTCAACTTGCCTCTCAACCCGAACTGCATCACCCCTTTGGACGGCGAAACCCGCAGTAACACGTGCTCCCCCACCTGGAACTCCAAGTCGCGGCGTCTCTGGTCTGCGTAGCTCTTTTGTCAGCTCTGGGCGGTCACCAACCGCCGTCTGATGAGGTGCACCTTTTCCTCAGTTTCTTCTACCAAATCCGGTCCCAAAAACTTCCGCTCCCCTAGATCGTCCCAACAGATCGGGGACCTACGGCGTCTGCCATATAAAGCTTCGTACGGCGCCATACGGATGCTAGCCTGGTAGCTATTGTTGTAGGCGAACTCCACAAGAGGAAGGTGGCGTGACCATCGGTCTCCCAAATCAAGTACACAGGCTCGGAGCATGTCCACGAGGATCTGGATCACCCGCTTAGATTGTCCGTCCGTCTGGGGGTGAAAGGCTGTGCTGAAGTGTAGCTTGGTCCCCAAGGCTCGTTGTAGACTCTGCAAAAAGTTTGAGACAAACCGTATGTCCTTGTCTGAGGTGATCGATGCCGGTATCCCGTGTAACCTCACAATCTCGCTGATGTAGATCTGAGCCAGCCGATCGCGCGTCCAGGTTGTGTGGATAGGTAGAAAGTGAGCTGACTTCGTTAACCGGTCCACAATGACCCAGATGGTGTCGTGTCCCTGTTGCGAACGCGGGAGCCCGGTGACGAAATACATGGTGATTCGCTCCTATTTCCATTCTGGCACAGGTAGTGGCTGCAACTTCCCTGCCGGCCGCTGGTGTTCGGCTTTTACCTGTTGACATATCAGCAGTGTGCTACGAACCATGTCACATCCCCATTCTGGCATCCCCCTTCAGCTTCGGCCACCAGAAGGTCTGCCGGAGATCCCTGTACATCTTTGTGCCCCCAGGGTGCGCCGTATAGGAGCCCAGTGCGCTTCAGTCAAGATTTCCCTCTTCAGGTCTGGCGAATCGGGCACACAGATCCACCCTCGAAACCGGAGTGTGCCATCTGTCCCCACTGTAAAGTCCCCCTCCTGCCCCGGGGAAATCCTATCCCGTACAAGCTGTAATTGTGGATCGGTACTTTGACCTTCTCGAATCCTCTCGAACAAGGTAGGCACGACTATTAAAGACATTAGTCGCTCGACCGTCCCTGCCGGTACCAATTCTAACCTCAATCGCGAGAACTCCGCGATCAAGTCATCCTGCTGAGTAATCGTGCCTGCTGATGTCCCCTCTGTCTGTCCCTTTCTGCTCAAAGCATCCGCTACCGCATTTGCTTTTCCTGGGTGGTAGTGAATAGTTAGGTCGTAATCCTTCAGCAACTCCAACCACCATCTCTGTCGCAGGTTCAGCTCCTTCTGGGTAAAAAGGTACTTAAGGCTTTGGTGGTCAGAGAACACATTACAGTGGACACCAAAGAGATAGTGCCTCCAAAGCTTCAGAACGAAGACGACTGCGGCAAGCTCCAGGTCGTGCGTCGGGTAGTTCCGTTCATATTCCTTGAGCTGTCTTGAGGCATGGGCTATGACTTTCCCCTGTTGCATTAGTACATCCCCCAATCCGATCCGTGATGCGTCACAGTAAACTTCGTAGTCCTCTCCGGGCGTCGGTAGCACAAGTACAGGTGCTCTTGTTAGCCTCCTCTTGAGTTCTTCAAAACTCTCTTGGCATTGGGCCGTCTAGATAAATTTTTCTCCATTCCGGGTCAGGCGGTTCAGGGGGGTCGCAATCTTCGAGAAACCCTGCTAGGCCCAGGAAGCTGCAAACATCCGTTACCGTAGTCGGTTGGGGCCAGTCGGTCACCGACTCCACCTTCTTGGGATCCACTGCAATTCCCGCTGCTGAAATTATGTGCCCCAGAAACCCCACCTCGCGAAGCCAAAACTCGCACTTCTTAAGTTTGGCAAACAACCTCTGATCCCTGAGAGTCTGCAGAACAATCCGTAAGTGCTCCTCGTGTTCCTCATCGGTGGGCGAGTAGATCAGGATGTCGTCGATAAAGACCACTACGAACTGATCCAAGAAGGGCCTGAAGACTCGGTTCATCATATCCATAAATA
Organism: Tillandsia leiboldiana; assembly: GCA_029204045.2. NCBI lineage: Eukaryota > Viridiplantae > Streptophyta > Magnoliopsida > Poales > Bromeliaceae > Tillandsia > Tillandsia leiboldiana. Next base: position 14,063,771 of record CM055060.1, on the reverse strand, counting down.
CCGCTGGGGCGTTGGTAAGCCCGAACGGCATTACAGTAAACTCGTAGTGGCCGTACCGGGTCCGGAAAGCCGTCTTCGGAATATCCTCATCCTGCACTCTGAGCTGGTGGTAGCCTGACTGCAAATCAATCTTTGAGAAGACCGTTGCTCCCCGTAGCTGATCAAAGAGGTCATCGATCCTGGGCAAGGGGTACTTGTTCTTCACTGTGACTTTGTTTATTTCCCTGTAGTCGATGCACAGCCGCAAGCTTCCGTCCTTCATTCGCACGAAAAGTACCGGTGCGCCCCAAGGCGACACACTCGTTCTGATGAATCCTTTATCCAGAAGATCTTCGAGCTGCGCCTTAAGTTCCTTCAGTTCTGCAAAGGCCATTCTGTAGGGGGCCTTTGTGATCGGTCGGGTGCCGGCTAGAAGCTCGATCGGAAAAACAACCTCCCGTTCGGGGGGCATCCCCGGCAGTTCGGTAGGGAAAACATCTGGGAAGTCCCTCACGATCGGGATGTCGGAGAGCATCGCAGAGGGTCTAGTGGCCAAGTCCACCGACGCCAAGTAAGCCACGCACCCTCCCTCGATCAGTTTTCTGGCTCGCGATGCTGGAATGATGGTGGAAAAGGAAATGCTCTTGCATGCTAGGTACACATTCTCTGGAAACCCTGGATACTGTAGTCACACCTGGCGCTTCTCACAGTCGATCACCGCTTGATACCCTGTGAGCCAATCCATTCCAAGTACCACATCGTACTCCTTTAATGGAATGACTACCAAATCCCAGGGGCAAGAAAGTCTCCCCAACCTTATCGGGCAGGAAGGTATAAGGTTGCGAGCCTCCAAGGGTCCCCCCGCGGTTTGGACTGACAAAGCACTTAGTAGAGGTCTCTCCCCAAAACCATGAGACAGCACAAAGTCGCAAGATATAAAAGAGTGGGTTGCTCCGGTGTCAAAAAGAGTTCTAGCACGGAAAACTGAAAGTAGAGTAATACCTGCTACAACGTCCTCTGATCGGTCCGCCTCCAGGTCGGTCATCGAGTAGACCCGGCCTCCTGGTTGTGGCGGTCTTTCCCCTGCTGGCCGAGGTGCTGGAAGTCTAGAGGCCGATGCCATCGGGGCCTTTCCCCGTCCCGTTTGCTGCGGTGCAGGCGTAGAAGCCACTGAAGAAGCCGATCCCTGGTTCGTGGGGCAGTTGAAGCGGAAATGCCCCTGCTTGCCGCAACGGAAGCAATGGTCTTGCCTCCTTGAGCACTCTGTCACCCGGTGTGCCCCGCCGCAGATGACGCAAGGCCTGTATCTGATCTCTGTCCTCCCGTAGGTGCACTCCTAGTTCTCTGCTGGGATCCCCACCGTTTAGAGGGTCGACTCCGGCTAGAAGAGCCTCCCCCGGAGTAAGGCTGAGATCGCTTCCTATCCTCCTGCTGAGTGGGGCCTCCCCCTCGGGCACGAGTGACGGCGAAGCCGCGCTCCACTATGGTGGCCCGGTCGACCACCTTCTGGAAGGTGTGCAAGTCCGCCGCCTGCACCACCTGGAAAATGTCACTGCGCAACCCGTCCACGAAGAGAGTGGCCTTGTGAGACTCGTCGCGTATAACAAAAGGGACGCAGTTCGCCAGCCTCACAAACTCCCGCTGGTACTCCATGACGGTTCGGTTTCCCTGCCTGATGTGGTTCAGATCATCCTCTAATTATTTCTTGACGCTGTTGGTGAAGAACGCCCCGAACAGCTCTTGCTTGTAGGTGGTCCATGATGGAAGGGCGGTACCCTTCGAGGAGTCGGGGCGCACCGTCTTCCACCACATGCGGGCGTTCCCCTCGAGGAAGTGGACGGCCAGGGGAACCTGCTCGTACTCCTCCATCAGCAAGTCCTCAAAGAGCTTCTCCATCGTGTCCACCCACTTCTCCACAACCCAGGGGTCCGTCGTCTCCCCCTCGAACACCGGCGGGTCGTACTTCCTGAAATCTGCCAGGTTGGCTCGCACGCGGCCCCGCTCGGTCGGCGGAACAGACCCCTCCGTCGTGGCTGTGGCGGTCACTACGGAGGAAGGCGTCACCACGGTCTCCACTGGGATACCTCCGCCAGTAGTCACCGGCGTCGGTCTCGCGGCTGCTGTCGAAGGGGCTACCTCCGGCACCGTCGGTTGGACTAACGGCACGTCGGGTGCCGTGGCCCGGGTAGGGGCAGCCCCCGCCTCGGCCTCCGTTGCCGCTGGCTGCTACTGCTACGTCAATTGGCGCACATGGTCCCGTGAGGGGTCGCCAATTGACCGCCATCTCCCGAAGTTGCTGCCTCAGGAACTGGTTCTCCGCGGTCGCCGACGCTGCTGCGTCCGCCCCTGCATCCTCAGGTGGAGGATCTAGTTCTTGGCCATGATCTGAACACATGCACAACACAAGTCACCTTCCAGAATCATCTAAAGTAACACCTCAAACACTACGAGAAAAATAGGATTTCTAACTATACCCCCCCCCCCAAGCACTCGCATTCTACCACACTGTGCATTTCATTAATCAATAGCTAGGTATGCGTTACGTGGATGCTGGGCCGGACTATGGGTTTAAAGTTTTAGTCTCTGATACCATCTTAATCTGTCACGCCCCGGGGGTTTAAACGCGTGAAGAAGAGCCACCGATGCTCCCAAATCAACCGTATTTTTTTTTTTTTGAAACCAAACTCCCCCGGTGTGCGGCCCAGACACGCCGCATATACAAATTCACTCTGCAAACGGGCAGAGTCTCCTTTGTATATGCACGGCGTCCTGACTACAAAATCCATCTCATTCACGCTTTAACCACATTAGATCGTGCTCAAACACTTGCAACAGTCAACAATCACATACCACCATCTTTCCCAAGCAATCAAGGGGCCGACTGTTTTTGAAAGGATAAAATCACAGGGTTTTGAAAGCAGTGTCAACACGACACCGAGATTTTGTAAAACCAGTTTCGAAACCGCATTAATCCACAGAATTTGGAAACGGCACCCACCCGGTGCCAGGTTTTATAAAGCCATTTTCGAAATCCCATAAATCCACAGAGTTTGAAAACGGTGCCCCACACGACACCCATATTTTAAAAAACGGTTTTCGAATAGTTTCTTGTTTTTATTTG
>CM055060.1:13954948-14060571 GCA_029204045.2 Tillandsia leiboldiana | reverse complement strand
GCTTATATATAGCCAAACCGAACAAAAAAAAATAATGCCGAATGGGTCCCAACTTTCGGGCACCCGAATTGATTCAGGCACGCACAGTGCGCGCCGAATCCTTAATTATCATGCCCGAATCAACCAGATGCTGCCACGTCACCCCAAACAGCAAACAGCAAACTCCGCCATCCGCGCTGCTGTCACGCCCGGGGGTTTAAAACGGCGCGGAAGAAGAGCCACTGATGCTCCCAAATCAACCGTATTATTTTTTTTTTGAAACCAAACTCCCCCGGTGCGCGCCCAGACCCGCCGCATATACAAATTCACTCTGCAAACGGGCAGAGTCTCCTTTGTATATGCACGGCGTCTGACTACAAAATCCATCTCATTCACGCTTTAACCACATTAGATCGTGCTCAACACAATGCAACAGTCAACAATCACATACCACCATCTTTCCACAAGCAATCAAGGGGCCGACTGTTTTTTGAAAGGATAAAAATCACAGGGTTTTGAAAGCATTGTCCACCCGACACCGAGATTTTGTAAAAACCAGTTTCGAAAACCGCATAAATCCACAGAATTTGGAAACGGCCCACACCACCCGTGCCAGGTTTTATAAAGCCATTTTCGAAATCCCATAAATCCACAGAGTTTGAAAAACGGTGTCCACACGACACCCATATTTAAAAAACGGTTTCGCAATAGTTTTCTTGTTTTCTTATTTGTATTTTGCAAACGGCCAAGTAGAGAAATAGAATGACATCCATCCATAAGTTTATACCAATAGCCAACATCCACATCGATCCCACGGGGTTTCGCAATCCACATCTAGCTATCATGAGTAATGAAATGAAAAAAAGGTAAAGTAAACAGTATCTGCTGTTGGGTTATATGTAGTAATGGATCTAAATAGGGGAAAAAACACCTAGAGGGGGGTGAATAGGTGTAAACAATAAACACTCAAAAAATCATTGCGCAATAAAAAACCCAATGCGAAATATAAATGAACACGCAAGATTTTTACGTGGAAAACTCCAAACCGAGTAAAAAACCACGGGACCGATAACACGGTGAAACCACTAGAATTAAACACGTACAAAGTGATATACCGTACTCACAGACGACTCAACCTTTTCCATACGCTCCTAGTTGATCTTCTCCGCTCGCTCCGCAACGCGTCTCGAATCCACGATCTGCGTCCAACGCCGAATCCACGGCGTCCAACGTCGAGTCCACGACGTCTGACCGAATCCACGGTCTTCACCCAGTAGCACGCTTCGAATCCACGAATGTACCTCGCTCCGAATCCACGAGAGCGGTTGCACCTTGAATCCACAAGGCCACGCGAGTCCACGCGCCGATTTGGGGAAATCATTGTTTTTTGGGTGGTGATGATCCGCCGAATACTTAGATCAAAGATAGATAGGAAATACCATCTAAGTATTCATTAGTTTGATTCAACTCAAGATGTGAGTATGAAAACCTAGAATCAAACTAATCAATATAGATGAAGAAACATAGAGTAATATCTAATGATTTCCTTTCTTCTCTATATGTGGATCCAGGGCCGTATAAGATGATATTTGATTATGACGGTCTATGTGGATTATTTGGATTAACCCTAGAAAAAGAATCATAGGGTCTATTTATAGGTTAGAAACCCTAGGAAGAAGATAAGGATCAAAAACTGTCATTTCTGGAAATTTTTACGACGGCGATCCGGATCGGATTAGCTGTGATCCGATCGTCGTAACGAGTCAGGCAATTCCAGAAAAATGAAGGTTCAGGATCCGGATCGAAGTGCTTGATCCGGATCGTTCATACAGTTCACCAAACATCAACGTTCGGGATCCGGATTGCGAAGCCTGATCCGGATCGTTCAAGGAAAATGGTAAACTCAATGTTCGGGATCCGGATCAAGGGAAGCTACGATCCGGATTGAACTGGTGTATGAACGAACCACCTTCGGGATCCGGATTGAACAATCTGATCCGGATCCTGAACAAGTCTCATGTTCAGTTCTTGATTTTTATGCAATAAGAAATTCTTCCAAGTGTTTCTACACTACAAGAAGTATTCGGATCACCAAAAATATTTAGTTAAACTTACCTGATCCTTTTGAATTCTTCTTTCTTGAGATTGAGGTATATGACCCAAACTTCATTCATCTTCAATCTTCAAGACTTAACACTTTCACGAAATGCGGCAAAACAAAATCCTTAACATCTGCAGCCTCTAAGGGCCAGAAGATCGCTCACGCGGCTTCACCAACGCCCTAGCACTCGCCCCTGGACGAACCTGTCACGGAGTGGGAAGTCAGTGACTAGAAATAACATAAAATGCAAAAAAGGGCTAAAAGTAAGGCAAACCACAGTAACTAGAGCAACCGCCCTCCTCAAAGTACAACCGACAGTGACAAAACCCTGTACCAATCAAAACCGGGCACCTTTCTCGACAACCACACCGAGCACCTATCTCAGAAACCCCGCCGAGCACCTCCCTCGGAAGCCGAGCACCCGCCTCGGCATCACCGCTCACACCCCCCACCCACGAGGGCCCCCTTTACGTCACCGTCACGTGGGGTACACGGGTCAACGTACCACTTTTCCGAAAAAGCACACCCTTGCGGTGGCCAAACCGCCGGTGTGCGTGTAGCAATCACGAGCCTCATAATCGAAAGTATAAGTAAAAACAGTGTAACAGGGTTAGTTATATAATCAGATAGTCACTTACTATTCACCTTTGCCCAAACATGTTATTTCTATCATTTTATGCCTATTCCGAAAATCCCTGGAAATGTACCCACCTTGTGCGTGTCGGCCGGCGCTCACCCCGTCCGCGACCGCGTGTCTGTCGGGTTTACGATGTCCCGCGCTCTTGAAGGAACCAAAGTATGCTCAGACTTGGTGGTCAACGCCGAACGTCGACTCAAAAGTTGAAAACGGAAGACCGACACGTTCCAAAAACCCCGTGCGCTCAGTTCCCCGCACGACGACGATCCGTGTGGCGCGCACCCCCGCATGCGGATAGCCCCGCGCGGCCCCGACCCGTCGGCGGCGGCCACGCGCGGCACCTGCCCGCGCGGGCGCCCCACCTGCGGGCGGCCCCGCGTGGCACTGGTCCGTGCGGGTGGGCTGTCCGCAGGCGCGGGTGACCCCGTGCGGCGCCAGCCCGCGCGGGCGCCCCACCTGCGGGCGGCCCCGCGCGGCCTCGGTCCGCGCGGCTCGCTGCCCGCAGGCGCGGGCGAACCCCGCGCGGCGCCAGCCCGCGCGGGCGCGCCACCTGCGGGCGGCCCCGCACGGCACCGATCCGCGCGGGGGCGTTGCCCACAGGCACGGGCAACCCCGCGCGGCCCCAGCCCGCGCGGGTGTCCTGCCTCCGGGTGGCCCCGCGATGTCGGCGGCTGCCTCGACAATGGTGGCGGCGGCACGGTGATCCCCGTCCTCGAAACGACCGACAAGAACCCTCAACCACGTAAAACCTAAAACAAAAACAGGAAAACTCACCTTTGATTCGTGAGAGAAGGTGGCGGAAGAGGATCGTCCACCTTCGCCCGATCAACCCGCCGAAAAGCCAACCTCCGTCCTTCTCCCCCGGATCCCCACGTTGGAGCTCTGCACCGGAAACTTGAAGCGAGAGCGAAAATGGGTTGGGTTCCTCTTTCTATCCTCAATTTCCTTCTGATGGGAGCCGCGCCTGTCGTACCGCAACGATGGGAGGAGAAAGGGGAAAAAAAAACCTAAGTCCCAACATGCCCTAGCTCATCAACAGTAAAAAAAAAAAGGTTCCCGGTTACCTCGATAACCGTGCAGATCGCCCGCACGGATCCGGGAGCGTCCAAAAAGGACGCAAACTTCAAAATTAATTTCTGGGAGATTCCGGGGTTGGAATTCAAATCCGATCGCGCCACCGTTCCCCGTTTCGCGAGCTCTAGCACTTAAAAATGCCCGCGAGCCCCGACGGACTGTCCAAAAAAACACGAATTAGTAATGTAGAGTACTGGAGCTTCGGGCAGTGTGCCGACTCCACATGGCAGCCTGGTATTGTGGAAATGCCTTCAGCAGATTCTGTTTATATTTACAGAGAGGTTCGGGTGGTCCCAGAGCGACGCGGAAGTATTTTTGTAGAAAAGTGAGTGGGCGTCGTGTTGAGAGCTTGCGGATCGAGCATCGGCTTTTTGGATGGGTTTGTTGAGAGTTGATCACTTGGGACATGTGTATTATGATTTTACAGAGGTGTTCGGTTGGTTTCGGGGTGATGCGGAGGTCCCGAGGCGAGAAAGTGAGTTGGCGGCGGAAGTGGAGAAGCTTCAGGCTGCTGGTTGGGGTTTTGGGTGGCTGAGTTCTGGAACTAGGCTTGTGGTTCCAGAACTGGCCCCTTGGTTCTGGAACCAACTGCCTGGTTCCGGAACAGGGGTGGGTGTACCGATACCCACTTGCAGGTACCGGTACACAAGCACAGGATATGCCCGATTAGCCCGGATTTGCACAGTATTGAGGTATGGGCTCTTTTACTGTTCCAACCACCCCAGAGTTGTTTTATACCCCTCGTTACCTGCTTCCTCACCCACTCCTCATCTCATCTCTTCCACCTCCATTCTTGCTGCCAGAGAAGAAGAGGAAGAGGAAGTAGGAGGAGAAGAGGAAGGTGTCTGTGTGCTTGCTGCTTGAGGGAGTTGACCGAGTCAACGTGCGCGCGCGAGGAACAAATTGAGGTAAATTATTTGATGGAGATTATAAATTTGGATTTTTTGGATTTCCTCTTGGATTTTTGGATGGAATTAAGTGGATTTCTTTAGCTAATTTCCATCTTTTTCTCCTCCCTCTCCCTGTGCTCTCGGGTGCAAGGCAGGAAGTTACTGTGCAAATCCGAGGATTTGCCTACTTCATGCGCACGTGTGAGGGACCCTCTTAAGCTGAGCAGAGGCATGCTGGGACTTTTGGAAGAGTGTTAGAGGATTGATCGGAGCTCCGTGGATTTTTTCGGGACACGCGATAGTGTGCGCGCGCGCGAGAGGCACAGTGCTGTTTTCTTCAGATTTCGCCCGATTCTTCACCGACTTCGGCGCGGCCTTCGGAAAGCATTTGAGGTGGGTTGGATTTTCTTCCAAAATCATGGAATGCCCTCTAATGCTTCAGAACGCACTTTGATCATGTTAAAAACTGTGTATTTTAGCTGTTGAATGATCTGATAGTTGCCCTAGAAAAATGGCAAAAAAAAAATTATTCGAACCCCAGAAGAAATATTTTAGTAGACTCTTGGCAAACTAATATGACACTAGACTGCATGCGTAGTTGCTCCAGTTAAGCCCTGAACCGGTTTAAAAAATCTGAAAAGCCCGTTGTAATTGAAAATTGACACTTGGTTAAAAATGGTTTAAAATTATGTCTGAGGGTATCAGCGATGCCTGCAGGGGTTCGGGGTGCATGTCTCGGCTCGTGTCGGGGGGCCGAGGAGATCTTTGTTGATTATTAGAGCCTTTTATGAATATTTGTGAGATTACTATTGTCATTGGGGTTCTATTGAGCACTTCAGATTTAGTCGTGGAGTTTACTCCGACCTTGACATGAGTGTGTGTCGTCTGTTCACATGTGTTTCCGATCTAATATATTGTGGATTATAGCCTGCTGAGGCCTGGGATTTTTATGCCAGTTATGAGATACTTGAGTTCGCGGCGTCGCTCCCCGCGAGCTACGCTCCGGATGCGATGATGATATCGAGCCTGACGAGGCTGCGATGTGGTTACTGAGATTGTCCTTGAGGGACACCCTACGTAAGACCAAGCCCTGTTTGGGCATGAGTGGCAGTAGATGAGCGCAGGCTTGACTGGTCCAAAGAGGGACAGTCATTGAGATTTGGGTGGTATGTGTGAGTGAGTTTCATTGTATGTTCATAGATGAGCTTTTCCTTGAGCATATTAGAGGCATATAGCTGTAGATTTCCAGCTTTCCATAGCTATCTACCTATCTATTTGTTTACCTTACTTGTGCCTTCCGGTAGACTTAGTGGGCATACCGTGATGCTTTTAGGGCGGTACCCACTGAGAACTACCTTTGCAGTAGTTCTCACACCCGCTGCGGTGCAGGTTTTCCTGAGGCGGCTGTTCCGACTCCTTCCGTGCGGAGTCATCAGATCGAGGTAAGGGCGTGGCCAGCTAGACGCTTACCCGAGTCTGTATAGAATAGAGGTAGCAGTCCCCTTTTGAGTTTCCACTTTTGTAGAGTGAGTTTTCGAGAGATTTATGTATGTATCTTTAGTGGACAGCTTGTATTTTGGATTTTTATTTACTCAGTGCAGATGTTCAATTTCCTTTCTATAGCATGTTGTTACTTTTGCTCTGATATCTGTTAGCTATAGATTATTCTGCAGGGTAGACGCTTCGTCTGTACGGCAGTTTCCGTACAGATGGCGGATCTGTTAGAGAGCCCGGGTCGCAGTTTCGACCCCGGGGCGTGACAAGTAACCCCTCCGCCGGGCTGCTACAGGTAAAGTAAAAGGAAAATTACCAAAATAAAAAGGGCGGGTCTAACATCACTCACCACTAAGAACAAGTTTCGTCCTCGAAACTTAACCCACGTCCGCGGAGAAAAGATCTGGGTAGCATTCCCTCATCTTCGCTCTGGTTCCCAGGTCGCTTCACGTTCCTCCTGATTGCTCCAAAACACCTTCACGTAGGGGATTGTCCGATTGCGCAACTTTTTGTCTTCCCGTGCTAGGATCCGCACCGGTGTTTCTTCAAAGCTCAGGTCCTCTTTGAGCTCGACTGCGGTGACGTCGAGCACCCGCGATGGGTGGGGAAGGTACCTTCGAATCATGGACACGTGGAACACGTCGTGAATCCGGTCAAGGTTTGGTGGTAGGGTAAGGCGATAGGCCACCGGGCCGATGCTCTCCAGATCTCAAAGGCCCCACATGCCGTGGGCTCAACTTGCCTCTCAACCCGAACTGCATCACCCCTTTGGACGCGAAACCCGCAGTAACACGTGCTCCCCCACCTGGAACTCCAAGTCGCGGCGGCTCTGGTCTGCGTAGCTCTTTTGTCAGCTCTGGGGCGGTCACCAACCGCCGTCTGATGAGGTTGCACCTTTTCCTCGTTTCTTCTACCAAATCCGTCCCAAAAACTTCCGCTCCCCTAGATCGTCCCAACAGATCGGGGGACCTACGGCGTCTGCCATATAAAGCTTCGTACGGGCGCCATAAGACGGATGCTAGCCTGTAGCTATTGTTGTAGGCGAACTCCACAAGAGGAAGGTGGCGTGACCATCGGATCTCCCAAATCAAGTACCAGCTCGGAGCATGTCCACGAGGATCTGGATCACCCGCTTAGATTGTCCGTCCGTCTGGGGTGAAGGCTGTGCTGAAGTGTAGCTTGGTCCCCAAGGCTCGTTGTAGACTCTGCAAAAAGTTTGAGACAAACCGTAGGTCCTTGTCTGAGGTGATCGGATGCCGGTATCCCGTGTACCTCACAATCTCGCTGATGTAGATCTGAGCCAGCCGATCGCGGCGTCCAGGTTGTGTGGATAGGTAGAAAGTGAGCTGACTTCGTTAACCGGTCCACAATGACCCAGATGGTGTCGTGTCCCTGTTGCGAACGCGGGAGCCCGGTGACGAAATACATGGTGATTCGCTCCTATTTCCATTCTGGCACAGGTAGTGGCTGCAACTTCCCTGCCGGCCGCTGGTGTTCGGCTTTTACCTGTTGACATATCAGCAGTGTGCTACGAACCATGTCACATCCCCATTCTGGCATCCCCCTTCAGCTTCGGCCACCAGAAGGTCTGCCGGAGATCCCTGTACATCTTTGTGCCCCCAGGGTGCGCCGTATAGGAGCCCAGTGCGCTTCAGTCAAGATTTCCCTCTTCAGGTCTGGCGAATCGGGCACACAGATCCACCCTCGAAACCGGAGTGTGCCATCTGTCCCCACTGTAAGTCCCCCTCCTGCCCCGGGGAAATCCTATCCCGTACAAGCTGTAATTGTGGATCGGTACTTTGACCTTCTCGAATCCTCTCGAACAAGGTAGGCACGACTATTAAAGACATTAGTCGCTCGACCGTCCCTGCCGGTACCAATTCTAACCTCAATCGCGAGAACTCCGCGATCAAGTCATCCTGCTGAGTAATCGTGCCTGCTGATGTCCCCTCTGTCTGTCCCTTTCTGCTCAAAGCATCCGCTACCGCATTTGCTTTTCCTGGGTGGTAGTGAATAGTTAGGTCGTAATCCTTCAGCAACTCCAACCACCATCTCTGTCGCAGGTTCAGCTCCTTCTGGGTAAAAAGGTACTTAAGGCTTTGGTGGTCAGAGAACACATTACAGTGGACACCAAAGAGATAGTGCCTCCAAAGCTTCAGAACGAAGACGACTGCGGCAAGCTCCAGGTCGTGCGTCGGGTAGTTCCGTTCATATTCCTTGAGCTGTCTTGAGGCATGGGCTATGACTTTCCCCTGTTGCATTAGTACATCCCCCAATCCGATCCGTGATGCGTCACAGTAAACTTCGTAGTCCTCTCCGGGCGTCGGTAGCACAAGTACAGGTGCTCTTGTTAGCCTCCTCTTGAGTTCTTCAAAACTCTCTTGGCATTGGGCCGTCTAGATAAATTTTTCTCCATTCCGGGTCAGGCGGTTCAGGGGGGTCGCAATCTTCGAGAAACCCTGCTAGGCCCAGGAAGCTGCAAACATCCGTTACCGTAGTCGGTTGGGGCCAGTCGGTCACCGACTCCACCTTCTTGGGATCCACTGCAATTCCCGCTGCTGAAATTATGTGCCCCAGAAACCCCCACCTCGCGAAGCCAAAACTCGCACTTCTTAAGTTTGGCAAACAACCTCTGATCCCTGAGAGTCTGCAGAACAATCCGTAAGTGCTCCTCGTGTTCCTCATCGGTGGGCGAGTAGATCAGGATGTCGTCGATAAAGACCACTACGAACTGATCCAAGAAGGGCCTGAAGACTCGGTTCATCATATCCATAAATACCGCTGGGGCGTTGGTAAGCCCGAACGGCATTACAGTAAACTCGTAGTGGCCGTACCGGGTCCGGAAAGCCGTCTTCGGAATATCCTCATCCTGCACTCTGAGCTGGTGGTAGCCTGACTGCAAATCAATCTTTGAGAAGACCGTTGCTCCCCGTAGCTGATCAAAGAGGTCATCGATCCTGGGCAAGGGGTACTTGTTCTTCACTGTGACTTTGTTTATTTCCCTGTAGTCGATGCACAGCCGCAAGCTTCCGTCCTTCATTCGCACGAAAAGTACCGGTGCGCCCCAAGGCGACACACTCGTTCTGATGAATCCTTTATCCAGAAGATCTTCGAGCTGCGCCTTAAGTTCCTTCAGTTCTGCAAAGGCCATTCTGTAGGGGGCCTTTGTGATCGGTCGGGTGCCGGCTAGAAGCTCGATCGGAAAAACAACCTCCCGTTCGGGGGGCATCCCCGGCAGTTCGGTAGGGAAAACATCTGGGAAGTCCCTCACGATCGGGATGTCGGAGAGCATCGCAGAGGGTCTAGTGGCCAAGTCCACCGACGCCAAGTAAGCCACGCACCCTCCCTCGATCAGTTTTCTGGCTCGCGATGCTGGAATGATGGTGGAAAAGGAAATGCTCTTGCATGCTAGGTACACATTCTCTGGAAACCCTGGATACTGTAGTCACACCTGGCGCTTCTCACAGTCGATCACCGCTTGATACCCTGTGAGCCAATCCATTCCAAGTACCACATCGTACTCCTTTAATGGAATGACTACCAAATCCCAGGGGCAAGAAAGTCTCCCCAACCTTATCGGGCAGGAAGGTATAAGGTTGCGAGCCTCCAAGGGTCCCCCCGCGGTTTGGACTGACAAAGCACTTAGTAGAGGTCTCTCCCCAAAACCATGAGACAGCACAAAGTCGCAAGATATAAAAGAGTGGGTTGCTCCGGTGTCAAAAAGAGTTCTAGCACGGAAAACTGAAAGTAGAGTAATACCTGCTACAACGTCCTCTGATCGGTCCGCCTCCAGGTCGGTCATCGAGTAGACCCGGCCTCCTGGTTGTGGCGGTCTTTCCCCTGCTGGCCGAGGTGCTGGAAGTCTAGAGGCCGATGCCATCGGGGCCTTTCCCCGTCCCGTTTGCTGCGGTGCAGGCGTAGAAGCCACTGAAGAAGCCGATCCCTGGTTCGTGGGGCAGTTGAAGCGGAAATGCCCCTGCTTGCCGCAACGGAAGCAATGGTCTTGCCTCCTTGAGCACTCTGTCACCCGGTGTGCCCCGCCGCAGATGACGCAAGGCCTGTATCTGATCTCTGTCCTCCCGTAGGTGCACTCCTAGTTCTCTGCTGGGATCCCCACCGTTTAGAGGGTCGACTCCGGCTAGAAGAGCCTCCCCCGGAGTAAGGCTGAGATCGCTTCCTATCCTCCTGCTGAGTGGGGCCTCCCCCTCGGGCACGAGTGACGGCGAAGCCGCGCTCCACTATGGTGGCCCGGTCGACCACCTTCTGGAAGGTGTGCAAGTCCGCCGCCTGCACCACCTGGAAAATGTCACTGCGCAACCCGTCCACGAAGAGAGTGGCCTTGTGAGACTCGTCGCGTATAACAAAAGGGACGCAGTTCGCCAGCCTCACAAACTCCCGCTGGTACTCCATGACGGTTCGGTTTCCCTGCCTGATGTGGTTCAGATCATCCTCTAATTATTTCTTGACGCTGTTGGTGAAGAACGCCCCGAACAGCTCTTGCTTGTAGGTGGTCCATGATGGAAGGGCGGTACCCTTCGAGGAGTCGGGGCGCACCGTCTTCCACCACATGCGGGCGTTCCCCTCGAGGAAGTGGACGGCCAGGGGAACCTGCTCGTACTCCTCCATCAGCAAGTCCTCAAAGAGCTTCTCCATCGTGTCCACCCACTTCTCCACAACCCAGGGGTCCGTCGTCTCCCCCTCGAACACCGGCGGGTCGTACTTCCTGAAATCTGCCAGGTTGGCTCGCACGCGGCCCCGCTCGGTCGGCGGAACAGACCCCTCCGTCGTGGCTGTGGCGGTCACTACGGAGGAAGGCGTCACCACGGTCTCCACTGGGATACCTCCGCCAGTAGTCACCGGCGTCGGTCTCGCGGCTGCTGTCGAAGGGGCTACCTCCGGCACCGTCGGTTGGACTAACGGCACGTCGGGTGCCGTGGCCCGGGTAGGGGCAGCCCCCGCCTCGGCCTCCGTTGCCGCTGGCTGCTACTGCTACGTCAATTGGCGCACATGGTCCGTGAGGGTCGCCAATTGACCCGCCATCTCCCGAAGTTGCTGCCTCAGGAACTGGTTCTCCGCGGTCGCCGACGCTGCTGCGTCCGCCCCTGCATCCTCAGTGGAGGATCTAGTTCTGGCCATGATCTGAACACATGCACAACACAAGTCACTTCCAGACTCATCTAAAGTAACACCTCAAACACTAACGAGAAAAAATAGGATTCTACTATCCCCCCCCCCCCAAGCACTCGCATTCTACACAATGTTCATTTCATTAATCAATAGCTAGAGTATTGCGTTCCGTGGATGCTGGGCCCCGACTACTGTGGTTAAAGTTTTAGTCTCTGATACCATCTTAATCTGTCACGCCCCGGGGGTTTAAACGCGTGAAAGAAGAGCCACCGATGCTCCCAAATCAACCGTATTTTTTTTTTTTTTGAAACCAAACTCCCCCGGTGTGCGCCCAGACACGCCGCATATACAAATTCACTCTGCAAACGGGCAGAGTCTCCTTTGTATATGCACGGCGTCCTGACTACAAAATCCATCTCATTCACGCTTTAACCACATTAGATCGTGCTCAAACACTTGCAACAGTCAACAATCACATACCACCATCTTTCCACAAGCAATCAAGGGGCCGACTGTTTTTGAAAGGATAAAAATCACAGGGTTTTGAAAGCAGTGTCCACACGACACCGAGATTTTGTAAAACCAGTTTCGAAACCGCATAAATCCACAGAATTTGGAAACGGCACCCACCCGGTGCCAGGTTTTATAAAGCCATTTTCGAAATCCCATAAATCCACAGAGTTTGAAAACGGTGCCCACACGACACCCATATTTTAAAAACGGTTTTCGCAATAGTTTTCTTGTTTTTTATTTGTAGTTTGCAAACGGCCAAGTAGAGAAATAAGAATGACATCCATCCATAAGTTATACCAATAGCCAACATCCACATCGATCCCACGGGGGTATCGCAATCCACATCTAGCTATCATGAGTAATGAAATGAAAGAATAAGGTAAAGTAAACAGTATCTGCAGCCTCTAAGGGCCAGAAGATCGCTCACGCGGCCTCACCAACGCCCTAGCACTCGCCCCTGGACGAACCTGTCACGGAGTGGGAAGTTAGTGACTAGAAATAACATAAAATGCAAAAAAGGGCTAAAAGTAAGGCAAACCACAGTAACCAGAGCAACCGCCCTCCTCAAAGTACAACCGATAGTGACAAAACCCTGTACCAATCAAAACCGGGCACCTTTCCCGACAACCACACCGAGCACCTATCTCGGAAACCCCGCCGAGCACCTTCCTCGGCCGCCGAGCACCTGCCTCGGCATCACCGCTCACACCCCCCACCCACGAGGGCCCCCTTTACGTCACCGTCACGTGGGGTACACGGGTCAACGTACCACTTTTCCGGAAAAGCACACCCTTGCGGTGGCCAAACCGCCGGTGTGCGTGTAGCAATCACGAGGCTCATAATCGAAAGTATAAGTAAAAACAGTGTAACAGGGTTAGTTATATAATCAGATAGTCGCTTACTATTCACCTTTGCCCAAACATGTTATTTCTATCATTTTATGCCTATTCCCAAAATCCCTGGAAATGTACCCACCTTGTGCATGTCGGCCGGCGCTCACCCCGTCAGCGACCGCGTGCCTGTCGGGTTTACGATGTCCCGCGCTCCTGAAGGAACCAAAGTATGCTCAGACTAGGTGGTCAACGCCGAACGTCGACTCAAAAGTCTAAAACAGAAGACCGACACGTTCCTAAAACCCCGCGCGCGAAGTTCCCCTCACAACGACGATCCGTGCGGCGCGCACCCCGCATGCGGACAGCCCCGCGCGGCCCCGACCCGTCGGCGGCGGCCCCGCGCGGCACCAGCCCGCGCGGGCGCCCCACCTGCGGGCGGCCCCGCGTGGCACTGGTCCGTGCGGGTGGGCTGTCTGCAGGCGCGGGTGACCCCGCGCGGCGCCAGCCAGTGCGGGTGCCCCACCTGCGGGCGGCCCCGCGCGGCCTCGGTCCGCGCGGCTCGCTGCCCGCAGGCGCGGGCGACCCCCGCGCGGGCGCCCCACCTCCGGGCGGCCCCACGCGACACCGATCCGTGCGGTCGCGCTGCCCGCAGGCACGGGCAACCCCGCGCGGCCCCAGCCCGCGCGGGTGTCCTGCCTCCGTGTGGCCCCGCGATGCCGGCGGCTGCCTCGGCGATGGTGGCGGCGGCGTGGTGATCCCCGTCCTCGAAACGACCGATAAGAACCCTCATCCACGTAAAACCTAAAACAAAAACAGGAAAACTCACCTTTGATTCGTGAGAGAAGGTGGCGGAAGAGGATCGTCCACCTTCGCCCGATCAACCCGCCGAAAAGCCAACCTCCGTCCTTCTCCCCCGGATCCCCACGTTGGAGCTTTGCACCGGAAACTTGAAGCGAGAGCGAAAATGGGTTGGGTTCCTCTTTCTCTCCTCAATTTCCTTCTGATCGGAGCCGCGCCTGTCGTACCGCAACGATGGGAGGAGAAAGGGGAAAAAAAAAACCTAACTCCCAACATGCCCTAGCTCATCAACAGTAAAAAAAAAAAGGTTCCCGGTTACCTCGATAACTGTGCAGATCGCCCGCACAGATCCGGGAGCGTCCAAAAAGGACGCAAACTTCAAAATTAATTTCTGGGAGATTCCGGGGTTGGAATTCAAATCCGATCGCGCCACCGTTCCCCGTTTCGCGAGCTCTAGCACTTAAAAATGCCCGCGAGCCCTGACGGACTGTCCAGAAAAACACGAATTAGTAACCCCTCCGCCGGGCCGCTACAAATAAGTAAAAGGAAAATTACCAAAATAAAAAGGGCGGGTCTTACATCACGCACCACTAAGAACAAGTTTCGTCCTCGAAACTTATCCCATGTCTGCGGCGAAAAGATCTGGGTAGCACTCCCTCATCTTCGACTCTGGTTCCCAGGTCGCTTCACGTTCCTCCTGATTGCTCCAAAGCACCTTCACGTAGGGGATTGTCTGATTGCGCAACTTTTTGTCTTCCCATGCTAGGATCCACACCGGTGTTTCTTCAAAGCTCAGGTCCTCTTTGAGTTCGACTGCGGTGACGTCGAGCACCCGCGATGGGTCGGGAAGGTACCTTCGAAGCATGGACACGTGGAACACGTCGTG
The DNA here is from genome assembly GCA_029204045.2 of Tillandsia leiboldiana. NCBI lineage: Eukaryota > Viridiplantae > Streptophyta > Magnoliopsida > Poales > Bromeliaceae > Tillandsia > Tillandsia leiboldiana. Next base: position 14,046,239 of record CM055060.1, on the reverse strand, counting down.
AATCCGGTCAAGGTTTGGCGGTAGGGCAAGGCGATAGGCCACCGGGCCGATGCGCTCCAAGATCTCAAAAGGCCCCACATACCGTGGGCTCAACTTGCCTCTCAGCCTGAACCGCTTCACCCACTTGGACGGCGAAACCCGCAGTGACACGTGCTCCCCCACCTGGAACTCCATGTCGCGGCGTCTCTGGTCTGCGTAGCTCTTTTGTCGGCTCTGGGCGGTCACCAACCGCCGTCTGATGAGGCGCACCTTTTCCTCAGTTTCTTCCACCAAATTCGGTCCAAAAAACTTCCGCTCCCCCAGATCTTCCCAACAGATCGGGGACCTACAGCGTCTGCCATATAAAACTTCGTACGGCGCCATACGGATGCTAGCCTGGTAGCTGTTGTTGTAGGCGAACTCCACAAGAGGTAGGTGGCGTGACCATCCGTCTCCCAAATCAAGTACACAGGCTCGGAGCATGTCCTCGAGGATCTGGATCACCCGCTCAGATTGTCCGTCCGTCTGGGGGTGAAAGGCTGTGCTGAAGTGTAGCTTGGTCCCCAAGGCTTGTTGTAGACTCTGCCAAAAGTTTGAGACAAACCGTGTGTCCCTGTCTGAGGTGATCGATGCCGGTATCCCGTGTAACCTCACAATCTCGCTGATGTAGACTTGAGCCAGCCGATCGCGCGTCCAGGTTGTGTGGATAGGTAGAAAGTGAGCTGACTTCGTTAACCGGTCCACAATGACCCAGATGGTGTCGTGTCCCTGTTGCGAACGCGGGAGCCCGGTGACGAAATCCATGGTGATTCGCTCCCATTTCCATTCTGGCACTGGTAGTGGCTGCAACTTCCTTGCCGGCCGCTGGTGTTCGGCTTTTACCTGTTGACAGATCAGACAGTGTGCAACAAACCGTGTCACATCCCCCTTCCGCTTCGGCCACCAGAAGGTCTGCCGGAGATCCCTATACATCTTTGTGCCCCCAGGGTGCACCGTATAGGGAGCGCAGTGCGCTTCAGTCAAGATTTCCCTCTTCAGGTCTAGCGAATCGGGCACACAGATCCGCCCTCGAAACCGAAGTGTGCCATCTGTCCCCACTATAAAGTCCCCCTCCTGCCCCGGGGAAATCCTATCCCGTACAAGGTGTAATTGTGGATCGGTACTTTGGGCTTCTCGGATCCTCTCGAACAAGGTAGGCACGACTATTAAAGACATTAGTCGCTCGACCGTCCCTGCCGGTACCACTTCTAATCTCAATCGCGAGAACTCCGCGATCAAGTCATCCTGCTGAGTAATCGTGCCTGCTGATGTCCCCTCTGTCTGTCCCTTTCTGCTCAAAGCATCCGCTACCGCATTTGCTTTTCCTGGGTGGTAGTGAATAGTTAGGTCGTAATCCTTCAGCAACTCCAACCACCGTCTCTGTCGCAGGTTCAGCTCCTTCTGGGTAAAAAGGTACTTAAGGCTTTGGTGGTCAGAGAACACATTACAGTGGACACCAAAGAGATAGTGCCTCCAAAGCTTCAGAACGAGGACGACTGCGACAAGCTCCAGGTCGCGCGTCGGGTAGTTCCGTTCTTATTCCTTGAGCTATCTTGAGGCATAGGCTATGACTTTCCCCTGTTGCATCAGTACACCTCCTGATCCGATCCGTGATGCGTCACAGTAAACTTCGTAGTCCTCTCCGGGCGTCGGTAGCACAAGTACAGGTGCTCTTGTTAGCCTCCTCTTGAGTTCTTCAAAACTCTCTTGGCATTGGGCCGTCCAGATCAATTTTTCTCCTTTCCGGGTCAGGCGGTTCAGGGGGGTCGCAATCTTCGAGAAACCCTCGACAAAACATCTGTAATATCCTGCTAGGCCCAGGAAGCTGCGAACTTCCGTTACCGTAGTCGGTTGGGGCCAGTCGGTCACCGACTCCACCTTCCTGGGATCCACTGCAATTCCCGCTGCTGAAATTATGTGCCCTAGAAACCCCACCTCGCGAAGCCAAAACTCGCACTTCTTAAGTTTGGCAAACAACCTCTGGTCCCTGAGAGTCTGCAGAACAATCCGTAGGTGCTCCTCGTGTTCCACATCGGTTGGCGAGTAGATTAGGATGTCGTCGATAAAGACCACTACGAACTGATCCAAGAAGGGCCTGAAGACTCGGTTCATCATATCCATAAATACCGCTGGGGCATTGGTAAGCCCGAACGACATTACAGTAAACTCGTAGTGGCCGTACCGAGTCCGGAAAGCCGTCTTCGGAATATCCTCATCCTGCACTCTGAGCTGGTGGTAGCCTGACTGCAAATCAATCTTTGAGAAGACCGTTGCTCCCCGTAGCTGAACAAAGAGGTCATCGATCCTGGGCAAGGGGTACTTGTTCTTCACTGTGACTTTGTTTATTTCCCTGTAGTCGATGCACAGCCGCAAGCTTCCATCCTTCGTTCGCATGAAAAGTACCGGTGCGCCCCATGGCGACACACTCGGTCACATAAATCCTTTATCTAGAAGATCTTCGAGCTGCGCCTTAAGTTCCTTCAGTTCTGCAAAGGCCATTCTGTAGGGGGCCTTTGTGATCGGTCGGGTGCCGTGTAGATGCTCGATCGGAAAAACAACCTCCCGTTCGAGGGGCATCCCCGGCAGTTCGGTAGGGAAAACATCTGGGAAGTCCCTCACGATCGGGATGTCGGAGAGCGTCACGGAGGGTCTAGTGGCCAAGTCCACCGACGCCAAGTAAGCCACGCACCCTCCCTCGATCAGTTTTCTGGCTCACGATGCTGGAATGATGGTGGTAAAGGAAATGCTCTTGCATGCTAGGTACACATTCTCTGGAAACCCTGGATACTATAGTCGCACCTGGCGCTTCTCACAGTCGATCACCGCTTGATACCCTGTGAGCCAATCCATTCCAAGTACCACATCGTGCTCCTTTAATGGAATGACTACCAAATCCCAGGGACAAGAAAGTCTCCCCAACCATATCGGGCAGGAAGGTATAAGGTTGCGGGCCTCCAAGGGTCCCCCCGCGGTTTGGACTGACAAAACACTTAGTAGAGGTCTCTCCTCAAAACCATGAGACAGCACAAAGTCGCAAGATATAAAAGAGTGGGTTGCTCCGGTATCAAAAAGAGTTCTAGCACGGTAAACTGAAAGTAGAGTAATACCTCCTACAACGTCCTCTGATGGGTTCGTCTCCTGGTGGGTCATCGAGTAGACCCGGCCTCCTGGTTGTGGCGGTCTTTCACCTGCTGGTCGAGGTGCCGGAAGTCTAGAGGCCGATGCCATCGGGGCCTTTCCCCGTCCCGTGTGCTGCGGTGCTGGTGTAGAAGCCGCTGAAGAAGCCGATCCCTGGTTCGTGGGGCAGTTGAAGCGGAAATGCACCTGCTTGCCGCAACGGAAGCAATGGTCTTGCCTCCTTGAGCACTCTGTCACCCGGTGTGCCCCGCCGCAGATGACGCAAGGCCTGTCATTTGATCTCTGTCCTCCCGTAGGTGCGCTCCTGGTTCTCTGCTGGGATCTCCACCGTTTAGAGGGTCGACTCACGCTGGAAGAGCCTCCCCCGGAGTAAGGCTGAGATCGCTTCCTATCCTCCTGCTGAGTGGGGCCTCCCCCTCGGGCACGGGTGACGGCGAAGCCGCGCTCCACAATGGTGGCCCAGTTGACCACCTTCTGGAAGGTGTGCAAGTCCGCCGCCTGCACCACCTGGAAAATGTCGCCGCGCAACCCGTCCACGAAGAGGGTGGCCTTGTGAGACTCGTCCCGTATAACAGAAGGGACGCAGTTCGCCAGCCTCACAAACTCCCGCTGGTACTCCATGACGGTTCGGTTTCCCTGCCTGATGTGGTTCAGATCATCCTCTAATTGTTTCTTGATGCTGTTGGTGAAGAACGCCCCGAATAGCTCTTGCTTGAAGGTGGTCCATGATGGAAGGGCGGTACCCTTCGAGGAGTCGGGGCGCACCGTCTTCCACCACATGCGGGCGTTCCCCTCGAGGAAGTGGACGGCTAGGGGAACCCGCTCGTACTCCTCCATCAGCAAGTCCTCAAAGAGCTTCTCCATCGTGTCCACCCACTTCTCCACGACCCAGGGGTCCGTCGTCTCAACCTCGAACACCGGCGGGTCGTACTTCCTGAAATCTGCCAGGTTGGCTCGCACGCGGTGCCGCTCGGTCGGCGGAACAGACCCCTCCGCCGTGGCAGTGGCGGTCACTACGGAGGAAGGCATCACCACGGTCTCCACTCCGCCGGGGACGCGCAGTACGGCGCGCGCACGTGGCCGCGCCCTGCCCGCGCCGCGTGCCCGCGCCCTCCTCTCCTGCGCCGCCACGTGGAAGGCCGGATTGCCAGTGCGCCTGGTGCACGCGCAGATCCCATGGACCGGCCGCCAGAAAAAGTCCAAAACTGCTCCAAAAATGCCTCTTTTTGCTGTTTTCGCGCGCCGAGTCCAATTCTGACCTCCAAAACTCCAAATAAAGCAACCAAATAGCCGTTTTGATCATTTTTCCGCGCTGAATCCAAATACGGTGTCCATTTTGTGCGAAACCACCTCTATTTTTCGACGAAATTCCCAATTAACCAATCTTGATCAATTTCTCGCACTGAGTCCGTTTCCGGGGTCTGATTTGCGCGCAATCAACACTATCCAAAGAAATCGGCCTCCGCAAGCTGTCGATCACACTGTAATGACCACGAAGATCCGGGTCTTCACAAAACATGCCCTCGCCGCTGCATGGCGTCTCAGAGGCAACAAGGACGACTGCCATAACCAATTCAAACCTCAAATGTGGGGTTATATGTAATATAGATCTAAATAGGGGAAGAAACACCTAGAGGGGGGTGAATAGGTGTAAACGTATAAACACTCAAAAATCGTTGCGATAAAAAACCCAATGCGGAAATAAAAATAACACGCAAGATTTTTACATGGAAAAACTCCAAACCGGAGTAAAAAACCACGGGACCGATAACACGGCGAAATCCACTAGAATTAAAACACGTACAAGGTGATTTACCGTACACACTTACGACTCAACCTTTTCCATACGCTCCTAGAGGATCTTCTCCGCTCGCTCCACGACGCTTCTCGAATCCACGATCTGCGCCCAACGCCGAATCCACGGCGTCCAACGTCGAATCCACGACGTCCGACCGAATCCACGATCTTCACCCAGTAGCACCCTTCGAATCCACGAACGTGCCTCGCTCCGAATCCACGAGAGCGGTTGAACCTTGAATCCACAAGGACACGCGAATCCATGCGCCGATTTTGGGGTAAATCGTTGTTTTTGGGTGGTGATGATCCGCCGAATACTTAGATCAAAGATAGATCGGAAATACCATCTAAGTATTCATTAGTTTGATTCAACTCAAGATGTGAGTATGAAAACCTAGAATCAAACTAATCAATATAGATGAAGAAATATAGAGTATTATCTAATGATTTCCTTTCTTCTCTATATGTGGATCTAGGCCGTATATAATATTATATTTTATTATGACGGCTATTTCGCTTATCGGCTTGCCCTAGAAAAAGAGTCATAGGGTCTATTTATAGGTTAGAAACCCTAGGAAGGAGATAAGAATAAAAAACCTACCATTTCTGGAATTTTTTACGGACGGCGATCCGGATCGGATTTGGGCGATCCGGATTACAGTAGCAAGAAAGACGGTTTCCAGAAAAATAATCGTTCGGGATCCGGATCGGAATGCCTGATCCGGATCGTTCATACAATTCAGAAAACTCAACGTTCGGGATCCGGATCGTGAGATGCTGCGATCCGGATTGAAGTAATGTATGAAACAACAACCTTCGGGATCCGGATCGCTGGCTCTGATCCGGATCCTGAACATGTCCGAACACCAGTTTTTGATTTTTATGCAATTAAAAGTTCTTCCAGGTGTTTCTACACTACAAGAAGTATTCGGATCACCAAAAATCTTTAGTTAAACATACATGATCCTTTTGAATTCTTCTTTCTTGAGATTGAGTTAAATGATCCAACCTTCTTCACCTTCAATCTTCAAGACTTGAACCTTTCACGAAACTACGCCAACTCAAATTCCGTAACAATCTCCCCCTTTGGCGGTTTCGTGACAAAACACAGATCCACTAAAGAAAATTCAAAAAGATATTTTTATTGCTATCACCATACAACAAAAATTTACAATGGAGATCCAAAAATTTAAAAACATGAGATATGAACTCCTAAAACAGACTCTAGACTTAGACATCTGTACTCTCTGCACAAAGAAATCATTCTTGACAAAAAGAGATCGTTAGATACCTCAAGAATATTTAGCATTCAAAACCTAACAGAGATAGAGTTTATGCTCACCATGACATTGAGTAATTCAGATATGTAATAAGATCACAATCAAACATTGACATATCTTCTAAGCAATAAAATTCCAAATGTCATAACTTTGCTTTGTTAGTAATCAAACAACTTGTTAGTAATAATACATGTCCAAATAGTTAGTCGAATAGTTAGTAGGAACATGCAACAAATCACAAGATAAAAACCAAAGTTGTGATACTTACCCTTCACCAAAGTCAAAGTTGAAGTGATACTTACCTTGATGTTCGCACATTCACATCATCATTGTTCAATCATTGTTCAAGTTCACATCATCATTGTTCAATCATTGTTCAAGTTCTCTCTAAACTCTCTCCCCCTTTTTGTCACAAACAAAGCCAAAATTACAAAAATTTAAGGAGAGTTAAATAGATCAAAAATTATTCCGAAATGTAAGAACTAGAACTAAGAGTAAGTCCTAAAAACTGAACTAAAATCTAAAAAGATAAAAGCCTGCAATAGATATGATAAGGGTTAGAGCATAAGAGATCAAGCCAAATCAGAACTGTCTGAGCTAGTATCGTCTATCTTGTTCAAGATTCCTTTCAGCATTCGCGATAATTTGGAACATTTCTTCTTCATCTGTTTTTGGTCAGCAGCCATTTGTCGGAGACCTAATCCCAATTTCTCTTGCTCAGCAGAAAGTCTTCTTTGGTCCTGATGAATGGCGGCCAATACAGTAGCTTCTAGAGCGTTTCTCTTGGAAGTCGCTGGACGAGTTGTAGAGGCAGATGATGCATGCTGGTCTTCAGGCCATGCGGATTCGCTAGGTACAGAGTATGCTCTAGAGAGGGATTCAGTAATTTGAATTCCACTTCCCTTTTCATTTTCCTTAATCCTAGCCGAGCTGATAAAGTCTTGTGGAGGTGCTTGGCTAGCAGCTGGTTGCTCAATGGAGATTCCTTGAGCACATCCTCTTTTGCGAGCAACACTTTTTCTTCTTGTCTTCCCAGAAGTTTCTTCCATTGGAGCTTTGCCTTTTTCAGCAGCAGTAGGCGGAGCCTTTTCCTTTGATGTCTCTGCACGGGCTTTCCCTTTCGAAGCAGTAGAAACAGTCGTTGCTTCAACTTGCAGTTCATCCCAATCAATTGATTCCGTCTCTGATTCAGTGTCAGAATCATCCTTAGTCTTCTTCGCTTTCTTACCCTTCTTAGGCTTGGCAGTATCCTTGACATGTACCATGGCAGCAAGTAGGAAAATAATCCAAGTGATCACCATTTTGATTGCTAGTGAAAAATGTATCCTGTGAAGACCAACTCAAGAACACATGATAAATTGTTAATTTTCAAAGATTTGAAAAATTGTACCCAAACAATCATAATCATGTAGAGAGACTAAGAATCAAATTAGTTTTGCAAAAGGACTTTTAAAAATAGATCAATTGCATGATTTTCGAAAATCCTTATTATATGCTCTAAAATCGAAATTTTAGAAATCGAAGCCTAAAAATCCGTTAATCAGGAGAATACCTAGCATATAATCAAAACTAATCTACCCAGAGTTCTTATTTCAAAAGAAATTTGACCAAAAACCATTCAAAAACGAAAAAGATAGAAAAATCTCATCACGTTTTGAAGAAAATAGAGAAAAACTGTGAAAAACGGGATTTTGATCAATAAAACTTACTTGTATTCGAAGAACTTGAGTTTGGAAAGCTCCAAGGTGCAATAGTTCTAGAGAGAGAGGCTCTAGAGACTTGAGAACAAAAGATTAAGGTAAAAGAAATCAAAACCCTCTTGTTCTTATTAAAACCCTAGCCGTGATCCGGATCGGATCGAGATTTCGATCCGGATCGGCCAGCCGCAGGAAGAAGCCTGCGTTCGGGATCCGGATCAGCTTGCCCGATCCGGATCGGCTCCAACTTTTTCTTCAGAAAAATTTAAAAAATTTCATAAGATCCAGAAAAAGTATGTAAGCACAATCGTGTATCAACTTTAAACAAAAATCATCGTTTCATACAACAAGAATTAGATTATGCCAAATCTATCAATAATATCCAAAAATAAAACGAGAATTTACAAAAATTAAATCCCTTAAAGTTGAACACCTTCAATTACATCTAACTTGATCTTATGAGTAATGCCTTTATCAAATCATCAGTTCGGTAAAGAAAATGAAATACAAAGATCAATAGATGTTTGAAATCCCAAATATGGTAGATAATTTATCTAGACAATCTGTTGAAAAGAGTGGCTCTTTGAGCATCTTTCTTTAAAATCCCACCTTATACCAACCTTGAAATTTGACGGAGTCAAGTATTTCAACATGCATTTTACTTAATCAAAAATTGAACAACCATGCTTGGTATACATGTGGTAGCTGCACACAATACTCGGACGACCGAGGTGGTAGCTCTTTCCTCCATGTGGTGGTAGTTTTCACACTCCTCATTGGGATGTAACTCTTTCCACATCTTTTGAGCATTTTACATTTCTTTGACTCCCCCTCAATTGGCTATCAATTATTTAAGATATAAAGTATTCAACCAAAAATTGATCTCGATTTCATACTCGACTAAGCAGTCAAATAAGATAATGACTATACCAAGAGATCATTGAGAGAGAAATTGACTTTGATCACTTAGAAGATGATTTAATTAACATAAATGATCATTGCAACAGTGAAATATTATGATGGCAAAAGCATAATAAATTTCTAAATGTGCGAAAAGATGCAATTAAAGTCAATTATGATCTATGCTCAATTAATGTCCTATGTACAAACATAGATAATGAACAAAACAAAACAAAAACAAAACCTATCCTAAGCAAAGGTTTCAAAAAGAAGTTTATTTCAAGGAAAGCATTCCAATTGCTTTTCGCAAATGAATAAAACGTTTTTGATCCAAAGGTTTTGTTAAAATGTCAGCTAATTGATCCTCAGTTGAAATATATGAAAGTTGAAGAGTATTTGATTCAACTAGCTCTCTAAGAAAATGATATCTAAGTTCAATATGTTTTGTTCTAGAGTGCAACACAGGGTTTTTAGAAATGTTAATTGCACTTGTGTTGTCACAAAGAATTGTTACCGAAGATGCTGAAATCCGGAAGTCGCTCAACACACTTTTCATCCAAATGAGTTGGGTTGAACAACTACCCGCTGAAATGTATTCCGCTTCGGCAGTCGAGAGTGCTATGCAATTCTGCTTTTTACTGTGCCATGCAACAAGGCAATGGCCAAGATAGAAGCATGCACCACTCGTGCTTTTCCGATCATCCACTGATCCTGCCCAATCGGCATCTGAGTATCCAACAATATCCAAACTAGTTCCCATAGGATACCAAATTCCGAAATTAATTGATCCTTTGATGTACCGGATGATCCTTTTCACCGCTTTCAGGTGAACCTCCTTTGGTGCTGATTGATATCTCGCGCAAATCCCAACACTAAAGGATATATCCGGGCGACTAGCCGTGAGGTAAAGTAGACTTCCAATCATACTTCGATACAGTTTCTCGTCTACATTCTCACTATGTGATTCACTTCAAAGTCCCTTGTGGCTAGTTCCCATTGGAGTCGGAAAATCCTTCGAATTTGCTAAGTCAAACTTTTTAACCAACTCCATTGCATACTTGGATTGACTCAAGTGAATACCTTCATCATTTTGTTTAATTTGCAATCCAAGGAAATAAGTCAATTCGCCCATCATGGACATCTCAAATTCGCTTTCCATGGTCTCCGCGAATTTAGAAGCATCATTATCTCTTGTTGCGCCAAATACAATGTCATCGACATAGATTTGTGCTACAATGAAATTGCTTTGATAATGCTTCACAAAGAGAGTCCTGTTAGCTCCCCCTCGAGTATAGCCCTTCTCCAAAAGGTGCTTTGTCAACCTTTCGTACCATGCTCGCGGTGCTTGTTTCAGACCGTAAAGAGCCTTTTTCAAACGAAAAACATGGTTAGGTTGTTTATGGTCTACAAAACCTTTCGGTTGAGCCACATAAACTTCCTCATTTAAAAACCCATTTAGAAACGCGCTCTTAACGTCCATTTGAAATAATTTGATTTTAAAATGACAAGCAATAGCAAATAGTATACGAATGGACTCGAGTCTAGCTACAGGGGCGAATGTTTCATCAAAGTCTATACCTTCTACTTGAGAGTAGCCTTGAGCAACTAATCGTGCCTTGTTCCTGATGATAGTACCGTCCTCATTTTTCTTGTTCTTGAAAATCCATTTGGTACCTATCACATTATGTTGCTTTGGAGGCTTCGTTAATTCCCAGACTTTGTTTCGCTCAAATTGATGGAGCTCTTCCTGCATTGCTTTAATCCAGTAGTCATCCTGAAGAGCTTCATCTATGTTCTTTGGTTCGATTAAAGATACGTAGCAAGCGAATCCACAAACCAACTGCCTCCGGGTTCTAACTCCTTCTTGTGGATCTCCAATAATATTCGATTCCGGATGATCCTTGGAGATTCGTAGCGTTTGTTGAAACGGAGTACTCGGAGGTATATGAGATGATTCCTGCACATCAGATAAACTTGAAGAACCATTAGATGCATCATTAATATTGGAAGTATTATTATGAGAAGATGCAATGGCAGGTGAATCATCATCTAGAGAGATATCGAGGGTAGATTTTCCAGATCCAAAGTGAAAAGCTTCATCTACTTTAACATTTATAGATTCTACGATCGTCTTAGATACCAAGTTAAATACTCGATATGCTCTACTATTTGTAGAATACCCCAAGAATATCCCTTCGTCACTTCGAGAGTCAAACTTTCCAAGATTTTCACGGTCACGTAAAATGTAACACCGACTCCCGAAGATGCGAAAATATTTGATGTTGGGTTTTCTACCACACCATAGTTCATATGGTGTATTTAACGTTCCCGGGCGCAAATAAACTCGATTAATTACATAGATTGCAGTGTTCACAGCTTCAGCCCAAAAATGTAGCGGTAAATTCCGGCTATGAAGCATAACACGTGCCATCTCTTGAACAACCCTGTTTTTGCGCTCGACAAAACCATTCTGTTGAGGTGTATAGGGTGCAGAGAATTCATGCTTAATACCGTTTGAAGTGCAAAAGTCAATGAATTTAGAGTTAACGAATTCTCCACCTCTATCACTTCTAACACGAATGATCTTTTCATTCTTTTCAATCATAATACGAAGGCAAATCTCGTGAAAAGAATCAAAAGTATCAGCTTTCTCTTTTAAAAATGCTACCCAAGAATATCGAGAGAAATCATCAATCATCAAGAAAATATACCATTTACCTCCCAAAGATGATTGACGAGTTGGCCCCATTAAATCCATGTGTAAAAGTTCCAAAGGCCGTTTTGTACCAACGTGGTTCAAGTTCTTGTGTGCAGTCCTGGACTGTTTTCCCTTTTGGCAACCACCACACACAATGTTTTGTTTAAATAAAAGTTTTGGAACCCCCTTGACCACGTCCTTGTTTGAAATTCTAGCAAGTTCCTTAAAATTTATGTGACCTAGCCTTTCATGCCAAATTGTTTCATTAATCAAAGAAACTAGATTACATTTTTCTGAAATTTTATTAGGAACAACATAGTAATTGTTTTCAGATCTAACCCCTTTTAAAAAGAAGACATGGTCCTTATCAGTTACAACACATTCAACAGATGAAAAGTTAACTGAAAAACCATTGTCACAAAGTTGACTTATGCTTATGAGGTTAGTCTTAGGACCATCAACAAATAACACATTATTTAGAACCGGGCCATCTGGAATAGCTACTGTTCCTTTTCCAACAATTTTGGAAGATCCGCTATGCTTATGCTTATGAGGTTTGTCTCCGAAAACAACGAGTCCTCCGGAGATTTTCTCAAGATTTTGAAAACTATTTTTGTCACCGGTCATGTGACGGGAACACCCGCTATCCAGATACTAAGACGAACTATCATATGCATGCAAGGAAACATTGGTAACAAGACAAGGAAAGATTTCACCTTTGCGCACCCAAACCTTTTTGGAGTGCGTCGGTAATGGTCGTGAAGTTATATGCCTAGGTGAAAGCGTCTTGTTAAAACGATTGCTGCTCCTTGATGAAGTCGTCTTGCGCGGTAAACTACCAAGGTTCTTTTCCTTCAATTGATTTGCAATTGATTTCCAAGGAATCACCTTTGTGGTAGTCTTGCAGGAGGTGTTTGAAGTGAGCGTTTGACTCCCGTCTTGCAATATCTTCTTATGTGCCCTGAAACACCACAACGAAAACATACCTTAGATCTTGACGATCCCAAAGAGGATGAAGTAGGTTTGTTGTCGTTGTTTGTCTTGAATTCCGGTGTCGGAGGAGGAGATACCGACTGAGGCACAAAAACTGTCCCACTCGAACTTGGACTGTTTCCAGTTTGAGTGTACCCGAGGCCGAACCGATTTGTTTGACCAAGACCAAGAAGCCTATCCAACTTACTCCTTCCTGAAGAGAATCGCTGTAAGTCATCCTTGAGTTGGAAAATGGTCTTTGTCATTTCCAGGTTATCCTGTCGAGCCTCGTTGTAGAGCTTTGAGAAGTGATCCGCTTTATCCACCAGATTTGTATGTTCCTTCTCAAAAAGCTCATTGGACTCTTGAAGGGAAACATTTACTTTTATCAGATTTTCCCTTTCCACTTCAAGAGCGTTTGAGAGAGAAGTTGCCCTTTTTGCTTCTTCTTCGAGATCATGCAATCTCCCTCTCAAACTCTTGTTTTGCTTAGCCACTTTCTTTGAATCCCTCAAAAGTCTGTGGTAGGCTAGAGCAAAATCTTCACCTTCCGAATCATCCGATTCGTTGTCCGTTGCAATCTTTTCAACAGCGGAGTTGGACAATGACTCGGACGTACTTGCCATAAGGCACATGAAGGGTGAAGATGTGGACGCGTGGAATGCCGTGGTGCTCTTTTCTTCATCACTTGAAGACGACTCATTTGACGTTGAGTTGTCATCCCAAGTGACGACTTGCATCGCCTTCTTCTTTGCCGGATACTTGTTGGGACACTCCGTTGCAATGTGGCCGTAGCCTCGACATTTGAAGCATTGTAGTTGTCCCTCTGAACTTTTCTTATCCTTTGAGAAGTTCTCTTGCTTTCTTGACTTGTAACTTGAAGTACCCTTGCCTTTGTTCGACTTTCCGAAGGATGGAGATTTACTTGAATTACCCCTTCGAAAGTTGCGGCGAAACTTCCTTGTCAAGAGATCGAGCTGCTTCTCAAATTCCTCCATAGAAAGGTTCTCGTCATCGTCTGAGGAGGATGTATCCGCGTCTTCTTCCTTAGTTGTTTTCAACGCATAACCTGAAGACTTAGAAGAGGATGCTTTTCCAGAAGAATTGTTAGTAGTAAATGTCATTTCATATGTTTGTAATGAACCAACTAATTCTTCTACACGCATTTCGTCCGGGTGTTTAATAGTTTCAATGGCTGTAACCTTTGGCCGAAATCGTTCAGGAAGAGTTCTTAAGATCTTTCTTACAACCTTAAATTCTGGAATCTTCTCTCCCAGGTTAGCACATGAGTTTACAATGTCTTGCAATCGTGTATAGTAGTCCGTGAAAGATTCATTTTTTGCCATCAAGATAGAGTCAAACTTGCTCGTAAGCATTTGCAGTTTCTGAATCTTCACGAGGTTAGTTCCCTCATGTGTAACCTGAAGAACATCCCAGATTTCTTTCGCAGTCTCACATGCCGAGACGCGAGAGAATTCAGTTTGAGATAAGGCATTAAAAATAGCATTAATTCCCTTGCCATTGTAAGAAGATGAATCTAACTCTTCCTTGGTCCATTTTGACCTAGGTTTTAAGGTGCGAACATCAGAGATAATTTCAGTTGGATTAGACCATCCTAATTCAATTGATTGCCACACCCTTTCGTCGATGGAAATTAAAAAGGCTTTCATCCGTACTTTCCAGTACGCATAATTTTGTTCCATCAAAGAAAGGGGGTCGATTGATGTTTCCACCTTCAACCATTGTTTACAGCCCTATTCCCGCTCTGATACCACTTGTTGGGTTATATGTAATATAGATCTAAATAGGGGAAGAAACACCTAGAGGGGGGTGAATAGGTGTAAACGTATAAACACTCAAAAATCGTTGCGATAAAAAACCTAATGCGGAAATAAAAATAACACGCAAGATTTTTACGTGGAAAAACTCCAAACCGGAGTAAAAACCACGGGACTGATAACACGGCGAAATCCACTAGAATTAAAACACGTACAAGGTGATTTACCGTACACACTTACGACTCAACCTTTTCCATACGCTCCTAGAGGATCTTCTCCGCTCGCTCCACGACGCTTCTCGAATCCACGATCTGCGCCCAACGCCGAATCCACGGCGTCCAACGTCGAATCCACGACGTCCGACCGAATCCACGGTCTTCACCCAGTAGCACCCTTCGAATCCACGAACGTGCCTCGCTCCGAATCCACGAGAGCGGTTGAACCTTGAATCCACAAGGACACGCGAATCCACGCGCCGATTTTGGGATAAATCGTTGTTTTTGGGTGGTGATGATCCGCCGAATACTTAGATCAAAGATAGATCGGAAATACCATCTAAGTATTCATTAATTTGATTCAACTCAAGATGTGAGTATGAAAACCTAGAATCAAACTAATCAATATAGATGAAGAAACATAGAGTATTATCTAATGATTTCCTTTCTTCTCTATATGTGGATCTAGGCCGTATATAAGATTATATTTTATTATGACGGCTATTTCGCTTATCGGCTTGCCCTAGAAAAAGAGTCATAGGGCCTATTTATAGGTTAGAAACCCTAGGAAGGAGATAAGAATAAAAAACCTACCATTTTTGGAATTTTTTACGGACGGCGATCCGGATCGGATTTGGGCGATCCGGATTGCAGTAGCAAGAAAGACGGTTTCCAGAAAAACAATCGTTCGGGATCCGGATCGGAATGCCTGATCCGGATCGTTCATACAATTCAGAAAACTCAACGTTCGGGATCCGGATCGTGAGATGCTGCGATCCGGATTGAAGTAATGTATGAAACAACAACCTTCGGGATCCGGATCGCTGGCTCTGATCCGGATCCTGAACATGTCCGAACACCAGTTTTTGATTTTTATGCAATTAAAAGTTCTTCCAGGTGTTTCTACACTACAAGAAGTATTCGGATCACCAAAAATCTTTAGTTAAACATACCTGATCCTTTTGAATTCTTCTTTCTTGAGATTGAGTTAAATGATCCAACCTTCTTCACCTTCAATCTTCAAGACTTGAACCTTTCACGAAACTACGCCAACTCAAATTCCGTAACATCAAACACTTCGACCCAATCAAGCGAAAGTCTAATACATGTTAACCTTTCTAAAGCATTATGTTGTCTGCAGCCAACATAATCACTTTAGAGAATAAACATGTAAGATCACTCGCCCCAATCCCCTGGGGGCGGTACAAACTCACTCAGAACTCTCGCTAAAGTCACGCCTCCCACGACAGTCATCTTACTGTCCAACCAACAGCCTAGGGTCTCTAAGTCCTCAATGACCTATATTCCTAGGCTCTGATACCACATAAATCTGTCACGCCCCGGGGTCGAAACTGCGACCCGGGCGCCCGACAGATCCGCCGTCTGTGCGGAAACTGCCGCACAGACGAAGCGTCTACCCTGCAAGTCAGATCTATAGCTAAAAACATGTATCAGAGCTTAAACTAAAACCAAAAGCTATAGAAATCAACTGAACATCCAGATAAAGAAAGTCCTCAATACATAGTCTGAAAGCTATGAAAAAAAAGTACAATCCTCACGAGTCTCTCAGAATGTCCAGTACAAAAGTGGAGTCATAAAATAAAAACGGGTACATCTACCTCTTACTCTCAATGCTGGTAAGGAGCTAATCTGCCATGTCCTCACCTCGATCTGCTGGCTCCGTGCGAACCAAGCCGCAACAGCTACCTCAACCTGTCACCGCAACGGGTGTGAGATCTACTGCAGAAGGCAGATCTCAGTGGGTACCGTCCCAATATCCACGGTATGCCCACTAAGTCTACTAGAGGCGAAACAGATAGATATGCAGATAGATAGATAGATAGATAAGCTGAAAGAAAACTACAGCTAAAATAACTCAATCAAGGCCCAAGAAAACTCTATCAATAACATGATATGTGACCACCCGCTCATATCTCCCAATCTCGATGACTGCCACAACTGGCGCAGTCCAAACTACGCCTGTCGTCTAGGAACGCACCTGCCCACTACCACGCATCCACAAGAGGACGGGATTTACGTGGGGCGTTCTAAACCGACTGTCTCAATCTTACTCAAGAGTCCACCTGGTAACTCGGCCAGGAGCACGCAACCACCAGGTAACTCGGCCAGGCCATGTAACCACCTGGTAACTCGGCCAGGGGCAAGTAACTACCTGGTAACTCGGCCAGGGCATGCAACCATCTGGTAACTCGGGCAGGGCATGCCACCATCTGGTAACTCGGCCAGGGCATGAACCCACCTGGTAACTCGGCCAGGGCATGCAACCACCTGGTAACTCGGCCAGGGCATGCAACCACCTGGTAACTCGGCCAGGGGCAAGTAACTATCTGGTAACTCGGCCAGGGCATGCAACCACCTGGTAACTCGGCCAGGGGCAAGTAACTACCTGGTAACTCGGCCAGGGCATGCACACATCTGGTAACTCGGCCAGGGCATGCGACCACCTGGTAACTCGGCCAGGGCATGCCACCATCTGGTAACTCGGCCAAGGCATGCAACCACCTGGCAACTCGGCCAGGGCATGCAACCACCTGGTAACTCGGCCAGGGCATGCAACCACCTGGTAACGCATCCAGGGCATGCACATATCTACGCATCCGGAGCGTGACCCGAGGGGAGCGACCCCAACGAGTATCAAGCATCTCATCTGTCTCAAAAAGCGGCCTATGCAGGCTATGGTCCACGATCAAACAGATCGGCATCTCGGTGCTCAAAGCACAACTCAGTCGGAATAAGACTCCACGACTCGACAGGGAATGCCCAAATCCTCACATAATCTGTCGGAGAACTCTTTACGACTCGATCTGCCAGAACCCCAAAACTCTCATAACTAAGTGGGAAAAACCACATCCACTATCAAATCAGAGGTACATGACTCATGATCTAGAATAATCTCATCAAAAGCTCTAAACTCAAATGACACTATAACTCATCCCAAGGCTCGAAAAGAGACCCCTCGACCCCCAGGCACGAGGTTAGAAACACCCTGAACCAAAGCCATAACGCTGGCGAATTCCTGATTTAAAACCACATTTAAAGAAAGCTGCTTTTTCCTTAAAACAGGTTTTTCTCGATTTTTGAAACGATCAGGGTGCAAAATAAATGCTAAAAGAACATGCGGTCTAGTGTCATATAGTACCATGAGTCTACTAAAAATGATCTGGGGTGCCCACGAATTTTACAGAAAATTCCAGGCAACTATCAGATTAAAACTGTGAAAATAGCATGATAATTGTAATCAAATTGCATTCAATAGCTTTAAAGGGCATTCTATACATTTTGGAGAAATTCCAACCCACCTGGAACGCATTCCGTAGGCAACGCTGAAGTTGGTGAAGTGCTGAAACCTCGCACTGACGAAACCTCGAAAACCGTGCCACGCGCGCCCGCACTGTCGCGTACCCGAAAAAAAAAATCCCCAGAAGTGCATTTAATTTTTCCTCGAGTCGACATAAAATTCTGCGCGCCACCAGCACAATCCACGGCCAAATCACAGTGCAACCAGGGCTCAAGTAACCACAAATCCACAGCCACTACAAGTTCTCCACTTAACATCTGCACACTAAAATTAAATGCTCACATAACAAAAAATTCACCACACTCTCAAGTTCCATCTCCTGTACACACTACACACCCTGCCAAAGCACCAGCACAACAAAAATTCCACAACATAAGCTCCCTGCTCACAGCACCCCAAGCTCACAACCCATATAACACACAACACCCACCAGCTCACCAAAATCACTTAACACTAAACAAATAAATACTCACCCACACAAAATACATCTTCTCTGGACACTCCACACACCCACAGCACCACACACCATTGTCCAGACTGCACAAGAGAAGACCGCGCGTCGCGCACTCGATCCGAGCTCCGCACGGCACTTTGCCGAAAACCGCGCAACACAACGACGTCCTGTGGGAGTAAAAAGTGGAAAAACCTCGTCAAATTGGCCACACACGTGATCACCGGCAAAACAAAGCTCCGGCCAACGAGAACGCCGCGCGCCGCACGCGAGAAACTCTCCTGCGCACGCGCCGCCGCGCGCGCCCAGCCGCTGCCCGCCAGCTCCCGCGCCAGTAGCCTGCCGCGCGGTGCCCAGCTGCGCAGCTGCGCGCACCCGCGCGGCGCCTGGCCTACCGGGCGGTGCCCAGCTGCGCAGCTGCGCTGCTCCTGGGCCCGCTGCGCGGCTACCCAGGACCGCAGCGCACGACCCGCGCGGCGCCTGGGCCCGCCACGCGGCGCCCAGGCCCGCAGTGCGCGCCCTCAGCACGCCCGTTGCGTGCTCGCGAGGCGCCCCTTGCGCGCCCGTGCGCGCCTGCGCAGTGCCCGGGCTGCGCCCGCGCGGCGCCCTGAGCGCTTCCGCGCAGCGCCCGTGCGGCGCCTGGCCCGCCGCTGCTTTGCGCGCCGCCAGCTGCGCTGCCTCTGCAGCGCGGCGCCCTGCGCTTGCCGCGCGCGCAGCCCGCCAGCTGCGCTGCCTCTGCAGCGCGGCGCCCATGCGCGCCTGCGCAGCCACCCAGCGCCAGCCGCGCGCGCGCCCCTGCGCCCGCGCGGCACCCAGCTGCGGCACACCTCCAAGCAGCAGCCTCTTCCACCATGGACAGCAAGTCCACAAAAAAAACAACTCCAAACCCAAAATCCAAAACAACGAAGCCTCTTCAAAACAAAACAGTACTCACCTTGGTTGGAGGCTCGACGCGTGTGTGCTCCGATCGCTCCGCCTGGCTTCACACGGCTACTAGCAGGGGATCCACACCAACACCACTCCCATTCCCTTCCTTTTTCCCCCTTCTCCTTTCTCTTCTTCTTCTCTTTCTTCTTCTCACATTCACTCCTCTGTTTCTCTCCATTTACTCTGTTGCTACAGGGGAGAAGGAAGGTGACGTGGCTTCTTAATTAGGGGATGCCTAATTAAAGGGTGGTAGGTGGCAGCATTAATTACACCACAACAAATATCCCTACCCACATTACACCAACTCTCAAACCAACATATCACTAACATTAAATACCTTACCACACAACCTGAAGCAAACCTTAATAATCCAATTAAATTAAATAAATTAATTAATTCAAATTAGGCCAACTCCAAGTCACTTTTTGTCTTCGGGGTCTCCGCACCGGCCCGAAACCTCCCGAATCCCGCTGTAATCTGAAAATACACATGCCCACAGCTTTTTCTCCTCAAAAAGCTCAATCGTGGAGTCGGGGTTCTCAAACCAAAAACCGGCTTCGAAATCGTCAGTTCCGACTCACTTTCCGCCCTCGGGTCCTCCGCGTCAGTCCGGAACCTCCCAGAATCGGCTGTAATTCCAAAGTACACCTGTTCCAGGTATTTCCTAATTTTCTGCACACCACGGTGGAGTCGATGCTTCCCAAAACCAGTCCTCTATCGGCGCACAAAGCCTGAAAAACTCCGGATCAAGTTGGGGCTTCCGCGTTGATCCGAATCAACCCGACATCATCTGTAAACACATAAGCAACAAGCCCGAGGCAATTTCTCCGCACCACGCCATCTTGCAAGGTCGGTACACTCACAAAGTCCCGGTACTCTACAGTACCGGAACCCCACTTTGAGTTTCTCAAACCCGACACAGGATTTTCTGTAATTCTCATTGAGTACCGGAACATAATAGGAAAATCTATGTTTTGCGTCATTGAGTACCGGAACCCATTATTTAGTACCGGTACACAATGCCATGTCGTCATAAGATTGCTGAACCGACTCTTATTAGTTTCCAAAGGTTATAAATAGATACTTAGAGTTTCTCGAGAACTACCGATCAATTCAGAAACACTCGAGAGCAACCCTAGAGGCTAGGTTTTTATTGTTCTTCTCTTTAGCCTCTTTTAGGTCAATTCGACGGTTCTTCCAAGACATACTTTTTGTCGAATTGATCTAGTCTTTGCTTAGAGATTCCACCTATGGTTCTTCAATGATAATCTAAGCAAAGGATCACCAACAAAGCCTATATGCTGTATCGGCTGAGTTTGCGTCGTGGATTCGACGTAGCATCGTGGGTTCGGTGTGTTGAAGGCGTTTCGTGGATTCGAAACGTGTGCTCGTGGATTCGAGTGGCGTTCGTGGATTCGAACGTGTGCAGTGGACGTGCAATCGGTGGAGCGCAAGATCCGAAGAACTTGAAGGAGGGGTTTGAGACCGTGGAGTCGGTAATCACCTTGTTATTCTTCTTTTCTTAGTGGATTGTTATTGTGTGTTGGTCCCGTGGTTTTTCTCCTGGATTGGAGTTTCCACGTAAATCTCGGTGTGCTGCTTTTATTTTCCGCATTGGTTTTTATTTTGCACTAAGATTGGTTTTTGAGTATTACACCTATTCACCCCCCCCCCCCCCCCCCCTCTAGTTGTTTGATAGTACCTATTTAGATCATTGTGGATCCTTATATTTAAAAACCTACATAATAAATATGGAAACATGAATCTAATTACATAGAAAGCAATCATTTATGTTCTAATCAAGAAAATAAAGTGATATATGCAAGAGATATCATTAGAAATAGAGATCAACTGAAAAATCCCAAAATATATCATCAAAACCTAAAAACTAGGGTTTTGAAACAAAAAGAGCAAGATTAATGAAAGATCTTACAAATCAAAGCAAGAAATCCCTTGAAATTGATGAAGGACACCTTAGAAATCCTTTAGAGAGAGAGTGTGTGTGTGTTTTTGCAATGAGAGGAGTGAAATAAAACACTTGAGTTCCGGTATTTATGAAAACCGCAGATCGCGTACCGGTACTCGAAGTCGCGTACCGGTAGTCAATACAAATTCTGAAAATCTCCCGTTCGGGTCCGGATTGAACAGGGTTGATCCGGATCCGAGTATTTAGTTCCGGTACCAAATTATGAGTACCGGTACTCAATTGAAAAAAAACTAAAAATTTCAGTTCGGGATCCGGATTGAATTTTCTGATTCGGATTTTTGGTTCCGGTACTGAAGAATGAGTATCGGTACTCCAGAGCCAAAATCAAATAATTTTTTGAAACAAATCCAGATTTTGAAATCTTTAAAATACCGATTTGTGTGCCATCAAGAAAAACAATTTAAGTGCTCGAAAATTTGAGATTACACAGATGTCATTCAATCCAATTAATTTTACAAAAATTTAAAAGATTTACTCCAAAATCATGAAAAACAAAGATAATACATTATAAACCATTTTTCATGTTATATGCATCAAACACAAGTCATCAAAAATAATCTAGAGATCCAAACTCTATCAAGATGTAACGGATTTACAAAGATGACTTACAGAGATTTCCAAATGACATCAATTTGATTTCTACCCTTTCAAATTTGAGATAAGCGCTAAAATACCTAAGGGTGGCTCTTTGAGCATCTTTCAACTATCCCACCTTATACCAACCAGGAGATTGTTCAAAATAAAAGAACTTTGAATATAAATCTCCAAATGCTTCATCTAAAAAATTTCAAAAATATTTTTCAAGCATCCATAACATGTGGTAGCTTCACACACTAACCGGACGACCGGGGTGGCAGCTCTTTCCAACATGTGGCGGTAGTTTTCACACTCCTTTCGGATGTAACTCTTTCCACATCTTTTCAATTCTTTTAATTACCCTTGTAAGAATGCAATCTCTTACGTGAAAGAATTAAATCCCAAATTTTAGTCTATTGGTTGTCTCATGTCTATCACAATGAATTCACATAACCGAGATAGGTTAAGCACCTTAAGATCACACATGATTACTAAAATTTGATGAATATAACTATCAAAAACTCCTATAATGGAATATCTTCAAAGATTATGATTATGGAGTAAAGTTGATAATTAATATGAAATTAAATTGGAGTGAATGAAAGTAAAACCCTTTTCATATTCAATGCACTCGTTCGTTAAAACCCTTTTGTTTGAAAACAAAACATAAATAAAAACGAAAAGCATTGAAATCATGTAATGCAAAGATCAAGAAAAATATGAAGAGAACACCAATCAACGCATTACACACAGTCAAAAGCTATTTAGAACTTAAGACAAGGAAAGATATCACCTTTCCAAATCCAAAATCGTCGAATTTTGGGTTGTCTTGATTCATTGTGGCCGGGAGATGATAGCCTTAACTGTTGGTCCACCTTAGGTCTTTGCGTTGCAAGGATCCACCTGAATGATTGATGTTGTGGCTCGGACCTTTGGTGGATTGAGGGAACTCCATTGAATTGATGTGTCTTTTGAATTCGTTGAGTCCGCTCCGTAGATGAAGTTGCCGAAGAATTCTTCTTTCTCTTTTTCGGGCACGTCTTCATCAAGTGTCCTTCAAGTCCACATTGGTGACAAGTTCTTCCTTTCAATTTAGTTGTGGAACTTGATGTCACGCCCCGGGGTCGAAACTGCGACCCGGGCTCGCCAACAGATCCGCCACCTATGCCACCCTGCATAAGCGAAGCGTCCTACCTGCAAGAAAAGTACTACAGCTAAACAGATATCAGAGCTATAAATAAAAATCTGCTGTATAACTAAAATCAATCACTGTACATCAGGAAATAATACAACAATGTCCGCCTCCCAAAAGAATAATAAAAATGTAATACCCTCAAATACAAGCTCTGAACCAAACCGGAAGGTAACTCCAATAAATACACCAGTGTACAGTCTCTCAAAAGAGGAAAAAGAAACAACTAAACTACAGAAGATCTCCTCTGAAGGGGTACCGCTACTCTCCAACGACGGGTAGGGATCTAGCACGCGACTCCCTTGCCTCGATCGACAACCGCAGAATCAGCAACATCCGCTAAGACTCTGCAAAAACAAAGGAGAGGAAGGAAAAAGGAGGGGGAAAACCCCCAAAGGGTGTGAGAACTACACCAAAAAGGGAGTTCTCAGTGGGTACCATCGCTAGACCCGACGGTCGGCCCACCAAGTCCTCAAAAGACAAAAACTAACCAAAGCCGTAAAGACTGACAAAAAGAAGCTGGACCCTCCCAACAGCTATCAAGCCACTAAGCTTGCTATGACTGCCATGCCTGCCTATGCCTGCCATGCCTGCTATGCCTGCCATGCCTGCTCTGCCTGCCTATGCCTGCCATGCCTGCTCTGCCTGCCTATGCCTGCCATGCCTACTATGCCTGCCCTGCCTGCCTATGCCTACTATGCCTGCCATGCCTGCCTGCCTGCCATGCCTGCCTATGCCTGCCCTGCCTGCTATGCCTACTATGCCTGCCATGCCTGCCGGCCTGCCATGCCTGCCTATGCCTGCCCTGCCTGCTATGCCTACTATGCCTGCCATGCCTGCATGCCTGCCATGCCTGCCTATGCCTGCCCTGCCTGCTATGCCTACTATGCCTGCCATGCCTGCCTGCCTGCCATGCCTGCCTATGCCTGCCCTGCCTGCTATGCCTACTATGCCTGCCATGCCTGCCTGCCTGCCATGCCTGCCTATGCCTGCCCTGCCTGCTATGCCTACTATGCCTGCCATGCCTGCCTGCCTGCCATGCCTGCCTATGCCTACTATGCCTGCCATGCCTGCCTGCCTGCCCTACAACGGTCAACAACCCACAATGACCTTGGGACCACCGTACCCCTAAACGGTTCCCAACAACACTAGTACTGATCCAAACACCGCCACTAGACTCCACTCGGTCCCCCCGACACGAGCGCAACAAAAAAAACAAAAGCCTGTAATAAGCCCAATCTAATGCCACCAGTAGACACTGGTACTGCCTGCTCTGCCTGCCGCGACGGGTATGCCAGCCTACGCATAACACCGAAGCAAAGGAGTCTCAAGGACTCAAAGTCTGTCTGCCGCGCACTCCGGAGTGGCACTCGAGGGGAGCGACCCACACGAGTAAAGTATCTCAGTATCCAGTAACATAAGTATCATAATCAGCAGGACTGGATCATGACTCTGATCAAAGTGGGAAAACCCATCCACTAGAGAAAACAGATACCCAATCTGGTGCATAAATAAATGTCCGGTCAACCGCCCAATATCCGCGGTTGCCGCAAAGCCCCACAACTAATCCAACCTGTCCCAGACACCAAGTCCCGACTACACTACCCAGAACCCCTGCTCGAACCTGAGCAACACAGACCACCTGACTAACAAAGAAGGAGAAGAGGATAACATGGTTTCTCCTAAGTCAAGTTCCAAAAGTAGTGCAGCGGTAAAAGATGGCCTAACTACATGTCCATGCACGCATGCTTTGTTCTCAGAAATAATAAAAGTGGGTGAAGCATATATTAGTAAAGCATGCTAAAACATTCCTACTATGGTATACCAATCTCACCCAAGTGGGTCATTCCTTGCTTACCTCTCGCTCATATCGGTTGCACATCAAATACGCCTGTTATCAATCATAGAGGGATGATAACCCCACATGTGCACTTACATCCACTATGATATAGAAATCTTATACAGTTACTAAATTAAGCTTACCCACCTGAAGTGCTCAATCCAAGGTAAACCTGAAGTTGGTGAAGAGTGTAGACGCTCACAGTCCAAATTCTGCCGAAACTGCATCCTCGGTACATGTCGCGCAACCTTGGCTCTGAACAGCTAAAAGTACCCCGAAATCAAAGTCTACAGATCCATCGGGTCCAGCAACACATGTAAACACCCCTGGGTACAACAATAAGGTCCAACATTACACCTTCATTCCCAAAATTAACCACGCACAAACACACAGAAAATCAGTCCCAAAGATATGCTTATTTCACCTGCCGAAAGTGCCCAGAAAAATCCCATAAAAATATCACAGCAATCCTCGCGTCGATACCTTCGAAACGAGTACCTGCACGTCCAATTCCGAGCCCCGTAGGCCGAGTTACAAATTCCACAGTGCAGGTGCGCAAAACTACACAGCAACATAACTGTAATTCCATTTACAGATAAGGGGAAGAACATATACCTTCGGGCAAAACTCAGAAAAATCCAAGAAAAAATACTGTGATATTCCCTGCGTCGAGTAGATGAAAAAAGTGTATAAGCACGTCGCCATACGATGCCCGGTTGCGGAGATATCGCCGAAAGACCATGCCGCTGTCCAAATCTCCATCACAGAAATGGGGTCACAGTAAGCTCGAACAAACACCTTGAAATGCGCGAAATGAGGAAAAACCGAAAATACCTAGATCGTAGATCTATCCGTCGCGGATCCAGCGGCGAAGAAATCGCTCGAAAAGGTGGTCGGAGTAGGCCGGGGGAGCTCACGCACCGAAACGCGACGAAGGGGAACCCAAATGGACGAGCATCGCGCCGCGCCGTAAAAATGGAAACCTCGATAAGCGTGCCACCAAAAATCTCAAAACTTTGCAGAAGGATGCATCCAAGCTCGGGGATCATCTTTGCTGAAGGCACCATGGTGAGAGGAGGCTCGGAAAAGCTGGAAAAAGGGGAAAGAAGAAGGCTCGGATCGCTTTTATAGGCTCCAAAAACAATTCAGGAAATACCGAATATGTCCGGATTTCCGGGCGCATGGGACTTTCGGGCGCGCACTGTAGCAGCCCGAAATCCCCCCCCGCGCGCACTGTAGCAGCCCAGAACTCAGCTGGGCCTCCACGTCGCCCGCCAAACAGGCGACAGCAACCCCCGCCGCTCACAATGCGACACGTGGCGCCACCAGACGCCGACACGTGGCCGCCCACGCGCGGGAACCGCCCGTCAACGCGCCCACGTGCGCTCTGCGCCCGCCGCCTGCGCCTCTGCACGCACACTTCCCGAGGCGCCCGCAGCTGCACCGTGGACCGAGTGCACGTGGACCGGCCAACCGGTGTGCGCCACGTGTCCCCCCACCGGTCCACCGTACACCCGCCTTTCCCGTGGACCGCGCCCGCTGCGCCGGCCCAATCGGGAGCCGCCACGTGGCCCACGACCGGTGCACGCCTCCGCGGTGGACCGCGCACCTGCCAGAGCCTGCTCCGCCGCGCTCCGCCGGGCTCCGCCGCCGTACGCCGCCGCCGCCGGTGCCGGAACAGTAACTTGCCTCAAAAAACGTGCCGAATCATCCGGACTCCGGAAAAAGCAAGTGAATAGCCCATTTTCATCGTTTTCGCGTGCTGAATCCAAATCCGAAGTCCAATTTGCCAAATTCCAACTCTAAAAATTGCCGAAGGCGTCCGGGAAGATGTTCCTTGATCCAAACTTCGCCCCGAGTCCAATTTTAATATCCTTTGCGCGCGAAACCACTTCTAAGCATTAAATGGGGCTCTCTGACTACCCTCGTGATCCAATTAACACTCCGAGTCCAACAAAAGTGTCCAATTGGTGTACAACCGCCACCGACACGCCACAAAGGCCCCCCAGAAGCTGCTGGTCAGCCAGTAATCACATCAGGGAAAACCAGGTCCTCACACTTGAAGCCTTCACAGTTTGGTTCTTTTTGAATCCCAGACCAACCTTGCTTGTTTGACCTAATCCGGACATACCGTCAAGTTTCTTGGAACCGGTTGAAAGCTTTTGTATGTCGGATTTGAGTTGATGAACTTGCTTGGTCAAACCTTGGTTGGCTTCGTGAATTTCCTCAAACTGCTTTTCAAGAAAACCAATCATGTCCATATGTGATTTAACGATTGTCTCCGATTGGTTTAGCTTTTCTTGGAGGATTTTATTATTATTCAATAAAAGTTCTCGTTCCTCCTCGAGATAATGAGTTTTGATCTTTAAAGCACGATTCTCGTCTTGAACCTCAAGTCGTTGCTTCCTCAACTTCTTGATATGCTTGGCCATCTTCTTTGATTCCGCAAGAAGTTGTTGATATGCCTCAACGAGTTCTTCTTCGTCCGACTCCCCCTCAATTGACGACTCTCCGTCGGATGTAGATGATTCATGCAAAATCAAAGGAATAGAGTAAGTAATTAAAGATGACAAGCAAAAATTAGAGGGAATTTGAGAAGCATGTAAAGCAACAACTTTATCCTTTTCCTCTTTACTTGAGGTCGATTCATTGGAAGTAGAATCGTCCTAAGTTTTTGCTTGCAAAGCCTTCTTTTTATATGATTTCTTAGAAGGACAATCCATTGAAATATGGTCGTAGCCTTTGCATCTATAGCATTGGATTTCCCTTTCGAATTCATCTTTTTCTTTTTCTTCAGAAGGTTTTGCAAAGCTTTTGAGTTTAGAGGATTTAGAACCCGATGATCCTTTGGATGGTTTCGAGGATGAAGATCTTGTTGGGTTATATGTAGTAATGGATCTAAATAGGGGAAAAAATACCTAGAGGGGGGTGAATAGGTGTAAACAATAAACACTCAAAAAATCATTGCGCAATAAAAACCCAATGCGGAAATATAAATGAACACGCAAGATTTTTACGTGGAAAACTCCAAACCGGAGTAAAAAACCACGGGACCGATAACACGGTGAAATCCACTAGAATTAAACACGTACAAGGTGATATACCGTACTCACAGACGACTCAACCTTTTCCATACGCTCCTAGTTGATCTTCTCCGCTCGCTCCGCAACGCGTCTCGAATCCACGATCTGCGTCCAACGTCGAGTCCACGACGTCTGACCGAATCCACGGTCTTCACTCAGTAGCACGCTTCGAATCCACGAACGTACCTCGCTCCGAATCCACAAGAGCGGTTGCACCTTGAATCCACAAGGCCACACGAGTCCACGCGCCGATTTTCGGGTAAATCGTTGTTTTTGGGTGGTGATGATCCGCCGAATACTTAGATCAAAGATACATAGGAAATACCATCTAAGTATTCATTAGTTTGATTCAACTCAAGATGTGAGTATGAAAACCTAGAATCAAACTAATCAATATAGATGAAGAAACATAGAGTAATATCTAATGATTTCCTTTCTTCTCTATATGTGGATCTAGGGCCGTATAAGATGATATTTGATTATGACGGCTCTATGTGGATTATCTGGATTAACCCTAGAAAAAGAATCCGGGTCTATTTATAGGTTAGAAACCCTAGGAAGAAGATAAGGATCAAAAACTGTCGTTTCTGGAAATTTTTACGACGGCGATCCGGATCGGATTAGCTGTGATCCGGATCGTCGTAACGAGTCAGGCAATTCCAGAAAAACAAAGGTTCGGGATCCGGATCGAAGTGCTTGATCCGGATCGTTCATACAGTTCACCAAACATCAACGTTCGGGATCCGAATTGCGAAGCCTGATCCGGATCGTTCAAGGAAAATGGTAAACTCAATGTTCGGGATCCGGATCAAGGGAAGCTACGATCCGGATTGAACTGGTGTATGAACGAACCACCTTGGGGATCCGGATTGAACAATCTGATCCGGATCCTGAACAAGTCTCATGTTCAGCTCTTGATTTTTATGCAATAAGAAATTCTTCCAAGTGTTTCTACACTACAAGAAGTATTCGGATCACCAAAAATATTTAGTTAAACTTACCTGATCCTTTTGAATTCTTCTTTCTTGAGATTGAGGTATATGATCCAAACTTCATTCATCTTCAATCTTCAAGACTTAACACTTTCACGAAATGCGCCAAAACAAAATCCTTAAAAATCTCCCCCTTTGGCGGTTTCGTGACAAAACAAAGATCCACTCAAGAAAATTCAAAAAGATATTTTTGTTGCTATCACCATACAACAAAAAATTTACAATGGAGATCCAAAATAAAATACATGAGTTAAACTCCTAAAACAGACTCTAGACTTAGACATCTGTACTCTCTGCAAAAAGAAATCATTCTTGACAAAAGAAATCGTTAGATACCTCAAGAATTTTATATCATTCAAAAACCACATACAGAGATGAAGTTTATACTCATTTACACTTACCATGACATTTATACATTCAGATATGTAAACTGATCATAGTTAAAACACCAACATATCTTCTATGCAATCAAAATCCAAATGTCATGTTAGTGAACATCAACTTGTTAGTTATATTACATGCCCAAATAGTTAGACGAAAGTTAGCCGAGGCATGCATTCAAACACAAATGAAAACCGAAAGTTGAAGTTCTACTTACCTTTCAAGTTGAGGTCAAGTTGAGGTTATACTTACCTCTATAGTTTCAAGTTTCTCACAACCACATTGTATCAATGTCTCAATTGTTTATACTTCTCTCTCCCCCTTTTTGTCACAAAAATTAGCCAAAGATTACCAAAATGGAGAGAATGGTTAACTGTTCAAGTTTGAGAACTAAAAACTAAAACTAAAAACTTAAAGACCTGCACAAAAGAAAGTAAAAAAAAAAATGAAGTTCCTGCACAAGAGAAGGATAAAGCAAACAATTCAAGCATCTGAATCTGAGTCATCCGAGGCGGAGTCCTCAGAGCTCGTGCAACCCAGCTTTTTCAAAATTCCTTTAAGCAATCCCGAAATCGTAGAACACTCTTGTTTCATCTGATGTATGTCCTTGGACATCTTTCTGAGTCCTAGAGCCATTTTGTCTTGTTCTTGTTTGATGGAAGACTCCAGGTTTCCCTTTTGGTCAATTCTTCTGGAAGTTGAAGAACATTGTGTGACGATTGACGGAGCAGTCTGTCCTTCATTCCGAGGAGATCGTCTTGGCAAAGAGGGTAAATTGTCAAGATGTTCATTGCTTGGCACATTCTTTTTCCTTGCTTGCTGCTTAAGTATTGAGGAAGACTTTAGTAGCTTCTTGTTCTTTAGGTAAACCTTATTTTCTTCATCAATACCTTGTTGTACTTCATCAAGAAATGTGTCCCAATCTTCTTCGTCTTCAGATTCAGTGTCAATTTGAGAGATATTCTTTAGATTCTCTTGACATGGTTCATTTATTTCAATACCTCGAGCTCGTCCAGGTCGTCGAGCGAGTCTTTTTCTTTTTAGTATGGATGAAGAGGTCATTGGTGCTTTTCCTTTTTCCGTAGCAGTGGGCGGAGCCTTTTCCTTTGATGTCTCTGCACGGGCTTTCCCTTTCGATGCAACAGAGGTTTTCTGTGGCGATTTTCCAGGATGTGTTTCATCATCTGACAACTCATCCCAATTGACTTCATCCTTTTTAGCCCTCTTGGGCTTGACGGTGTCTCTCGTATGTACCATAGCAGCTAGAAGAAAAATGATCCACGTGATCACCATTGCTATTGGTTTCTTGTGAAAAGAAAATCCTGTGAGCAACAACTCAAGAACATGAAAAATTGTTAATACTCAAAAATTTGAAAAATTGTACCCAAACAAACATTATCGTGTAGAGAGACTAGGAATCAAATTAGTTTTGCAAAAGGAATTTTAAAAATAGATCAATTGCATGATTTTGGAAAATTCCCATTATATGCCCTAAAATCGAAATTTTTGAAATCGAAGACCAAAAATCCGTTTATCTTGAGAATACCTAGCATATAATCAAAACTAATCTACCCAGAGTTCTTATTTCAAAAGAAATTTGATCAAAAACCATCCACAAACGAAATTGATACAAGAAATTCATCATGTTTTGAGGAAGAATAAGAAAAACGGTGAAAAACCGAGATTTTGATCAATAAAACTTACTTGGAATTGAAGAACTTGAGTTTGAAAGCTTCCAAGATGGATGAAATCTAGAGAGAGAAGCTCTGGAAACTTTGGAACAAAAGATTGGAGTAAAAGAAATCAAAACCCTTTTGTTCTTTATAAAACCCTAGCCGCGATCCGGATCAGTCCGTGATTACGATCCGGATCGGCTACCCGCAGTGAAAAACTGCGTTCGGGATCCGGATCGGCAGGTCCAATCCGGATCGTCTGCCCGCAGAAGAATATCTGCGTTCGGGATCCGGATCGGCAGGTCCAATCCGGATCGGCTCCAACTTTTTCTTTAAAAAATTTCTGAGAAATTCTAGAAAAACCAGAAAAAGATTATAAGCACTTTTGTGTATCAACTTTAAATGAAAATCATCGTTTCATACAACAAGAACTAGATTATACCAAATCTATCAATAACATCCAACAAATGAAACGAAAATTTATAAAAATTAAATCCCTTAAAGTTGAACAACTTCAATTACATCTAACTTGATATTATGAGTAATGCCTTTATCAAATCATCAATTTGGTAAAGAAAATGAAATACAAAGATCAATAGATGTCTAACATCCCAGATAAATTAGATAATGTATCTAGTCAATTTATTGAAGAGAGTGGCTCTTTGAGCATCTTTCATTAAAAATCCCACCTTATACCAACCTTGAAATTTTGACAGAGTCAAGTATTTCAACATGCATTTTATTTAATCAAACTTGAAAAACCTTGCTTGGTATACATGTGGTAGCTGCACACAGTACTCGGACGACCGAGGTGGTAGCTCTTTCCTCCATGTGGTGGTAGTTTTCACACTCCTCATTGGGATGTAACTCTTTCCACATCTTTTGAGCATAATACTTTTTCTTTGACTCCCCCTCAATTGGCTATCAATTATTTAAGATATAAAGTATTTAGCCAAATATTGATCTCGATTTCATACTCGACTAAACAGTCAAATAAGATAAAAACTATACCAAGAGATCATCGAGAGAGAAATTGACTTTGATCAAAACAAAGATGAGTTAATTGACATAAATGATCATTGCATCAAATGAAATATTATGACATCTAAAGCATAATAGATTTCTAAATATATAAAAGGATGCAGTTAAAGTCAATCAAACTAATGCTCAAGTAATATTCTATGTCTAAGCATAGATAATGAACAAAAACACAAAAACAAAACCTAACCTAAGCAAAAGTTTCAAAAAGAAGTTTATTTGAAGGAAAGCATTCCAATTGCTTTACGCAAATGAATAAAACGTTTTTGATCCAAAGGTTTTGTTAAAATATCAGCTAATTGATCTTCAGTTGAAATATATGACAGTTGAAGAGTATTTGATTCAACTAGCTCTCTAAGAAAATGATATCTGAGTTCAATGTGTTTTGTTCTAGAGTGCAACACAGGGTTTTTGGAAATGTTTATAGCACTAGTGTTGTCACAAAGAATTGTTACCGAAGTTGCTGAAATCCGGAAGTCGCTCAACACACTTTTCATCCAAATGAGTTGGGTTGAACAACTACCCGCTGAAATATATTCCGCTTCGGCAGTCGAGAGTGCAATGCAGTTTTGCTTTTTACTGTGCCATGCAACAAGGCAATGGCCTAAATAAAAACATGCACCACTCGTACTTTTCCGATCATCCACAGATCCTGCCCAATCGGCATCTGAGTATCCAATAATATCTAAACTTGTTCCCATAGGATACCAAATTCTGAAATTTATGGTTCCTTTAATGTATCGGATGATCCGTTTCACCGCTTTCAGGTGAACCTCCTTTGGTGCAGACTGATATCTCGCGCAGATCCCAACACCAAAAGATATATCCGGGCGACTAGCCGTGAGGTAAAGTAGACTTCCAATCATACTCCGATAAAGTTTCTCCTCTACATTCTCACTAAAAGATTCACTTCCTAATCCTTTATTGCTAGTTCCCATTGGAGTTGGAAAATCTTTACAATTTTCTAGATCAAACTTTTTGACCAACTCCAAAGCATACTTGGATTGACACAAATGGATGCCTTCGACACTCTGTTTCACTTGCAATCCAAGGAAATAAGTCAATTCGCCCATCATTGACATCTCAAATTCGCTTTCCATGGTTTCAGCGAATTTAGAAGCATAATTATCCTTTGTTGCTCCAAAAACAATGTCATCGACATAGATTTGTGCAACAATGAAGTTATTTTGATAATACTTCACAAAGAGAGTCCTGCCAGCTCCCCCTCGAGTATAGCCCTTATCCAATAGGTGCTTTGTTAGCCTTTCGTACCATGCTCGTGGTGCTTGTTTTAAACCGTAAAGAGCCTTTTTCAAACGAAAAACATGGTTAGGTAGTTTACAGTCTACAAAACCTTTCGGTTGAGCCACATAAACTTCCTCATTTAAAAACCCATTTAAAAACGCGCTCTTAACGTCCATTTGAAATAATTTTATTTTAAAATGACAAGCTATCGCGAATAAGATACGAATGGACTCGAGTCTAGCTACAGGGGCGAAAGTTTCATCAAAGTCTATACCTTCTACTTGAGAGTAGCCTTGAGCAACTAAACGTGCTTTGTTCCTGATGATGGTACCATCTTCATTTTTCTTATTCTTGAAAATCCATTTGGTACCTATCACATTGTGTTGCTTTGGAGGCTTTGTTAATTCCCAGACTTTGTTTCGCTCAAACTGATGGAGCTCTTCCTGCATTGCTTTAATCCAGTAGTCATCCTGAAGAGCTTCATCGATGTTCTTTGGTTCGATCAAGGAAACGTAGCAAGCGAATCCGCAAACCAACTGTCTCCGAGTTTTGACTCCTTCTTGTGGGTCTCCAATGATGTTTGATTCAGGATGATCCTTGGAGATTCGTAACGTTTGTTGTAACGGAGTACTCGGAGGTACATGAGATGATTCCTGCATATCAGATAAACTTGAAGAACCATTAGATGCATCATTAATATTGGAAGTATTATCATGAGAAGATGCACTTACAGGAGTATCATCATCAAGAGAGATATCGAGGGTAGATTTTTCAGATGCAAAGTGAAAAGCTTCATCTACTTTAACATTTATAGATTCTACAATCGTTTTAGATTCCATGTTAAATACCCGATATGCTCTGCTATTTGTAGAATAACCCAAAAAGATCCCTTCGTCACTTCGAGAATCGAACTTACCAAGATTTTTGCGATCACGCAAAATAAAATATCGACTCCCAAAGATACGAAAGTATTTGATATCCGGTTTTCTACTAAACCACAGCTCATATGGTGTATTTAAAGTTCCTGGGCGCAAATACACTCGATTAATGACATAGACAGCGGTGTTCACAGCTTCAGCCCAAAAATGTAGCGATAAATTCCGGCTATGAAGCATCACACGCGCCATCTCTTGAACAACCCTGTTTTTGCGCTCAACAACACCATTCTGCTGAGGTGTATAGGGTGCTGAGAATTCATGTTTTATGCCGTTGGAAGTGCAAAAATCAATGAATTTAGAATTAATGAATTCTCCACCTCTATCACTTCTAACACGAATGATCTTTTCATTCTTTTCAATCATAATACGATGGTAAATCTCATGAAAAGAATCAAACGTATCAGCTTTCTCTTTTAAAAATGCTACCTAAGAAAACCTAGAGAAATCATCAACCAATAAGAAAATATACCATTTACCTCCCAAAGATGGTTGACGGGTCGGTCCAAAGAAAGAAAAATAGTCTACATAAACTACACAACATTTAATCGTAGGAAGATTAAAGGCAAGGAAAGATTTCACCTTTGCATACCCAAATCTTTTGAGAATGCGTCGGTAATGGTCGTGAGATTATTCTCCTAGGTGAAGGCATCTTGTTAGATCGATTGCTGCTCCTTGATGATGTCGTCTTGTGCGGTGAACTACCAAGTCTCTTTTCCTTTGTATGATTTGCATTTGATTTCTGAGGAATCACCTTTTTGGTAGTCGTTGCAAGAAATGTCTGAGTTGAGCGTTTGGCTCCTGTCTTGCAATATCTCCTTATGTGCCCTGAAATACCACAACGAAAACATACCTTTGCGCTTGACGATCCCGAAGAGAAAGAATTAGGCTTGTTGTCGTTGTTTGTCGTGAATTCCGGTGTCGGAGGAGGAGATACCGACTGAGGCACAAAAACTGTCCCACTCGAACTTGGACTGTTTCCAGTTTGAGTGTACCCGAGGCCGAACCGATTTGTTTGACCAAGACCAAGAAGCTTATCCAACTTACTCCTTCCAGAAGAAAATCTCTTTAAGTCATCCTTTAGTTGGAGAATGGTCTTTGTCATTTCCAATTTATCTTGTTGGGCCTCGATGTAGAGCTTTGAGAAGTGATCCGCTTTATCCACCAGTTTTGTATGTTCCTTCTCAAAAAGCTCATTGGACTCTTGAAGGGAAACATTTGCTTTTATCAGATTATCCCTTTCCACTTCAAGATCGATCGAGAGAGAAGTTACCCTTTTTACTTCTACTTCGAGATCCTGTAATCTCCCTCTCAACCCCTTGTTTTGTTTAGCCAGTTTCTTTGAATCCCTCAAAAGTCTGTGGTAGGCTAAAACAAAATCTTCACCTTCAGAGTTACTTGATTCATCATCCGTTGCAGTTTTTTCAACCCGGGAGGAGTTGGTCAATGAATCTGAAGTACTTGCCATTAAGCACATGAAGGGTGAAGATGTGGACGCGTGGAATGCCGTTGCGCTTTCTTCTTCATCACTTGAGGATGACTCATTTGACGTTGAGTTGTCATCCCATGTGACGACTTGCATCGCTTTCTTCTTCGACGGATTCTTAGTTGGACACTCCGTTGAGATATGGCTGTATCCTCGGCACTTGAAGCATTGGACTTGTCCTTCTGAGCTTTTCTTATCCTTTGAAAAGTTCTCTTGCTTTCTTGACTTGTAACTTGAAGTACCCTTGCCTTTCTTCGACTTTCCGAAGGATGGAGTTTTACTTGAATTACCCCTTCGAAAGTTGCGGCGAAACTTTCTTGTCAAGAGAGCGAGCTGCTTCTCAAATTCCTCCATAGATAGGTTCTCGTCATCGTCTGAGGAGGATGAATCCGTGTCTTCTTCCTTTGTTGTTTTCAAAGCATAACCTGAAGACTTAGAAGAGGATGCCTTTTCCGAAGAATAGTTAGTAGTAAATGTCATTTCATAAGTTTGTAATGAACCAACTAGTTCTTCTACACGCATTTCGTCCGGGTGTTTAATAGTTTCAATGGCTGTAACCTTTGGGCGAAATCGTTCAGGAAGAGTTCTTAAGATCTTTCTTACAACCTTAAATTCTGGAATCTTCTCTCCCAGGTTAGCACATGAGTTTACGATGTCTTGCAATCGTGTATAGTAGTCCATGAAAGATTCATTTTCTGCCATGAAAATAGAGTCAAATCTGCTCGTAAGCATTTGCAGCTTTTGAATCTTCACGAGGTTAGTTCCCTCATGTGTAACCTGAAGAACATCCCAGATTTCTTTCGCAGTCTCACATGCCGAGACGCGAGAGAATTCAGTTTGAGATAAGGCATTAAAAATAGCATTAATTCCCTTGCCATTGTAAGAAGATGAATCTAACTCTTCCTTGGTCCACTTCGACCTAGGTTTGATGGTGCGAACATCAGCAATAATTTCAGATGGATTAGACCATCCTAATTCAATTGATTGCCACACCCGTTCGTCGATGGAACATAAAAAGGCTTTCATCCGTACTCTCCAGTACGCATAATTTGTTCCATCAAAGAATGGGGGTCTGTTGATGTTTCCACCTTCAACCATTGTTTACAACCCTATTCCCTCTCTGATACCACTTGTTGGGTTATATGTAGTAATGGATCTAAATAGGGAAAAAAACACCTAGAGGGGGGTGAATAGGTGTAAACAATAAACACTCAAAAAATCATTGCGCAATAAAAACCCAATGCGGAAATATAAATGAACACGCAAGATTTTTACGTGGAAAACTCCAAACCGGAGTAAAAAACCACGGGACCGATAACACGGTGAAATCCACTAGAATTAAACACGTACAAGGTGATATACCGTACTCACAAATGACTCAACCTTTTCCATACACTCTTAGTTGATCTTCTCCGCTCGCTCCGCAACGCGTCTCGAATCCACGATCTGCGTCCAACGCCGAATCCACGGCGTCCAACATCGAGTCCACGACGTCTGACCGAATCCACGGTCTTCACCCAGTAGCACGCTTCGAATCCACGAACGTACCTCGCTCCGAATCCACGAGAGCGGTTGCACCTTGAATCCACAAGGCCACGCGAGTCCACGCGCCGATTTGGGGAAATCGTTGTTTTTTGGGTGGTGATGATCCGCCGAATACTTAGATCAAAGATAGATAGGAAATACCATCTAAGTATTCATTAGTTTGATTCAACTCAAGATGTGAGTATGAAAACCTAGAATCAAACTAATCAATATAGATGAAGAAACATAGAGTAATATCTAATGATTTCCTTTCTTCTCTATATGTGGATCCAGGGCCGTATAAGATGATATTTGATTATGACGGCTCTATGTGGATTATCTGGATTAACCCTAGAAAAAGAATCATAGGGTCTATTTATAGGTTAGAAACCCTAGGAAGAAGATAAGGATCAAAAACTGTCGTTTCTGGAAATTTTTACGACGGCGATCCGGATCGGATTAGCTGTGATCCGTATCGTCGTAACGAGTCAGGCAATTCCAGAAAAATGAAGGTTCGGGATCCGGATCGAAGTGCTTGATCCGGATCGTTCATACAGTTCACCAAACATCAACGTTCGGGATCCGGATTGCGAAGCCTGATCCGGATCGTTCAAGGAAAATGGTAAACTCAATATTCGGGGTCCGGATCAAGGGAAGCTACGATCCGGATTGAACTGGTGTATGAACGAACCACCTTCGGGATCCGGATTGAACAATCTGATCCGGATCCTGAACAAGTCTCATGTTCAGTTCTTGATTTTTATGCAATAAGAAATTCTTCCAAGTGTTTCTACACTACAAGAAGTATTCGGATCACCAAAAATATTTAGTTAAACTTACCTGATCCTTTTGAATTCTTCTTTCTTGAGATTGAGGTATATGATCCAAACTTCATTCATCTTCAATCTTCAAGACTTAACACTTTCACGAAATGCGCCAAAACAAAATCCTTAACATCTGCAGCCTCTAAGGGCCAGAAGATCGCTCACGCGGCTTCACCAACGCCCTAGCACTCGCCCCTGGACGAACCTGTCACGGAGTGGGAAGTCAGTGACTAGAAATAACATAAAATGCAAAAAAGGGCTAAAAGTAAGGCAAACCACAGTAACTAGAGCAACCGCCCTCCTCAAAGTACAACCGACAGTGACAAAACCCTGTACCAATCAAAACCGGGCACCTTTCTCGACAACCACACCGAGCACCTATCTCAGAAACCCCGCCGAGCACCTCCCTCGGCCGCCGAGCACCCGCCTCGGCATCACCGCTCACACCCCGCACCCACGAGGGCCCCCTTTACGTCACCGTCACGTGGGGTACACGGGTCAACGTACCACTTTTCCGAAAAAGCACACCCTTGCGGTGGCCAAACCGCCGGTGTGCGTGTAGCAATCACGAGCCTCATAATCGAAAGTATAAGTAAAAACAGTGTAACAGGGTTAGTTATATAATCAGATAGTCACTTACTATTCACCTTTGCCCAAACATGTTATTTCTATCATTTTATGCCTATTCCGAAAATCCCTGGAAATGTACCCACCTTGTGCGTGTCGGCCGGCGCTCACCCCGTTCGCGACCGCGTGTCTGTCGGGTTTACGATGTCCCGCGCTCCTGAAGGAACCAAAGTATGCTCAGACTTGGTGGTCAACGCCGAACGTCGACTCAAAAGTTGAAAACGGAAGACCGACACGTTCCTAAAACCCCGCGCGCGAAGTTCCCCGCACGACGACGATCCGTGCGGCGCGCACCCCGCATGCGGATAGCCCCGCGCGGCCCCGACCCGTCGGCGGCGGCCACGCGCGGCACCAGCCCGCGCGGGCGCCCCACCTGCGGGCGGCCCCGCGTGGCACTGGTCCGTGCGGGTGGGCTGTCCGCAGGCGCGGGTGACCCCGTGCGGCGCCAGCCCGCACGGGCGCCCCACCTGCGGGCGGCCCCGCGCGGCCTCGGTCCGCGCGGCTCGCTGCCCGCAGGCGCGGGCAAACCCCGCGCGGCGCCAGCCCGCGCGGGCGCCCCACCTGCGGGCGGCCCCGCGCGGCACCGATCCGCGCGGGGGCGTTGCCCGCAGGCACGGGCAACCCTGCGCGGCCCCAGCCCGCGCGAGTGTCCTGCCTCCGGGTGGCCCCGCGATGCCGGCGGCTGCCTCGACAATGGTGGCGGCGGCACGGTGATCCCCGTCCTCGAAACGACCGACAAGAACCCTCAACCACGTAAAACCTAAAACATAAACAGGAAAACTCACCTTTGATTCGTGAGAGAAGGTGGCGGAAGAGGATCGTCCACCTTCGCCTGATCAACCCGCCGAAATGCCAACCTCCGTCCTTCTCCCCCGGATCCCCACGTTGGAGCTCTGCACCGGAAACTTGAAGCGAGAGCGAAAATGGGTTGGGTTCCTCTTTCTATCCTCAATTTCCTTCTGATCGGAGCCGCGCCTGTCGTACCGCAACGATGGGAGGAGAAAGGGGAAAAAAAAAACCTAAGTCCCAACATGCCCTAGCTCATCAACAGTAAAAAAAAAAAGGTTCCCGGTTACCTCGATAACCATGCAGATCGCCCGCACGGATCCGGGAGCGTCCAAAAAGGACGCAAACTTCAAAATTAATTTCTGGGAGATTCCGGGGTTGGAATTCAAATCCGATCGCGCCACCGTTCCCCGTTTCGCGAGCTCTAGCACTTAAAAATGCCCGCGAGCCCCGACGGACTGTCCAAAAAAACACGAATTAGTAATGTAGAGTACTGGAGCTTCGGGCAGTGTGCCGACTCCACATGGCAGCCTGGTATTGTGGAAATGCCTTCAGCAGATTCTGTTTATATTTACAGAGAGGTTCGGGTGGTCCCAGAGCGACGCGGAAGTATTTTTGTAGAAAAGTGAGTGGGCGTCGTGTTGAGAGCTTGCGGATCGAGCATCGGCTTTTTGGATGGGTTTGTTGAGAGTTGATCACTTGGGACATGTGTATTATGATTTTACAGAGGTGTTCGGTTGGTTTCGGGGTGATGCGGAGGTCCCGAGGCGAGAAAGTGAGTTGGCGGCGGAAGTGGAGAAGCTTCAGGCTGCTGGCTGGGGTTTTGGGTGGCTGAGTTCTGGAACTAGGCTTGTGGTTCCAGAACTGGCCCCTTGGTTCTGGAACCAACTGCCTGGTTCCGGAACAGGGGTGGGTGTACCGATACCCACTTGCAGGTACCGGTACACAAGCACAGGATATGCCCGATTAGCCCGGAGTTGCACAGTATTGAGGTATGGGCTCTTTTACTGTTCCAACCACCCCAGAGTTGTTTTATACCCCTCGTTACCTGCTTCCTCACCCACTCCTCATCTCATCTCTTCCACCTCCATTCTTGCTGCCAGAGAAGAAGAGGAAGAGGAAGTAGGAGGAGAAGAGGAAGGTGTCTGTGTGCTTGCTGCTTGAGGGAGTTGATCGAGTCAACGTGCGCGCGCGAGGAACAAATTGAGGTAAATTATTTGATGGAGATTATAAATTTGGATTTGTTGGATTTCCTCTTGGATTTTTGGATGGAATTAAGTGGATTTCTTTAGCTAATTTCCATCTTTTTCTCCTCCCTCTCCCTGTGCTCTCGGGTGCAAGGCAGGAAGTTACTGTGCAAATCCGAGGATTTGCCTACTTCATGCGCACGTGTGAGGGACCCTCTTAAGCTGAGCAGAGGCATGCTGGGACTTTGGGAAGAGTGTTAGAGGATTGATCGGAGCTCCGTGGATTTTTTCGGGACACGCGATAGTGTGCGCGCGCGCGAGAGGCACAGTGCTGTTTTCTTTAGTTTTCGCCCGATTCTTCACCGACTTCGGCGCGGCCTTCGGAAAGCATTTGAGGTGGGTT
The DNA here is from genome assembly GCA_029204045.2 of Tillandsia leiboldiana. Taxonomy (NCBI): domain Eukaryota; kingdom Viridiplantae; phylum Streptophyta; class Magnoliopsida; order Poales; family Bromeliaceae; genus Tillandsia; species Tillandsia leiboldiana. The sequence goes on along the minus strand of CM055060.1, from coordinate 14,005,270 downwards.
GGATTTTCTTCCAAAATCATGGAATGCCCTCTAATGCTTCAGAACGCACTTTGATCATGTCAAAAATGTGTATTTTAGCTGTTGAATGATCTGATAGTTGCCTAGAAAATTGCAAAAAAATTATTCGAACCCCGGAATATTTTTAGTAGACTCTTGGCACTATATGACACTAGACTACATGCTTAGTTGGCTCCATTTAAGCACCTGAACCGTTTTAAAAATCTGAAAGCCCATTTTATTGAAAATTTGACTTTTAAAAATGGTTTTAAAATGTCTGAGGGTTCTAGCGATGCTGCATGGGTTCGGGGTGCATGTTCTCTCGTGTCGGGGGGCCGAGGAGATATTTGTTGATTATTAGAGCCATTTTATGATATTTGAGATTTACTATTGTCGTTGGGGGTTCTAGTTGAGCACTTCAGATTTAGTCGTGGAGTTTACTCCGACCTTGACATGAGTGTGTGTCGTCTGTTCACTGTGTTTCCGATCTATATGATCGTGGATAATAGCCTGCTGAGCCTGGGATTTTTATGCCAGTTATGAGATACTTGAGTTCGCGGGGTCGCTCCCCGCGAGCTACGCTCCGGATGCGATGATGATACCGAGCCTGACGAGGCTGCGATGTGGTTACTGAGATTGTCCTTGAGGGACACCCTACGTAAGACCATGCCCTGTTTGGGCATGAGTGGCAGTAGATGAGCGCAGGCTTGACTGGTCCAAAGAGGGACAGTCATTGAGATTTGGGTGGTATGTGTGAGTGAGTTTCATTGTATGTTCATAGATGAGCTTTTCCTTGAGCATATGTAGAGGCATATAGCTGTAGATTTCCAGCTTTCCATATCTATCTACCTATCTATTTGTTTACCTTACTTGTGCCTCCGGTAGACTTAGTGGGCATACCGTGTGCTTTTAGGGCGGTACCCACTGAGAACTACCTTTGCAGTAGTTCTCACACCCGCTGCGGTGCAGGTTTTCCTGAGGCGGCTGTTCCGACTCCTTCCCGTGCGGAGTCATCAGATCGAGGTAAGGGCGTGGCCAGCTAGACGCTTACCCGAGTCTGTATAGCATAGAGGTAGCAGTCCCCTTTTGAGTTTCCACTTTTGTAGAGTGAGTTTTTGAGAGATTTATGTATGTATCTTTAGTGGACAGCTTGTATTTTGGATTTTATTTACTCAGTGCAGATGTTCAGTTTCCTTTCTATAGCATGTTGTTACTTTTGCTCTGATATCTGTTAGCTATAGATTTATCTGCAGGGTAGACGCTTCGTCTGTACGGCAGTTTCCGTACAGATGGCGGATCTGTTAGAGAGCCCGGGTCGCAGTTTCGACCCCGGGGCGTGACAAGTAACCCCTCCGCCGGGCTGCTACAAGTAAAGTAAAAGGAAAATTACCAAAATAAAAAGGGCGGGTCTTACATCACTCACCACTAAGAACAAGTTTCGTCCTCGAAACTTAACCCACGTCCGCGGAGAAAAGATCTGGGTAGCATTCCCTCATCTTCGACTCTGGTTCCCAGGTCGCTTCACGTTCCTCCTGATTGCTCCAAAACACCTTCACGTAGGGGATTGTCCGATTGCGCAACTTTTTGTCTTCCCGTGCTAGGATCCACACCGGTGTTTCTTCAAAGCTCAGATCCTCTTTGAGCTCGACTGCGGTGACGTCGAGCACCCGCGATGGGTGGGGAAGGTACCTTCGAATCATGGACACGTGGAACACGTCGTGAATCCGGTCAAGGTTTGGTGGTAGGGTAAGGCGATAGGCCACCGGGCCGATGCTCTCCAAGATCTCAAAAGTCCCCACATGCCGTGGGCTCAACTTGCCTCTCAACCCGAACTGCATCACCCCTTTGGACGGCGAAACCCGCAGTAACACGTGCTCCCCTACCTGGAACTCCAAGTCGCGGCGTCTCTGGTCTGCGTAGCTCTTTTGTCGGCTCTAGGCGGTCACCAACCACCGTCTGATGAGGTGCACCTTTTCCTCAGTTTCTTCTACCAAATTCGGTCCCAAAAACTTCCGCTCCCCCAGATCGTCCCAACAGATCGGGGACCTACGGCGTCTGCCATATAAAGCTTCGTACGGCGCCATACGGATGCTAGCCTGGTAGCTATTGTTGTAGGCGAACTCCACAAGAGGAAGGTGGCGTGACCATCGGTCTCCCAAATCAAGTACACAGGCTCGGAGCATGTCCACGAGGATCTGGATCGCCCGCTCAGATTGTCCGTCCGTCTGGGGGTGAAAGGCTGTGCTGAAGTGTAGCTTGGTCCCCAAGGCTCGTTGTAGACTCTGCCAAAAGTTTGAGACAAACCGTGTGTCCTTGTCTGAGGTGATCGATGCCGGTATCCCGTGTAACCTCACAATCTCGCTGATATAGATCTGAGCCAGCCGATTGCGCGTCCAGGTTGTGTGGATAGGTAGAAAGTGAGCTGACTTCGTTAATCGGTCCACAATGACCTAGATGGTGTCGTGTCCCTGTTGCGAACGCGGGAGCCCGGTGACGAAATCCATGGTGATTCGCTCCCATTTCCATTCTGGCACAGGTAGTGGCTGTAACTTCCCTGCCGGCCGCTGGTGTTCGGCTTTTACCTGTTGACATATCAGACAGTGTGTACGAACCATGTCACGTCCCCATTCTGGCATCCCCCTTCAGCTTCGGCCACCAGAAGGTCTGCCGGAGATCCCTGTACATCTTTGTGCCCCCAGGGTGCGCCGTATAGGAGCCCAGTGCGCTTCAGTCAAGATTTCCCTCTTCAGGACTGGCGAATCGGGCACACAGATCCACCCTCGAAACCGGAGTGTGCCATCTGTCCCCACTGTAAAGTCCCCCTCCTGCCCCGGGGAAATCCTATCCCGTACAAGCTGTAATTGTGGATCGGTACTTTGGCCTTCTCGAATCCTCTCGAACAAGGTAGGCACGACTATTAAAGACATTAGTCGCTCGACCGTCCCTGCCGGTACCACTTCTAACCTCAATCGCGAGAACTCCGCGATCAAGTCATCCTGCTGAGTAATCGTGCCTGCTGATGTCCCCTCTGTCTGTCCCTTTCTGCCAAAGCATCCGCTACCGCATTTGCTTTTCCCGGGTGGTAGTGAATAGTTAGGTCGTAATCCTTCAGAAACTCCAACCACCATCTCTGTCGCAGGTTCAGCTCCTTCTGGGTAAAAAGGTACTTAAGGCTTTGGTGGTCAGAGAACACATTACAGTGGACACCAAAGAGATAGTGCCTCCAAAGCTTCAGAACGAAGACGACTGCGGCAAGCTCCAGGTCGTGCGTCGGGTAGTTCCGTTCATATTCCTTGAGCTGTCTTGAGGCATGGGCTATGACTTTCCCCTGTTGCATCAGTACATCCCCCAATCCGATCCGTGATGCGTCACAGTAGACTTCGTAGTCCTCTCCGGGCGTCGGTAGCACAAGTACAGGTGCTCTTGTTAGCCTCCTCTTGAGCAAAACTCTCTTGGCATTGGGCCGTCCAGATAAATTTTTCTCCTTTCCGGGTCAGGCGGTTCAGGGGGGGGGCAATCTTCGAGAAACCCTCGACAAAACATCTGTAATATCCTGCTAGGCCCAGGAAGCTGCCAACATCCGTTACCGTAGTCGGTTGGGGCCAGTCGGTCACCGACGCCACCTTCTTGGGATCCACTGCAATTCCCGCTGCTGAAATTATGTGCCCCAGAAACCCCACCTCGCGAAGCCAAAACTCGCACTTCTTAAGTTTGGCAAACAACCTCTGATCCCTGAGAGTCTGCAGAACAATCCGTAAGTGCTCCTCGTGTTCCTCATCGTTGGGCGAGTAGATCAGGATGTCGTCGATAAAGACCACTACGAACTAATCCAAGAAGGGCCTGAAGACTCGGTTCATCATATCCATAAATACCGCTGGGGCGTTGGTAAGCCCGAACGGCATTACAGTAAACTCGTAGTGGCCGTACCGGGTACAGAAAGCCGTCTTCGGAATATCCTCATCCTGCACTCTGAGCTGGTGGTAGCCTGACTGCAAATCAGTCTTTGAGAAGACCGTTGCTCCCCGTAGCTGATCAAAGAGGTCATCGATCCTGGGCAAGGGGTACTTGTTCTTCACTGTGACTTTGTTTATTTCCCTGTAGTGGATGCACAGCCACAAGCTTCCGTCCTTCATTCGCACGAAAAGTATCGGTGCGCCCCAAGGTGACACACTCGGTCTGATGAATCCTTTATCCAGAAGATCTTCGAGCTGCGCCTTAAGTTCCTTCAGTTCTGCAAAGGCCATTCTATAGGGGGCCTTTGTGATCGGTCGGGTGCCGGCTAGCAGCTCGATCGGAAAAACAACCTCCCGTTCGGGGGGCATCCCCGGCAGTTCGGTAGGGAAAACATCTGGGAAGTCCCTCACGATCGGGATGTCGGAGAGCATCGCAGAGGGTCTAGTGGCCAAGTCCACCGACGCCAAGTAAGCCACGCACCCTCCCTCGATCAGTTTTCTGGCTCGCGATGCTGGAATGATGGTGGAAAAGGAAATGCTCTTGCATGCTAGGTACACATTCTCTGGAAACCCTGGATACTGTAGTCGCACCTGGCGCTTCTCACAGTCGATCACCGCTTGATACCCTGTGAGCCAATCCATTCCAAGTACCACATCGTACTCCTTTAATGGAATGACTACCAAATCCCAGGGGCAAGAAAGTCTCCCCAACCTTATCGGGCAGGAAGGTATAAGGTTGCGGGCCTCCAAGGGTCCCCCCGCGGTTTGGACTGACAAAACATTTAGTAGAGGTCTCTCCCCAAAACCATGAGACAGCACAAAGTCGCAAGATATAAAAGAGTGGGTTGCTCCGGTATCAAAAAGAGTTCTAGCACGGAAAACTGAAAGTAGAGTAATACCTGCTACAACATCCTCTGATCGGTCCGCCTCCAGGTGGGTCATCGAGTAGACCCGGTCTCCTGGTTGTGGCGGTCTTTCCCCTGCTGGCCGAGGTGCTGGAAGTCTAGAGGCCGATGCCATCGGGGCCTTTCCCCGTCCCGTGTGCTGCGGTGCTGGCGTAGAAGCCACTGAAGAAGCCGATCCCTGGTTCGTGGGGCAGTTGAAGCGGAAATGCCCCTGCTTGCCGCAACGGAAGCAATGGTCTTGCCTCCTTGAGCACTCTGTCACCCGGTGTGCCCCGCCGCAGATGACGCAAGGCCTGTCATTTGATCTCTGTCCTCCCGTAGGTGCACTCCTAGTTCTCTGCTGGGATCTCCACCGTTTAGAGGGTCGACTCCCGCTGGAAGAGCCTCCCCCGGAGTAAGGCTGAGATCGCTTCCTATCCTCCTGCTGAGTGGGGCCTCCCCCTCGGGCACGAGTGACGGCGAAGCCGCGCTCCACAATGGTGGCCCGGTCGACCACCTTCTGGAAGGTGTGCATGTCCGCCGCCTGCACCACCTGGAAAATGTCGCTGCGCAACCCGTCCACGAAGAGGGTGGCCTTGTGAGACTCGTCGCGTATAACAAAAGGGACGCAGTTCGCCAGCCTCACAAACTCCCGCTGGTACTCCATGACGGTTCGGTTTCCCTGCCTGATGTGGTTCAGATCATCCTCTAATTATTTCTTGACGCTGTTGGTGAAGAACGCCCCGAACAGCTCTTGCTTGAAGGTGGTCCATGATGGAAGGGCGGTACCCTTCGAGGAGTCGGGGCGCACCGTCTTCCACCACATGCGGGCGTTCCCCTCGAGGAAGTGGACGGCCAGGGGAACCTGCTCGTACTCCTCCATCAGCAAGTCCTCAAAGAGCTTCTCCATCGTGTCCACCCACTTCTCCACAACCCAGGGGTCCGTCGTCTCCCCCTCGAACACCGGCGGGTCGTACTTCCTGAAATCTGCCAGGTTGGCTCGCACGCGGCCCCGCTCGGTCGGCGGAACAGACCCCTCCGCCGTGGCTGTGGCGGTCACTACGGAGGAAGGCGTCACCACGGTCTCCACTGGGATACCTCTGCCAGTAGTCACCGGCGTCGGTCTCGCGGCCGCTGTCGAAGGGGCTACCTCCGGCACCGTCGGTTGGACTAACGGCACCTCGGGTGCCGTGGCCCGGGTAGGGGCAGCCCCCGCCTCGGCCTCCGTTGCCGCTGGCTGCTGCTGCTACGTCAATTGGCGCACATGGTCCGTGAGGGTCGCCAATTGACCCGCCATCTCCCGAAGTTGCTGCCTCAGGAGCTGGTTCTCCGCGGTCGCCGACGCTGCTACGTCCGCCCCTGCATCCTCAGTGGAGGATCTAGTTCTGGCCATGATCTGAACACATGCACAACACAAGTCACTTCCAGACTCATCTAAAGTAACACCTCAAACACTAACGAGAAAAAATAGGATTCTACTATCCCCCCCCCCCCCAAGCACTCGCATTCTACACAATGTTCATTTCATTAATCAATAGCTAGAGTATTGCGTTCCGTGGATGCTGGGCCCCGACTACTGTGGTTAAAGTTTTAGTCTCTGATACCATCTTAATCTGTCACGCCCCGGGGGTTTAAACGCGTGAAAGAAGAGCCACCGATGCTCCCAAATCAACCGTATTTTTTTTTTTTGAAACCAAACTCCCCCGGTGCGCGCCCAGACACGCCGCATATACAAATTCACTCTGCAAACGGGCAGAGTCTCCTTTGTATATGCACGGCGTCCTGACTACAAAATCCATCTCATTCACGCTTTAACCACATTAGATCGTGCTCAAACACATGCAACAGTCAACAATCACATACCACCATCTTTCCACAAGCAATCAAGGGGCCGACTGTTTTTGAAAGGATAAAAACCACAGGGTTTTGAAAGCAGTGTCCACCCGACACCGAGATTTTGTAAAACCAGTTCCGAAACCGCATAAATCCACAGAATTTGGAAACGACACCCACCCGGTGCCAGGTTTTATAAAGCCATTTTCGAAATCCCATAAATCCACAGAGTTTGAAAACGGTGCCCACACGACACCCATATTTTAAAAGCGGTTTTCACAATAGTTTTCTTGTTTTTTATTTGTAGTTTGCAAACGGCCAAGTAGAGAAATAAGAATGACATCCATCCATAAGTTATACCAATAGCCAACATCCACATCGATCCCACGGGGGTATCGCAATCCACATCTAGCTATCATGAGTAATGAAATGAAAGAAGAAGGTAAAGTAAACAGTATCTGCAGCCTCTAAGGGCCAGAAGATCGCTCACGCGGCCTCACCAACGCCCTAGCACTCGCCCCTGGACGAACCTGTCACGGAGTGGGAAGTTAGTGACTAGAAATAACATAAAATGCAAAAAAGGGCTAAAAGTAAGGCAAACCACAGTAACCAGAGCAACCGCCCTCCTCAAAGTACAACCGATAGTGACAAAACCCTGTACCAATCAAAACCGGGCACCTTTCCCGACAACCACACCGAGCACCTATCTCGGAAACCCCGCCGAGCACCTTCCTCGGCCGCCGAGCACCCGCCTCGGCATCACCGCTCACACCCCCCACCCACGAGGGCCCCCTTTACGTCACCGTCACGTTGGGTACACGGGTCAACGTACCACTTTTCCGGAAAAGCACACCCTTGCGGTGGCCAAACCGCCGGTGTGCGTGTAGCAATCACGAGGCTCATAATCGAAAGTATAAGTAAAAACAGTGTAACAGGGTTAGTTATATAATCAGATAGTCGCTTACTATTCACCTTTGCCCAAACATGTTATTTCTATCATTTTATGCCTATTCCCAAAATCCCTGGAAATGTACCCACCTTGTGCATGTCGGCCGGCGCTCACCCCGTCAGCGACCGCGTGCCTGTCGGGTTTACGATGTCCCGCACTCCTGAAGGAACCAAAGTATGCTCAGACTAGGTGGTGAACGCCGAACGTCGACTCAAAAGTCTAAAACAGAAGACCGACACGTTCCTAAAACCCCGCGCGCGAAGTTCCCCTCACGACGACGATCCGTGCGGGGCGCACCCCGCATGCGGACAGCCCCGCGCGGCCCCGACCCGTCGGCGGCGGCCCCGACCCGTCGGCGGCGGCCCCGCGCGGCACCAGCCCGTGCGGGCGCCCCACCTGCGGGCGGCCCCGCGTGGCACTGGTCCGTGCGGGTGGGCTGTCTGCAGGCGCGGGTGACCCCGCGCGGCGCCAGCCAGTGCGGGTGCCCCACCTGCGGGTGGCCCCGCGCGGCCTCGGTCCGCGCGGCTCGCTGCCCGCAGGCGCGGGCGACCCCCGCGCGGCGCCAGCCCGCGCGAGCGCCCCACCTGCGGGCGGCCCCGCGCGACACCGGTCCGCGCGGTCGCGCTACCCGCAGGCACGGGCAACCCCGCGCGGCCCCAGCCCGCGCGGGTGTCCTGCCTCCGTGTGGCTCCGCGATGCCGGCGGCTGCCTCGGCGATGGTGGCGGCGGCGTGGTGATCCCCGTCCTCGAAACGACCGACAAGAACCCTCATCCACGTAAAACCTAAAACAAAAACAGGAAAACTCACCTTTGATTCGTGAGAGAAGGTGGCGGATGAGGATCGTCCACCTTCGCCCGATCAACCCACCGAAAAGCCAACCTCCGTCCTTCTCCCCCGGATCCCCATGTTGGAGCTTTGCACCGGAAACTTGAAGCGAGAGCGAAAATGGGTTGGGTTCCTCTTTCTCTCCTCAATTTCCTTCTGATCGGAGCCGCGCCTGTCGTACCGCAGCGATGGGAGGAGAAAGGGGAAAAAAAAAACCTAAGTCCCAACATGCCCTAGCTCATCAACAGTAAAAAAAACAAGGTTCCTGGTTACCTCGATAACCGTGCAGATCGCCCGCACGGATCCGGGAGCGTCCAAAAAGGATGCAAACTTCAAAATTAATTTCTGGGAGATTCCGGGGTTGGAATTCAAATCCGATCGCGCCACCGTTCCCCGTTTCGCGAGCTCTGGCACTTAAAAATGCCCGCGAGCCCCGACGGACTGTCCAGAAAAACACGAATTAGTAACCCCTCTGCTGGGCCGCTACAAATAAGTAAAAGGAAAATTACCAAAATAAAAAGGGCGGGTCTTACATCACTCACCAGAACAAGTTTCGTCCTCGAAACTTATCCCATGTCTGCGGCAAAAAGATCTGGGTAGCACTCCCTCATCTTCGACTCTGGTTCCCAGGTCGCTTCACGTTCCTCCTGATTGCTCCAAAGCACCTTCCGTAGGGGATTGTCCGATTGCGCAACTTTTTGTCTTCCCATGCTAGGATCCGCACCGGTGTTTCTTCAAAGCTCAGGTCCTCTTTGAGTTCGACTGCGGTGACGTCGAGCACCCGCGATGGGTCGGGAAGGTACCTTCGAAGCATGGACACGTGGAACACGTCGTGAATTCGGTCAAGGTTTGGCGGTAGGGCAAGGCGATAGGCCACCGGGCCGATGCGCTCCAAGATCTCAAAAGGCCCCACATACCGTGGGCTCAACTTGTCTCTCAGCCCGAACCGCTTCACCCCCTTGGACGGCGAAACCCGCAGTAACACGTGCTCCCCCACATGGAACTCGAAGTCGCGGCGTCTCTGGTCTGCGTAGCTCTTTTGTCGACTCTGGGCGGTCACCAACCGCCGTCTGATGAGGCGCACCTTTTCCTCAGTTTCTTCCACCAAATTCGGTCCAAAAAACTTCCGCTCCCCCAGATCTTCCCAACAGATCGGGGTCCTACAGCGTCTGCCATATAAAACTTCATACGGCGCCATACGGATGCTAGCCTGGTAGCTGTTGTTGTAGGCGAACTCCACAAGAGGTAGGTGGCGCGACCATCCGTCTCCCAAATCAAGTACACAGGCTCGGAGCATGTCCTCGAGGATCTGGATCACCCGCTCAGATTGTCCGTCCGTCTGGGGGTGAAAGGCTGTGCTGAAGTGTAGCTAGGTCCCCAAGGCTTGTTGTAGACTCTGTCAAAAGTTTGAGACAAACCGTGTGTCCCTGTCTGAGGTGATCGATGCCGGTATCCCGTGTAACCTCACAATCTCGCTGATGTAGACCTGAGCCAGCCGATCGCGCGTCCAGGTTGTGTGGATAGGTAGAAAGTGAGCTGACTTCGTTAACCGGTCCACAATGACCCAGATGGTGTCGTGTCCCTGTTGCGAACGCGGGAGCCCGGTGACGAAATCCATGGTGATTCGCTCCCATTTCCATTCTGGCACTGGTAGTGGCTGCAACTTCCTTGCCGGCCGCTGGTGTTCGGCTTTTACCTGTTGACAGATCAGACAGTGTGCAACAAACCGTGTCACGTCCCCCTTCCGCTTCGGCCACCAGAAGGTCTGCCGGAGATCCCTATACATCTTTGTGCCCCCAGGGTGCACCGTATAGGGAGCGCAGTGCGCTTCAGTCAAGATTTCCCTCTTCAGGTCTGGCGAATCGGGCACACAGATCCGCCCTCGAAACCAGAGTGTGCCATCTGTCCCCACTGTAAAGTCCCCCTCCTGCCCCGGGGAAATCCTATCCCGTACAAGCTGTAATTGTGGATCGGTACTTTGGCCTTCTCGGATCCTCTCGAACAAGGTAGGCACGACTATTAAAGACATTAGTCGCTCGACCGTCCCTGCCGGTACCACTTCTAACCTCAATCGCGAGAACTCCGCGATCAAGTCATCCTGCTGAGTAATCGTGCCTGCTGATGTCCCCTCTGTCTGTCCCTTTCTGCTCAAAGCATCCGCTACCGCATTTGCTTTTCCTGGGTGGTAGTGAATAGTTAGGTCGTAATCCTTCAGCAACTCCAACCACCGTCTCTGTCGCAGGTTCAGCTCCTTCTGGGTAAAAAGGTACTTAAGGCTTTGGTGGTCAGAGAACACATTACAGTGGACACCAAAGAGATAGTGCCTCCAAAGCTTCAGAACGAAGACGACTGCGGCAAGCTCCAGGTCGCGCGTCGGGTAGTTCCGTTCATATTCCTTGAGCTATCTTGAGGCATAGGCTATGACTTTCCCCTGTTGCATCAGTACACCTCCTGATCCGATCCGTGATGCGTCACAGTAAACTTCGTAGTCCTCTCCGGGCGTCGGTAGCACAAGTACAGGTGCTCTTGTTAGCCTCCTCTTGAGTTCTTCAAAACTCTCTTGGCATTGGGCCGTCCAGATAAATTTTTCTCCTTTCCGGGTCAGGCGGTTCAGGGGGGTCGCAATCTTCGAGAAACCCTCGACAAAACATCTGTAATATCCTGCTAGGCCCAGGAAGCTGCGAACTTCCGTTACCGTAGTCGGTTGGGGCCAGTCGGTCACCGACTCCACCTTCTTGGGATCCACTGCAATTCCCGCTGCTGAAATTATGTGCCCCAGAAACCCCACCTCGCGAAGCCAAAACTCGCACTTCTTAAGTTTGGCAAACAACCTCTGGTCCCTGAGAGTCTGCAGAACAATCCGTAGGTGCTCCTCGTGTTCCACATCGGTTGGCGAGTAGATTAGAATGTCGTCGATAAAGACCACTACGAACTGATCCAAGAAGGGCCTGAAGACTCGGTTCATCATATCCATAAATACCGCTGGGGCGTTGGTAAGCCCGAACGGCATTACAGTAAACTCGTAGTGGCCGTACCGAGTCCGGAAAGCCGTCTTCGGAATATCCTCATCCTGCACTCTGAGCTGGTGGTAGCCTGACTGCAAATCAATCTTTGAGAAGACCGTTGCTCCCCGTAGCTGAACAAAGAGGTCATCGATCCTGGGTAAGGGGTACTTGTTCTTCACTGTGACTTTGTTTATTTCCCTGTAGTCGATGCACAGCCGCAAGCTTCCATCCTTCGTTCGCATGAAAAGTACCGGTGCGCCCCATGGCGACACACTCGGTCACATGAATCCTTTATCTAGAAGATCTTCGAGCTGCGCCTTAAGTTCCTTCAGTTCTGCAAAGGCCATTCTGTAGGGGGCCTTTGTGATCGGTCGGGTGCCATGTAGAAGCTCGATCGGAAAAACAACCTCCCGTTCGGGGGGCATCCCCGGCAGTTCGGTAGGGAAAACATCTGGGAAGTCCCTCACGATCGGGATGTCGGAGAGCGTCACGGAGGGTCTAGTGGCCAAGTCCACCGACGCTAAGTAAGCCACGCACCCTCCCTCGATCAGTTTTCTGGCTCACGATGCTGGAATGATGGTGGTAAAGGAAATGCTCTTGCATGCTAGGTACACATTCTCTGGAAACCCTGGATACTGTAGTCGCACCTGGCGCTTCTCACAGTCGATCACCGCTTGATACCCTGTGAGCCAATCCATTCCAAGTACCACATCGTACTCCTTTAATGGAATGACTACCAAATCCCAGGGACAAGAAAGTCTCCCCAACCATATCGGGCAGGATGGTATAAGGTTGCGGGCCTCCAAGGGTCCCCCCGCGGTTTGGACTGACAAAACACTTAGTAGAGGTCTCTCCTCAAAACCATGAGACAGCACAAAGTCGTAAGATATAAAAGAGTGGGTTGCTCCAGTATCAAAAAGAGTTCTAGCACGGTAAACTGAAAGTAGAGTAATACCTCCTACAACGTCCTCTGATGGGTCCGCCTCCTGGTGGGTCATCGAGTAGACCCGGCCTCCTGGTTGTGGCGGTCTTTCACCTGCTGGTCGAGGTGCCGGAAGTCTAGAGGCCGATGCCATCGGGGCCTTTCCCCGTCCCGTGTGCTGCGGTGCTGGTGTAGAAGCCGCTGAAGAAGCCGATCCCTGGTTCGTGGGGCAGTTGAAGCGGAAATGCACCTGCTTGCCGCAACGGAAGCAATGGTCTTGCCTCCTTGAGGACTCTGTCACCCGGTGTGCCCCGCCGCAGATGACGCAAGGCCTGTCATTTGATCTCTGTCCTCCCGTAGGTGCGCTCCTGGTTCTCTGCTGGGATCTCCACCGTTTAGAGGGTCGACTCCCGCTGGAAGAGCCTCCCCCGGAGTAAGGCTGAGATCGCTTCCTATCCTCCTGCTGAGTGGGGCCTCCCCCTCGGGCACGGGTGACGGCGAAGCCGCGCTCCACAATGGTGGCCCAGTCGACCACCTTCTGGAAGGTGTGCAAGTCCGCCGCCTGCACCACCTGGAAAATGTCGCCGCGCAACCCGTCCACGAAGAGGGTGGCCTTGTGAGACTCGTCCCGTATAACAGAAGGGACGCAGTTCGCCAGCCTCACAAACTCCCGCTGGTACTCCATGACGGTTCGGTTTCCCTGCCTGATGTGGTTCAGATCATCCTCTAATTGTTTCTTGATGCTGTTGGTGAAGAACGCCCCGAATAGCTCTTGCTTGAAGGTGGTCCATGATGGAAGGGCGGTACCCTTCGAGGAGTCGGGGCGCACCGTCTTCCACCACATGCGGGCGTTCCCCTCGAGGAAGTGGACGGCTAGGGGAACCCGCTCGTACTCCTCGATCAGCAAGTCCTCAAAGAGCTTCTCCATCATGTCCACCCACTTCTCCACGACCCAGGGGTCCGTCGTCTCAACCTCGAACACCGGCGGGTCGTACTTCCTGAAATCTGCCAGGTTGGCTCGCACGCGGTGCCGCTCGGTCGGCGGAACAGACCCCTCCGCCGTGGCAGTGGCGGTCACTACGGAGGAAGGCATCACCACGGTCTCCACTGGGATACCTCCGGCAGTAGTCACCGGCGTCGGTCTCGCGGCCGCTGCCGATGGGGCTACCTCCGGCACCGTCGGTTGGACTAACGGCACCTCGGGTGGCGTGGCCCGGGTAGGGGCAGCCCCCGCCTCGACCTCCGTTCCCGCTGGCTGCTGTTGCTGCGTCAATTGGCGCGCATGGTCCGTAAGGGTTGCCAATTGACCCGCCATCTCCCAAAGTTGCTGCCTCAGGAGCTGGTTCTCCGCGGTCGCCGATGCTGCTGCGTCCGCCCCTGCATCCTCAGTGGAGGATCTAGTTCTGGCCATGATCTGAACACATGCACAACACAAGTCACTTCTAGACTCATCTAAAGTAACACCTCAAACATTAACGAGAAAAAATAGGATTCTACTATTTCCCCCCCTGTTACGGAATTTGAGTTGGCGTAGTTTCGTGAAAGTTTCAAGTCTTGAAGATTGAAGGTGAAGAAAGTTCGATCATTTAACTCAATCTCAAGAAAGAAGAATTCAAAAGGATCAGGTATGTTTAACTAAAGATTTTGTGTGATCCTAATACTTCTTGTAGTGTAGAAACACTTGGAAGAATCTTTCATTGCATAAAAATCAAAAACTGGACTTGGGACATGTTCAGGATCCGGATCAGGTTGTTCAATCCGGATCCCGAAAGTGGTTCCTTCATACACCAGTTCAATCCGGATCGTAGCCTCTCTTGATCCGGATCCCGAACACTGAGTTTACCATTTTCCTTGAACGATCCGGATCAGGCTTCGCAATCCGGATCCCGAACGTTGATGTTTGGTGAACTGTATGAACGATCCGGATCAAGCACTTCGATCCGGATCCCGAACCTTCGTTTTTCTGGAACTACCTGACTCGTTACGACGATCCGGATCACAGCTAATCCGATCCGGATCGCCGTCCGTAAAATTTCCAGAAATGGTAGGTTTTTTGATTCTTATCTCCTTCCTAGGGTTTCTAACCTATAAATAGACCCTATGACTCTTTTTCTAGGGCGAATCCAAAAAGAAGGAAAATAGCCGTCATATTCATATCTTATTTTATACGGCTCTAGATCCACATATAGAGAAGAAAGGAAATCATTAGAGAATACTCTATGTTTCTTCATCTATATTGATTAGTTTGATTCTAGGTTTTCATACTCACATCTTGAGTTGAATCAAACTAATGAATACTTAGATGGTATTTCCGATCTATCTTTGATCTAAGTATTCGGTGGATCATCACCACCAAAAACAACGATTTATCCCAAAAATCGGCGCGTGGATTCGCGTGTCCTTGTGGATTCAAGGTTCAACCGCTCCCGTGGATTCGGAGCGAGGCACGTTCGTGGATTCGAAGGGTGCTATTGGGTGAAGACCGTGGACTCGGTCGGACGTCGTGGATTCGACGTTGGACGCCGTGGATTCGGCGTTGGGCGCAGATCGTGGATTCGAGAAGCGTCGCGGAGCGAGCGGAGAAGATCCTCTAGGAGCGTATGGAAAAGGTTGAGTCGTAAGTGTGTACGGTAAATCACCTTGTACGTGTTTTAATTCTAGTGGATTTCTGCCGTGTTATCGGTCCCGTGGTTTTTTACTCCGGTGATGGAGTTTTCCACGTAAAAATCTTGCGAGTTATTTTTATTTCCGCATTGGGTTTTTATCGCAACGATTTTTGAGTGTTTATACGTTTACACCTATTCACCCCCCTCTAGGTGTTTTTTCCCCTATTTAGATCCTTATTACATATAACCCAGCAAGTGGTATCAGAGAGGGAATAGGGTTGTAAACAATGGTTGAAGGTGGAAACATCAACCGACCCCCGTTCTTCGATGGAACAAATTATGCGTACTGGAAAGTGCGGATGAAAGCCTTTTTAATTTCCATCGACGAACGGGTGTGGCAATCAATTGAATTAGGATGGTCTAATCCAACTGAATTTATTGGTGATGTTCGCACCTTAAAACCTAGGTCGAAATGGACCAAGGAAGAGTTAGATTCATCTTCTTACAATGGCAAGGGAATTAATGCTATTTTTAATGCCTTATCTCAAACTGAGTTCTCTCGCGTCTCAGCATGTGAGACTGCGAAAGAAATCTGGGATGTTCTTCAGGTTACACATGAGGGAACTAACCTCGTGAAGATTCAGAAACTGCAAATGCTTACGAGCAAGTTTGACTCTATCTTGATGGCAGAAAATGAATCTTTCACGGACTACTATACACGATTGCAAGACATCGTAAACTCATGTGCTAACCTGGGAGAGAAGATTCCAGAATTTAAGATTGTAAGAAAGATCTTAAGAACCCTTCCTGAACGATTTCGCCCAAAGGTTACAGCCATTGAAACTATTAAACACCCGGACGAAATACGTGTAGAAGAATTAGTTGGTTCATTACAAACATATGAAATGATGTTTACTACTAACAATTCTTCTGGAAAGGCATCCACTTCTAAGTCTTCAGGTTATGCGTTGAAAACAACTAAGGAAGAAGACGCGGATACATCCTCCTCAGACGATGACGAGAACCTTTCTATGGAGGAATTTGAGAACCAGCTCGCTCTCTTGACAAGGAAGTTTCGCCGCAACTTTCGAAGGGGTAATTCAAGTAAATCTCCATCCTTCGGAAAGTCGAACAAAGGCAAGGGTACTTCAAGTTACAAGTCAAGAAAGCAAGAGAACTTCTCAAAGAATAAGAAAAGTTCAGAGGGACAACTACAATGCTTCAAATGTCGAGGCTACGGCCACATTGCAACGGAGTGTCCCAACAAGTATCCGGCAAAGAAGAAGGCGATGCAAGTCGTCACTTGGGATGACAACTCAACGTCAAATGAGTCGTCTTCAAGTGATGAAGAAAAGAGCTCCACGGCATTCCACGCGTTCATATCTTCACCCTTCATGTGCTTTATGGCAAGTACGTCCGAGTCATTGTCCAACTCCACTGTTGAAAAGAATGCAACGGACAATGAATCGGATGATTCGGAAGGTGAAGATTTTGCTTTAGCCTATCACAGACCTTTACGGGATTCAAAGAAACCGGCTAAGCAAAACAAGGGGTTGAGAGGGAGATTGCAGGATCTCGAAGAAGAAGTAAAAAGGGTAACTTCTCTCTCGACCGATCTTGAAGTGGAAAGGGATAATCTGATAAAAGCAAATGTTTCCCTTCAAGAGTCCAATGAGCAACTCGAGAAGAATTATATAGATATGGTGAACAAAGCGAACTACTTCTTGAAGCTCTACGGCGAGGCCCGACGTGAAAAATTGGAAATGACAGAGACCATTTGCCAACTCAAGGATGACTTACAGCAATTTTCTTCTGGAAGGAGTAAGTTGGATAAACTTCTTGGTCTTGGTCAAACAAACAAGTTCGGCCTCGGATACAATCGAACTGAAGACAATTTTTGTTCGGTTGGGACAGTCTTTGTGCCTCAGTCGGTATCTCCTCCTCCGACACCGGAATTCATGACAACCAACGACAACAAGCCTACTTCATCCTCTTCAGAATCGTCAAGCACAAAGGTATGTTTTCGTTGTAATTTTGTAGGGCACATTGAAAGAAATTGCAAGATTGGAGCTCAAAGATCAAATCAACCACATCTTGCAACTGCTACCAATAAGTTCACTCCCCGGAATTCAAAGAAGGATTTTTCAAAAGAAAAGAACGTTGGTAGTACTCCAAACAAGACGATGACAAAAGAAAAAGATCAATCAGACAAAACGTCTTCATCAAGGAAAATTTCTCAACCATTGCCGACATACTCCAAAACTCAAAAGGTTTGGGTATGCAAAGGTGAAATCCTTCCTTGTCTTTAATCGTTCTACGATTAAATGTTGTGTAGTTTATGTAGACTATTTTTTTTTTTCTTTCTTTTGGCCAACTCGTCAACCATCTTTGGGAGGTAAATGGTATATTTTCTTGATGATTGATGATTTCTCTCGGTATTCTTGGGTAGCATTTTTAAAAGAGAAAGCTGATACTTTTGATTCTTTTCATGAGATTTGCCTTCGTATTATGATTGAAAAGAATGAAAAGATCATTCGTGTTAGAAGTGATAGAGGTGGAGAATTCATTAATTCTAAATTCATTGACTTTTGTACTTCAAACGGTATTAAGCATGAATTCTCTGCACCCTATACACCTCAACAGAATGGTGTTGTCGAGCGCAAAAACAGGGTTGTTCAAGAGATGGCACGTGTTATGCTTCACAGCCGGAATTTACCGCTACATTTTTGGGCTGAAGCTGTGAACACTGCAATCTATGTAATTAATCGACTTTATTTGCGCCCGGGAACGTTAAATACACCATATGAACTATGGTGTGGTAGAAAACCCATCATCAAATATTTTCGCATCTTCGGGAGTCGGTGTTACATTTTACGTGATCGTGAAAATCTTGGAAAGTTTGACTCACGAAGTGTCGAAGGGATTTTCCTGGTGTATTCTACTAATAGTAGAGCATATCGAGTATTTAACTTGGAATCTAAGACGATCGTAGAATCTATAAATGTTAAAGTAGATGAAGCTTTTCACTTTGCATCTGAAAAATCTACCCTCGATATCTCTCTAGATGATGATTCTCCTGCCGTTGCATCTTCTCATAATAATACTTCCAATATTAATGATGCATCTAATGGTTCTTCAAGTTTATCTAATGTGCAGGAATCATCTCATATATCTCCGAGTACTCCGTTTCAACAAACGCTACGAATCTCCAAGGATCATCCGGAATCGAATATTATTGGAGATCCACAAGAAGGAGTTAGAACTCGGAGGCAGTTGGTTTGTGGATTCGCTTGCTACGTATCTTTAATCGAACCAAAGAACATAGATGAAGCTCTTCAGGATGACTACTGGATTAAAGCAATGCAGGAAGAGCTCCATCAATTTGAGCGAAACAAAGTCTGGGAATTAACGAAGCCTCCAAAGCAACATAATGTGATAGGTACCAAATGGATCTTCAAGAACAAGAAAAATGAGGATGGTACTATCATCAGGAACAAGGCACGATTAGTTGCTCAAGGCTACTCTCAAGTAGAAGGTATAGACTTTGATGAAACATTCGCCCCTGTAGCTAGACTCGAGTCCATTCGTATACTGTTTGCTATTGCTTGTCATTTTAAAATCAAATTATTTCAAATGGACGTTAAGAGCGCATTTCTAAATGGGTTTCTAAATGAGGAAGTTTATGTGGCTCAACCGAAAGGTTTTGTAGACCATAAACAACCTAACCATGTTTTTCGTTTGAAAAAGGCTCTTTACGGTCTGAAACAAGCACCGCGAGCATGGTACGAAAGGTTGACAAAGCACCTTTTGGAGAAGGGCTACACTCGAGGGGGAGCTGATAGGACTCTCTTTGTGAAGCACTATCAAAGCAATTTCATTGTAGCACAAATCTATGTCGATGACATTGTATTTGGCGCAACAAGAGATAATGATGCTTCTAAATTCGCGGAGACCATGGAAAGCGAATTTGAGATGTCCATGATGGGCGAATTGACTTATTTCCTTGGATTGCAAATTAAACAAAATGATGAAGGTATTCACTTGAGTCAATCCAAGTATGCAATGGAGTTGGTTAAAAAGTTTGATCTTGAAAATTCGAAGGATTTTCCGACTCCAATGGGAACTAGCAACAAGGGACTTGGAAGTGAATCACAAAGTGAGAATGTAGACGAGAAACTGTATCGAAGTATGATTGGAAGTCTACTTTACCTCACGGCTAGTCGCCCGGATATATCTTTTGGTGTTGGGATCTGCGCGAGATATCAATCTGCACCAAAGGAGGTTCACCTGAAAGCGGTGAAAAGGATCATCCGGTATATCAAAGGATCAATTAATTTCGGAATTTGGTATCCTATGGGAACAAGTTTGGATATTGTTGGATACTCAGATGCCGATTGGGCAGGATCAGTGGATGATCGGAAAAGCACGAGTGGTGCATGCTTCTATCTTGGCCATTGCCTTGTTGCATGGCACAGTAAAAAGCAGAATTGCATAGCACTCTCGACTGCCGAAGCGGAATACATTTCAGCGGGTAGTTGTTCAACCCAACTCATTTGGATGAAAAGTGTGTTGAGCGACTTCCGGATTTCAGCATCTTCGGTAACAATTCTTTGTGACAACACAAGTGCAATTAACATTTCTAAAAACCCTGTGTTGCACTCTAGAACAAAACATATTGAACTTAGATATCATTTTCTTAGAGAGCTAGTTGAATCAAATACTCTTCAACTTTCATATATTCCAACTGAGGATCAATTAGCTGACATTCTAACAAAACCTTTGGATCAAAAACGTTTTATTCATTTGCGAAAAGCAATTGGAATGCTTTCCTTGAAATAAACTTCTTTTTGAAACCTTTGCTTAGGATAGGTTTTGTTTTTGTTTTGTTTTGTTCATTATCTATGTTTGTACATAGGACATTAATTGAGCATAGATCATAATTGACTTTAATTGCATCTTTTCGCACATTTAGAAATTTATTATGCTTTTGCCATCATAATATTTCACTGTTGCAATGATCATTTATGTTAATTAAATCATCTTCTGAGTGATCAAAGTCAATTTCTCTCTCTCAATGATCTCTTGGTATAGTCATTATCTTATTTGACTACTTAGTCGAGTATGAAATCGAGATCAATTTTTGGTTGAATACTTTATATCTTAAATAATTGATAGCCAATTGAGGGGGAGTCAAAGAAAAGTAAAATGCTCAAAAGATGTGGAAAGAGTTACATCCCAATGAGGAGTGTGAAAACTACCACCACATGGAGGAAAGAGCTACCACCTCGGTCGTCCGAGTATTGTGTGCAGCTACCACATGTGTGAGGACCCGGAAATTCCCACGTTTGATTACTGTTGGATCTGCGGCTTCTGGAGACCCATGTTGGGTGTTTGAGGTGTTTGCGCGCATATTGGACCCAAGATTTGGACTCGGCATGAAAACGGATCAAGTTTGCTTTCCCGGGAATTTTTGAGAAATTTTAGAAGTGGAATTTGGCAAATCGGACAGCGGATTTGGATTCAGCGCGCGAAAACGCTCAAAATGGACTATTTACTTATGTTTTTCGGAGCCCGGATGACCCGGCACGGATTTCGAGGTTCGACGGCACTGTTCCGGCGGCCAGAGAGGCGCCGGCAGCGGCGGCGGGCGGCGGAGCGCGGCGGTTGCCGGCGGCGCAGGCGCGCGGTCCACCGCGAAGGCGTGCACCCGGGCGGAGGACGCGTGGCGCCTTCCGGTTGGCCGGCGCAGCGGGCGCGGTCCACGGTTTAGGCGCGGGTGCACGGTGGACCGGGTGCGGACACGTGGCTGATTTTGGTTGGCGGGTTCTGGTGCGCGCGGTCCACGCGACGGGAGGCAGGTTCCTCGGGGCGCGTGCCCGACGTGCGGCAGCGGGAGGCGCGGTCGCGCACGTGGGCGCGGCGTGGGCGCGGTCGGGGGCGACGTGGGGGCGCCACGTGGCGCCCCGCGGTTGGTCGGGTGCAGCTGCGCACGCCCGCGTGTCGGGACACGTGGCGCTGCGCAGTTGGCGGGCGCGCGTGCGCCGGGCGCAGGCGGCGTCGGCGGGACGCGTGGCGGTCCCTCGGGCTTTCGGGCGCGCACAGTGTTGGGCCGGGCCCAACACTGTAGCGGCCCGAATGTTCCGGGCGGCCCGAATGTTCCGGGCGCCCGAAACTTTGGCCCAAAAGTCCAAAGTCGGATTTTTTGGGCTGGGCCTATAAATAGGCGGTTGGCTGGGGCTTTTTGACCCCTTTCCCGAGCTCCCTTCCCCTTGCACCCTTAAGCAAAGATGGAGATCTTTGTGCTGCGCATCATCTGGCGGAGGCCCGGATTTTTTGGAAGCCGCGGCATCGACGACTTCGGCATCGGAGCGCAGTGTGGCGATTTTTCATCGGAGGCCCGTTATCGTCGCAGTTTGATCTGAGAGGTCTACAGAGCTACTCCGTCAGTATTTTTGGACGATTTCTGCGGCGTTGGAATCACGAGAGGTACGTCTTCGACTTTCGTGTTGATCATCTTGCTGGATTCAGAGTTTATGACACGGTTTTCGAGGCATTTCTAAGCCGCTGTTTTCGGTGGAGTTTTTGGACAGCGGCCCCTTGCCGGAATTTTATCTCCACAACCGAGTGTCAGATCGAGACGAGCCTGTACACTTTTTGGATCTACTCGTCGCAAGGATTATCATTGTATTTTTCCGGGATTTTTCTAAGGTTTGCCCGAAGGTATACTATTCCCCTTTTATCTGTGTTTGAGTTTACAGTTGTGTGGTTGTGAGTGTTTGCGCACCTGTATTGTGGAATTTGTAACTTGGCCTACGGGGCTCGGATTTGGGCGTGCAGGTACCCGTTTCGAAGGTCTCGACGAGACGCTCGCTGTGATATTTTTATTGGAATTTTTGGAGTTCGTTTTACAGGTGAAAATTTCGCATTAAGGGGACTGTTCCCAGCAGATTTGTGATGCTTGGATTTTATGGAATTAAGTGTAACTTTGGGTTGTGTTTTTGTACCCAGGAGGTATTGATCACTGTTCCTGTATCGTTGGATTGGTGGGTGTGTAGAGATATCTGTTTCTGGACTTTCTCAGCTGTGCGACTCCGGACAGTTAGCATTTTCAGGTGGGTGGCCTTGTCTCCAAGATTGATGGACTGTGCTTTAAATCTGCTATAGTAGGACTATGCATGATAGTGAAATGCTTGTGCAGCATGTTAGAATGTAGGAATTGCTATTCCTTGTATTATCTGATGGTATTGTCATCTCCTTGCGTTCTACCATCTGTAAATTATAGTTATTGGAACTTGACCTAGCACCCCGTCATATGTTGCATGTGTAACCAGACTAGTAGAAAACCCTCACTTGGGTTAGGGTTATTTCTGCTTTAGACATCCACACTTCTACTTTCCTGGACATAGTGTCCTTCCTCGCCCGGGTAGTGGGCCGAGTGGTCAGGTGTTATCTTTTAGTGTGGGATGCATGTTACACTCGTGCTTGGGAGCAGAGTGGCGTCTGGTAGATGTAGTTGGTTGTTCATCTGTAGCGGGAGCCGTTTGGGTAAACGGCGGTCCCGAGATGTTTTATTTTTCTTGTTTTATCTGTCGCCGCTGTGCTAGTGACAGCGGTAGATCAGTGTTAGCAGGACCTTAAACCCAGAACCTTTTTGGACACACATATGATTTTTATCAACCAAATGGTTTTTCCAAGCATCGTAGGGTCGCCGGAGTCTGTTCTTGTTTGATTGGACGAAGGCATTAGCCCTTCGAGGCTTGGATATAAAACTTGGTTTCAACTGTTTTCCTAAAAAGAACTAAAAATCATTAAATATGGATTTCTTACAAATCAAAGGGCTTCAGTAAGAAATGTCACCTTTTCCTAT
The DNA here is from genome assembly GCA_029204045.2 of Tillandsia leiboldiana. Classification (NCBI taxonomy): domain Eukaryota; kingdom Viridiplantae; phylum Streptophyta; class Magnoliopsida; order Poales; family Bromeliaceae; genus Tillandsia; species Tillandsia leiboldiana. The sequence goes on along the minus strand of CM055060.1, from coordinate 13,982,428 downwards.
AAATTAACCACCCGAGATGATTCGAGTGGTCTGGGTTCTAAGGTCTGCCTTCTTCTTGGGACGAGAACAACGAGAGGCTATGCCTAGAGCCTGTTCTTGTTTGATTTGGATTGTAGGTTCTAGTCTTTCGGGGTTCCCGGACCCTTCCTCGTGTCTGTGGATGCGATGTTGGCCTGTTGAGACAGTTGTTCGCAGTGGATGCGATGTTGGCCTGTTGAGGCAGTTGTTCGCAGTGGATGCAATGTTGGCCTGTTGAGGCAGTTTCTCGCAGTGGATGCGACTTTGTGCTATGAGTTGGTAAAGTGTGATCTAGAGGTTGTTTTCCTGATTAGTAGTGGAGGTGGTTCTCCCACTTAGCTTTGAGGATCTTGGGGTCTGGCAGATCGAGTCGTGGAGGTTTCCCGACTCAGCCATGGTCGTGCATTATCAGATTGAGTCGTTGAGGGTTCTCCGACATAGCTGTGAGAGTGTGTTGGGCTATTCTTGTTTGAGTCGAGGTTCTTTTTCCGACTGAGTTGTGCTTTGAGCTTGGAGTTACCGATCTGTTTGATCGTGGATCATAGCCTGCATGAGCCACATTTGAGCTTGACAGAGATACTTTACAGAGATACTTGAGATGGGTTACTTTTTACTCGAGCGGGTCGCTCCCCTCGAGTGCCACTCCGGAGTAGGCGAGACCGGGTTGTTTCACCGGCGTGAGATTGAGCTTTTCTATCGCGACTTGTCGTTGCATTTGTCCCTCTGACTGTGCTGGTGTTGGCAGTCATGGACGTCCTACATAAGTCCGCTCCTCCGGGACGTAACGGCAGTAGGTTGGCGCAGGTTTGACTGGACCCGAGGAGGCAGTCAGTTCAGATTGGGTGATCAGAGATGTGAGTTAGTTGTGGCATCATGTTCCTTCTGTTCCACTCTTTGAGCATCTAGATAGAGGCATAGTAGCTGTAGAGTTTACTTTTCCCAGCTTTCCTTACAGCACTGTATTTGTTACTTTATGCCTCTAGTAGACTTAGTGGGCAGACCGTTGGGCTTGTTGGCGGCACCCACTGAGAACTACTTGGGACGTAGTTCTCACACCCGTCGTGGTGTATTTTTCCCACAGGGACTTCTACTCCTGTTCCTGCTGCTCCTGTTGCTGCTTCTTCAGATCGAGGTGAGGGAGTCGCGAGCTAGATCCCTACCAGTCGTCGTCCAGAGAGTAGATGTACCCTTATCATTTTGAGAGTTTCTTGTTGAGAGACCTTGTAGTGAGGTATAGAGTTGTACTTTTCTTTCAGAGTTGAGTGACTTGTACTTTGGTGAGGACTTTGTATTAATTTATTTTATTTCTAGCAGGTTATTTTCAGCTCTGATATCTGGATAGTTTAGTATCTATCTTTTGCAGGTTTGGCGCTTCGTCTATACGGGGTTCACCGTATGGGCGACGGATCTGTTGGCGAGCCCGGGTCGCAGTTTCGACGCCGGGGCGTGGCAGATTAGAGTGGTATCAGAGCCTAGGTTGTAGGTCATTGTGGACTTAGAAACCCTAGGCTTGTGGTTGGACATTAGGATGACTACGTGAGAGTCGTGACTTTTAGCGAGAGTCCTGATCGAGTTTTGTACCTCTCCCAAGAGACGGGATGAGTGATTGGCATGTTTATGCTCCTAAGCGATTATGTTGGCTGCAGACAACATAATGTTGTGGAATTGGTAACATGCCTTAGACTTTCGCTGGATTGGGTCGTATGGTTGTTGTGTCCTGATGTTTGTTATTGTGCAGTGGTCTACGATGGTTATGAGACGTCGTGCAGTGAGGAATGCGCTTTCCGCATCTGATTAGTAACCCGAGCAGCGGAAGGCGGAGCTATCAGAGCAGAGCGAAACCCAAGAGTTATGGATCCAGATGGCACAGATGTCGGAGGCTGTCCGATGCCAGGAGGAGGCCATGGAACGTTTGATGCGCTTGTTGGAGCAAGGAGCACAGCTAGTTGCAGTACCGCTTGAGTGTCCTCCAGTACTTGCTTCCTATGCAGTGGTATCTTCCGTTGTACCAGTGGCGCCGATGGAGCGAGCAGCCCCCTCCGTGCCGACGAGCTGTGCCGAGGCACCGAGGCAGGGTGGATAGTGGATAGTAGCTGAGCTTCGGGACGTCATTGGCCGATGGAGCCAGTCCCAGCAGTCTGAACCCTCCCGATTCACAGGTTTGAGTTGGAGCCTTTGTAGGCAAAAATTGGGGTTGGTGGTGATTGAGAGACTATCTGAGAGCCTTCATGTGCTAGGGAGTTTATACAGTTGTTGAACTGCACGCTCCAGGTTTCGAGGGACGAGGCGCATAGGATATGTTTGGCGGGGAATGGTTTGCGCCAGGATACCTTTCAGTTTAGTTGGTCCCTCCGTTTTGGATTATTGACGCTTCGATGGGTAGGCTTTGTGTGTGGAGCGTGGTGTTGCAGTCCCTTTGGATAGGGATCTGCCGCCAGAGGCGAGTTCTGGATATCGGCGCTTGGCGTCGGGTGATGGAGGACAGACCGACCGGTAGCGGCATTTCTGATCTCTTTACCTGGATAGCGAATTTTCGAGATGCCAGAGATCGGGTGGACCCCGACGGCAGCATCAGCATCTATATCAGAGTAGCGCAGCGGTAGCGTGGATTTGTTATCTGCGGAGGACCTTATTCGTCGCCTCAATGTGAGCAGAGACAGAGGTCGTGCTCCTTCGAGGATAGTCCTGATTTTCAGGCAGACTGAGCGACGACCACTTTCGTCGAGCGGATGGCGCAGTTGCAGGATCTGGTGGATCGAGGGGTCTGTTTGACCTAGTGCCACGCCGTTGGTGCACGGTGGTGATGCCCCGTCGTTGATACACGACCGTGAGGGTACGTTTATGGTTCGAGTGTAGACAGGTCCGGGTGGTATCTAGGACCTTTTGATGGAGTCATACTCCGGCAGTTATTGTATGGTGCGAGTACCTACTTGGAATCAGACAGCCGAAGACCTTGCCTAGAGGGCGTTCAGGACACGGTGGGGCATCTTGAGCTCTTAGTAAGGGTAATTGGATTGATTAACGCCCTGCCACTCTTTTGGTTTGAGGAATTGAGCTCCAGCTGTACTTGATTGCATTGGTAACTAGATCCTCCAGGGATATTATGATCTACTCCCAGAGCGACTTGGAGCATGAGGAGCACTGGTGGATGCGTTACCATGCTGTGTGGGTGAAGCTGTATGCCAGGTTATTGAGATACAAGTTTTAGCTTTAGAAGCTTACCTTCTTGGGTCACCATGTGTTAGCCGTAGGAGCGGCGGTAGAATTCCGGCCAATGTGGATGCTATTTGAGTTTGGCTGAGATCAGCATTTATTGTTGAGGTGAGGAGCTTTTTGGATTTGGCAGTGCCAGGAGAGTATGGCGAATGGATGATGAGACTGGTACTAGCGCCGATTTTAGCATCGCCAGTGATGGGAGATGGATTTGCGTGTTACAGTGATGCCTCCTATAGTGGCTTTGGAGTTACAGTAGATTATTGTTGAGCATTCTGTATCACCCCGACAGGGCCACTGTGGTGGCGGATACCTGGAGCCGGATAGCTTTTCGGGGTTGAGTTTAATGATTCCACACCTGGCGCGGTGTGGACTGTTGAGGAACAGGGCTCGTGGTTGTGTCCCTGAGGGTCCCTTTTGACGGTACACTGCGGTGAAGCAGTCCCTGCGGATGGTCAGGATCCTAGAGTTATTGAGCGAGGACCCTAGCCGATTAGGGCTTCTCTTCTTTGGATGACCGTATGGGTATGTCTCGGATCGCCTGGTTGAGCTGGCACCAGGGAGCGGTGTTGGTGCGTGCTACATTGGTTGTTCTCTCTTTTCCCCCAGCCTTTTGTTGGCGTGCGTGATGGTCCTTCCACGTCTTAGCTCAGGAGTGTTAGGCTTATGGATTCCTCGCCCGTGATGGACTCGTTTCCTTTGAGATCCGCGAGTACTTGTGGTACGAGGGACGCCCGTTGCGAATTCTGGCTCGTGAGATGAGAGAATTACGCAACCGGGCCATGCCGTACTGATTATTATTTTGTTGAGGAGTAGTCACGGGGAGTGAGTAGCGACTGGGGAGTTGGAGACTGTGTTGTTGGATGCTTACCCTTGGCTTTGAACTCCCTTTTGAGCCGTGTTTGTTTCGAGGACGAAACTTTCTTTTAGTGGGGGAGGATGTGAGGACCCGGAAATTCCCACGTTTGATTACTATTGGATCTGCGGCTTCTGGAGACCCATGTTGGGTGTTTGAGGTGTTTGCGCGCATATTGGACCCAAGATTTGGACTCGGCATGAAAACGGATCAAGTTTGCTTTCCCGGGAATTTTTGAGAAATTTTAGAAGTGGAATTTGGCAAATCGGACAGCGGATTTGGATTCAGCGCGCGAAAACGCTCAAAATGGACTATTTACTTATGTTTTTCGGAGCCCGGATGACCCGGCACGGATTTCGAGGTTCGACGGCACTGTTCCGGCGGCCGGAGAGGCGCCGGCAGCGGCGGCGGGCGGCGGAGCGCGGCGGTTGCCGGCGGCGCAGGCGCGCGGTCCACCGCGAAGGCGTGCACCCGGGCGGAGGACGCGTGGCGCCTTCCGGTTGGCCGGCGCAGCGGGCGCGGTCCACGGTTTAGGCGCGGGTGCACGGTGGACCGGGTGCGGACACGTGGCTGATTTTGGTTGGCGGGTTCTGGTGCGCGCGGTCCACGCGACGGGAGGCAGGTTCCTCGGGGCGCGTGCCCGACGTGCGGCAGCGGGAGGCGCGGTCGCGCACGTGGGCGCGGCGTGGGCGCGGTCGAGGGCGACGTGGGGGCGCCACGTGGCGCCCCGCGGTTGGTCGGGTGCAGCTGCGCACGCCCGCGTGTCGGGACACGTGGCGCTGCGCAGTTGGCGGGCGCGCGTGCGCCGGGCGCAGGCGGCGTCGGCGGGACGCGTGGCGGGCCCTCGGGCTTTCGGGCGCGCACAGTGTTGGGCCGGGCCCAACACTGTAGCGGCCCGAATGTTCCGGGCGCCCGAAACTTTGGCCCAAAAGTCCAAAGTCGGATTTTTTGGGCTGGGCCTATAAATAGGCGGTTGGCTGGGGCTTTTTGCCCCCTTTCCCGAGCTCCCTTCCCCTTGTACCCTTAAGCAAAGATGGAGATCTTTGTGCTGCGCATCATCTGGCGGAGGCCCGGATTTTTTGGAAGCCGCGGCATCGACGACTTCGGCATCGGAGCGCAGTGTGGCGATTTTTCATCGGAGGCCCGTTATCGTCGCAGTTTGATCTGAGAGGTCTACAGAGCTACTCCGTCAGTATTTTTGGACGATTTCTACGGCGTTGGAATCACGAGAGGTACGTCTTCGACTTTTGTGTTGATCATCTTGCTGGATTCAGAGTTTATGACACGGTTTTCGAGGCATTTCTAAGCCGCTGTTTTCTGGTGGAGTTTTTGGACAGCGGCCCCTTGCCGGAATTTTATCTCCGCAACCGATTGTCAGATCGAGACGAGCCTATACACTTTTTGGATCTACTCGTCGCAAGGATTATCATTGTATTTTTCCGGGATTTTTCTGAGGTTTGCCCGAAGGTATACTATTCCCCTTTTATCTGTGTTTGAGTTTACAGTTGTGTGGTTGTGAGTGTTTGCGCACCTGTATTGTGGAATTTGTAACTTGGCCTACGGGGCTCGGATTTGGGCGTGCAGGTACCCGTTTCGAAGGTCTCGACGAGACGCTCGCTGTGATATTTTATTGGAATTTTTGGAGTTCGTTTACAGGTGAAAATTTCGCATTAAGGGGACTGTTCCCAGCAGATTTGTGATGCTTGGATTTTATGGAATTAAGTGTAACTTTGGGTTGTGTTTTTGTACCCAGGAGGTATTGATCACTGTTCCTGTATCGTTGGATTGGTGGGTGTGTAGAGATATCTGTTTCTGGACTTTCTCAGCTGTGCGACTCCGGACAGTTAGCATTTTCAGGTGGGTGGCCTTGTCTCCAAGATTGATGGACTGTGCTTTAAATCTCCTATAGTAGGACTATGCATGATAGTGAAATGCTTGTGCAGCATGTTAGAATGTAGGAATTGCTATTCCTTGTATTATCTGATGGTATTGTCATCTCCTTGCGTTCTACCATCTGTAAATTATAGTTATTGGAACTTGACCTAGCACCCCGTCATATGTTGCATGTGTAACCAGACTAGTAGAAAACCCTCACTTGGGCTAGGGTTATTTCTGCTTTAGACATCCACACTTCTACTTTCCTGGACATAGTGTCCTTCCTCGCCCGGGTAGTGGGCCGAGTGGTCAGGTGTTATCTTTTAGTGTGGGATGCATGTTACACTCGTGCTTGGGAGCAGAGTGGCGTCTGGTAGATGTAGTTGGTTGTTCATCTGTAGCGGGAGCCGTTTGGGTAGACGGCGGTCCCGAGATGTTTTATTTTTCTTGTTTTATCTGTCGCCGCTGTGCTAGTGACAGCGGTAGATCAGTGTTAGCAGGACCTTAAACCCAGAACCTTTTTGGACACACATATGATTTTTATCAACCAAATGGTTTTTCCAAGCATCGTAGGGTCGCCGGAGTCTGTTCTTGTTTGATTGGACGAAGGCATTAGCCCTTCGAGGCTTGGATATAAAACTTGGTTTCAACTGTTTTCCTAAAAAGAACTAAAAATCATTAAATATGGATTTCTTACAAATCAAAGGGCTTCCGTAAGAAATGTCACCTTTTCCTATAAATTAACCACCCGAGATGATTCGAGTGGTCTGGGTTCTAAGGTCTGCCTTCTTCTTGGGACGAGAACAACGAGAGGCTATGCCTAGAGCCTGTTCTTGTTTGATTTGGATTGTAGGTTCTAGTCTTTCGGGGTTCCCGGACCCTTCCTCGTGTCAGTGGATGCGATGTTGGCCTGTTGAGGCAGTTGTTCGCAGTGGATGCGATGTTGGCCTGTTGAGGCAGTTGTTCGCAGTGGATGCAATGTTGGCCTGTTGAGGCAGTTTCTCGCAGTGGATGCGACTTTGTGCTATGAGTTGGTAAAGTGTGATCTAGAGGTTGTTTTCCTGATTAGTAGTGGAGGTGGTTCTCCCACTTAGCTTTGAGGATCTTGGGGTCTGGCAGATCGAGTCGTGGAGGTTTCCCGACTCAGCCATGGTCGTGCATTATCAGATTGAGTCATTGAGGGTTCTCCGACATAGCTGTGAGAGTGTGTTGGGCTATTCTTGTTTGAGTCGAGGTTCTTTTTCCGACTGAGTTGTGCTTTGAGCTTGGAGTTACCGATCTGTTTGATCGTGGATCATAGCCTGCATGAGCCACATTTGAGCTTGACAGAGATACTTTACAGAGATACTTGAGATGGGTTACTTTTTACTCGAGCGGGTCGCTCCCCTCGAGTGCCACTCCGGAGTAGGCGAGACCGGGTTGTTTCACCGGCGTGAGATTGAGCTTTTCTATCGTGACTTGTCGTTGCATTTGTCCCTCTAACTGTGCTGGTGTTGGCAGTCATGGACGTCCTACATAAGTCCGCTCCTCCGGGACGTAACGGTAGTAGGTTGGCGCAGGTTTGACTGGACCCGAGGAGGCAGTCAGTTCAGATTGGGTGATCAGAGATGAGAGTTAGTTGTGGCATCATGTTCCTTCTGTTCCACTCTTTGAGCATCTAGATAGAGGCATAGTAGCTGTAGAGTTTACTTTTCCCAGCTTTCCTTACAGCACTGTATTTGTTACTTTATGCCTCTAGTAGACTTAGTGGGCAGACCGTTGGGCTTGTTGGCGGCACCCACTGAGAACTACTTGGGACGTAGTTCTCACACCCGTCGTGGTGTATTTTTCCCACAGGGACTTCTACTCCTGTTCCTGCTGCTCCTGTTGCTGCTTCTTCAGATCGAGGTGAGGGAGTAGACGTACCCTTATCATTTTGAGAGTTTCTTGTTGAGAGACCTTGTAGTGAGGTATAGAGTTGTACTTTTCTTTCAGAGTTGAGTGACTTGTACTTTGGTGAGGACTTTGTATTAATTTATTTTATTTCTAGCAGGTTATTTTCAGCTCTGATATCTGGATAGTTTAGTATCTATCTTTTGCAGGTTTGGCGCTTCGTCTATACGGGGTTCACCGTATGGGCGGCGGATCTGTTGGCGAGCCCGGGTCGCAGTTTCGACGCCGGGGCGTGACAACTTGTATACCAAGCATGGTTGTTCAAATTTTGATTAAGTAAAATGCATGTTGAAATACTTGACTCCGTCAAATTTCAAGGTTGGTATAAGGTGGGTTTTTAAAGAAAGATGCTCAAAGAGCCACTCTCTTCAACAGATTGTCTAGATACATTATCTACTATATTTGGGATTTCAAACATCTATTGATCTTTGTATTTCATTTTCTTTACTGAATTGATGATTTGATAAAGGCATTACTCATAAGATCAAGTTAGATGTAATTGAAGGTGTTCAACTTTAAGGGATTTAATTTTTGTAAATTCTCGTTTCATTTTTGGATATTATTGATAGATTTGGCATAATCTAATTCTTGTTGTATGAAACGATGATTTTTGTTTAAAGTTGATACACATCTGTGCTTACAATTTTTTTCTGGTTTTTCTTGAATTTCTCTGAAATTTTCTAAAGAAAAAGTTGGAGCCGATCCGGATCGGGCAAGATGATCCGGATCCCGAACGCAGGTATTCTTCTGCGGGCTGACGATCCGGATTGGACCTGCCGATCCGGATCCCGAACGCAGTTTCTCACTGCGGGTAGCCGATCCGGATCGCAAGCATGGTCTGATCCGGATCGCGGCTAGGGTTTTATAAAGAACAAAAGGGTTTTGATTTCTTTTACTCCAATCTTTTGTTCCAAAGTTTCCAGAGCTTCTCTGTCTAGATTTCACCCTTCTTGGAAGCTTTCAAACTCAAGTTCTTCAACTCCAAGTAAGTTTTATTGATCAAAATCTCGGTATTTCACCGTTTTTCTCTATTCCTCCTCAAACGTGATGAAATTCTTGGATCAATTTTGTTTGTGGATGGTTTTTGATCAAATTTCTTTTGAAATAAGAACTCTGGGTAGATTAGTTTTGATTGTATGCTAGGTATTCTCCTGATTAACGAATTTTTAGGCTTCGATTTCTAAAATTTCGGTTTTAGGGCATATAATAAGGATTTTCGAAAATCATGCAATTGATCTATTCTTAAAAGTCCTTTTGCAAAACTAATTTGATTCTTAGTCTCTCTACATGATTATGATTGTTTGGGTACAATTTTTCAAATCTTTGAAAATTAACAATTTTTCGTGTTCTTGAGTTGTTGCTCACAGGATTTCAATCTTCTTAAGGCACTTGGATCAATGGAATTCTCATGGATCATTCTTTTATTGGTCACTATGGTGCACACTCGGGCCACAAACAAATTAAAGAGAGCTAAGAAAACACAACAAAAGGGTGAGTTTCATGTGATCAGCGACACAGAAGTAGAAGTAGATTGTCAAGAGATAGATTGAACTGAATTAACAGATGATGATGAATCAATGCCCGATGCATCGAAAGAAAAAGCACCCATGGACAAAGGTAAAGCACCTATGACTGCACCAACCATCTCGGTGAAAAGGAAACGACTTGCTCGACGGTTTGGACGAGCACGAGGTTTCATGTCTAACGAACCGATTATTCCGGATTCTCCACCTCGTGAGGAACAAGTGTTCGTTAATGCGGATCGCCTAAGGGCATTTGAGAATCGTGAATGCATTGGTGAGAGGCATGTTAATATTGAGGCTCTACGAGATCACTCCCCTGAGTTTGGCGTTCTGATTGAACAAGCAAATCTTATTCAAGTTTGTCGATTTCCAGAAGTGCTTGGATACTGTCTGCATCATGTAAGGGCCTTCTATACAAATGCACGGCACCTTCGAGAAATTGAAAACGGTCCAATGAAATTTACACGAATATCCAAGGCACAAGATTCAAAATTACTCCACAATTGATTGGCGAGGTTTTGGGAATGCCTGCCAGCAAGACAGGAGTTAAGTACTTGAAGGGAAAGGTTTTGACGAACACTTTGTGGCAAATGGTTATAAAGGGAATTTGTTTGGAAGGAACGCAATCAACGGAGAAATCGATCAGATCCAAAGAACTTCGTCTTGAGTACCGATTCCTAAACTTCATCACCTGTTACAATATCCTTCCAAATTTGCAGACGAAAGTCTTGAGATGGGATCGAATGCTATTTTTGTATCTCTTAGGACATCCGTCTGAGGCAATGGGATTGAATATCAACATTCCATACATTATTTGGAATAGAATGACAAGATATGTTGAGCACCCTCATCCCACAGAAAGAATTCCATTTCCACTGATTATAATGAGGATCTTGAAGAAATTTCAGGTTGATATTACTTCACCGACTTATCATCAATGTTTGGGTATGATCGATGAGTCCACCGTTGTGAAGTCACTTCACAAATTACCACATGTTACTCCGACACCGTCCACTGGTAAGAAACCTTGTGTCGGCACCTCGGCCTCACCATCTCAACAAGCACCTGGCGCGGATGAAGACGCATCAGTAACTTCGATCTTCAAGCAACAACAGCGCCTATCTCTTGAGCAAGAGCGAATAACCAAAGAACAAAGCCGAATGTCTGAAGAACTCGAGATCATAACCGCATCCCAAATTACATTGACCAAGAAAGTAAATTCGATGAAGAAATTGATCAAGAACATGTTCGCTAAGATGGGATATAGTGCGTCTGAGGATTCAGACTCCGATAATTAATTTTTGCTCTAATAATTTTGTGCAGGCTTTAACCTTTTTCAGTTTTAGGACTCACTCTTAGTTCTGGTTCTTACTTTTAGGAACAAATTTTTGAAACTTCTTGACTCTCCTTAAATTTTTGTGATTTTGGCATTGTTTGTGACAAAAAGGGGGAGAGAGTTTAGAGAGAACTTGAACAATGATGATGTGAATATCGAACTTGAACAATGATGATGTGAATGTGTGAACATCGAGGTAAGTATAACCTCAACTTAAAAGGTAAGTAGAACTTCAACTTTTGGTTTTCATTTGTTTGAATGCATGCCTCGACTAACTATTCATCTAACTATTTGGGCATGTAATATAACTAACAAGTTGATGTTCACTTTGTGACATTTGGTTTTTGATTGCATAGAAGATATGTTGGTTTTTGACTATGATTCTCTTACATATCTGAATTCTCAAATGTCATGATGATCAGATAAACTCTATCTCTGTACTAGGTTTTGAATGCTAAATATTCTTGAGGTATCTAACGATCTCTTTTTGTCAAGAATGATTTCTTTGTGCAGAGAGTACAGATGTCTAAGTCTAGAGTCTGTTTTAGGAGTTTATCTCATGTTTTTAAATTTTTGGATCTCCATTGTAAATTTTTGTTGTATGGTGATAGCAACAAAAATATCTTTTTGAATTTTCTTTAGTGGATCTGTGTTTTGTCACGAAACCGCCAAAGGGGGAGATTGTTACGGAATTTGAGTTGGCGTAGTTTCGTGAAAGTTTCATGTCTTGAAGATTGAAGGTGAAGAAAGTTCGATCATTTAACTCAATCTCAAGAAAGAAGAATTCAAAAGGATCAGGTATGTTTAACTAAAGATTTTGTGTGATCCGAATACTTCTTGTAGTGTAGAAACACTTGGAAGAATCTTTCATTGCATAAAAATCAAAAACTGGACTTGGGACATGTTCAGGATCCGGATCAGGTTGTTCAATCCGGATCCCGAAGGTGGTTCGTTCATACACCAGTTCAATCCGGATCGTAGCCTCTCTTGATCCGGATCCCGAACACTGAGTTTACCATTTTCCTTGAACGATCCGGATCAGGCTTCGCAATCCGGATCCCGAACGTTGATGTTCGGTGAACTGTATGAACGATCCGGATCAAGCACTTCGATCCGGATCCCGAACCTTCGTTTTTCTGGAACTACCTGACTCGTTACGACGATCCGGATCACAGCTAATCCGATCCGGATCGCCGTCCGTAAAATTTCCAGAAATGGTAGGTTTTTTTATTCTTATCTCCTTCCTAGGGTTTCTAACCTATAAATAGACCCTATGACTCTTTTTCTAGGGCGAATCCAAAAAGAAGGAAAATAGCCATCATATTCATATCTTATTTTATACGGCTCTAGATCCACATATAGAGAAGAAAGGAAATCATTAGAGAATACTCTATGTTTCTTCATCTATATTGATTAGTTTGATTCTAGGTTTTCATACTCACATCTTGAGTTGAATCAAACTAATGAATACTTAGATGGTATTTCCGATCTATCTTTGATCTAAGTATTCGGCGGATCATCACCACCAAAAACAACGATTTACCCCAAAAATCGGCGCGTGGATTCGCGTGTCCTTGTGGATTCAAGGTTCAACCGCTCCTATGGATTCGGAGCGAGGCACGTTCGTGGATTCGAAGGGTGCTATTGGGTGAAGACCGTGGACTCGGTCGGACGTCGTGGATTCGACGTTGGACGCCGTGGATTCGGCGTTGGGCGCAGATCGTGGATTCGAGAAGCGTCGCGGAGCGAGCGGAGAAGATCCTCTAGGAGCGTATGGAAAAGGTTAAGTCGTAAGTGTGTACGGTAAATCACCTTGTACGTGTTTTAATTCTAGTGGATTTCTGCCGTGTTATCAGTCCCGTGGTTTTTTACTCCGGTGATGGAGTTTTCCACGTAAAAATCTTGCGAGTTATTTTTATTTCCGCATTGGGTTTTTATCGCAAACGATTTTTGAGTGTTTTATACGTTTACACCTATTCACCCCCCTCTAGGTGTTTTTTCCCCTATTTAGATCCTTATTACATATAACCCAGCACCCCCCCCCCCCCCCCCCCCCCCCCCGAGCACTCGCGTTCTACACAATGTTCATTTCATTAATCAATAGCTAGAGTATTGCGTTCCGTGGATGCTGGGCCCCGACTACTGTGGTTAAAGTTTTAGTCTCTGATACCATTTTAATCTGTCACGCCCCGGGGGTTTAAACGCGCGAAAGAAGAGCCACCAATGCTCCCAAATCAACCGTGTTATTTTTTTTTTTGAAACCAAACTCCCCCGGTGCGCGCCCAGACCCGCCGCATATACAAATTTACTCTACAAACGGGCAGAGTCTCCTTTGTATATGCACGGCGTCCTGACTACAAAATCCATCTCATTCACGCTTTAACCACATTAGATCGTGCTCAAACACATGCAACAGTCAACAATCACATACCACCATCTTTCCACAAGCAATCAAGGGGCCGACTGTTTTTGAAAGGAAAAAAATCACAGGGTTTTGAAAGCAGTGTCCACCCGACACCGAGATTTTGTAAAACCAGTTTCGAAACCGCATAAATCCACAGAATTTGGAAACGGCACCCACCCGGTGCCAGGTTTTATAAAGCCATTTTCGAAATCCCATAAATCCACAGAGTTTGAAAACGGTGCCCACACGACACCCATATTTTAAAAACGATTTTCGCAATAGTTTTCTTGTTTCTTATTTGTAGTTTGCAAACGGCCAAGTAGAGAAATAAGAATGACATCCATCCATAAGTTATACCAATAGCCAACATCCACATCGATCCCACGGGGGTATCGCAATCCACATCTAGCTATCATGAGTAATGAAATGAAAGAAGAAGGTAAAGTAAACAGTATCTGCAACCTCTAAGGGCCAGAAGATCGCTCACGCGGCCTCACCAACGCCCTAGCACTCGCCCCTGGACGAACCTGTCACGGAGTGGGAAGTCAGTGACTAGAAATAACATAAAATGCAAAAGGGCTAAAAGTAAGGCAAACCACAGTAACCAGAGCAACCGCCCTCCTCAAAGTACAACCGACAGTGACAAAACCCTGTACCAATCAAAACCGAGCACCTTTCCCCACAACCACACCGAGCACCTATCTCGGAAACCCCGCCGAGCACCTGCCTCGGCCGTCGAGCACCCGCCTCGGCATCACCGCTCACACCCCCCACCCACGAGGGCTCCCTTTCCGTCACCGTCACGTGGGGTACACGGGTAAACGTACCACTTTTCCGGAAAAGCACACCCTTGCGGTGGCCAAACCGCCGGTGTGCGTGTAGCAATCACGAGCCTCATAATCGAAAGTATAAGTAAAAACAGTGTAACAGGTTTAGTTATATAATTAGATAGTCACTTACTATTCACCTTTGCCCAAACATGTTATTTCTATCATTTTATGCCTATTCCCAAAATCCCTGGAAATGTACCCACCTTGTGCGTGCCGGCCGGCGCTCACCCCGTCCGCGACCGCGTGCCGGTCGGGTTTACGATGTCCCGCGCTCCTGAAGGAACCAAAGTATGCTCAGACTAGGTGGTCAACGCCGAACGTCGACTCAAAAGTTGAAAACGGAAGACCGACACGTTCCTAAAACCCCGCGCGCGAAGTTCCCCGCACGACGACGATCCGTGCGGCGCGCACCCCGCATGCGGACAGCCCCGCGCGGCCCCGACCCGTCGGCGGCGGCCCCGCGCGGCACCAACCCGCGCGGGCGCCCCACCTGCGGGCGGCCCCGCGTGGCACTGGTCCGTGCGGTTGGGCTGTCCGCAGGCGCGGGTGACCCCCGCGCGGCTCCAGCCCGCTCGGGCACCCCACCTGCGGGCGGCCCCGTGCGGCACCGATCCGCGCGGGCGCGCTGCCCGCAGGCACGGGCAACCCCGCGCGGCCCCAGGCCGCGCGGGTGTCCTGCCTGTGGGTGGCCCCGCGATGCCGGCGGCCGCCTCGACGATGGCGGCGGCGGCGCGGTGATCCCCGTCCTCGAAACGACCGACAAGAACCCTCAACCACGTAAAACCTAAAACAAAAACGGGAAAACTCACCTTTGATTTGCGAGAGGAGGTGGAGGAAGAGGATCGTCCACCTTCGCCCGATCAAACCGTCGAAAAGCCAACCTCTGTCCTTCTCCCCCGGATCCCCACGTTGGAGCTCTGCACCGGAAACTTGAAGCGAGAGCGAAAGTGGGTTGGGTTTCTCTTTCTCACCTCAATTTCCTTCTGATCGGAGCCGCGCCTGTCGTACCGCAACGATGGGAGGAGAAAGGGGGAAAAAAAAAACTAAGTCCCAACGTGCCCTAGCTCATCAGCAGTAAAAAAAAAAAAGGTTCCCGGTTACCTCGATAACCGTGTAGATCGCCCGCACGGATCCCGGAGCATCCAAAAAGGTCGCAAACTTCAAAATTAATTTCTGGGAGATTCCGGGGTCGGAATTCAAATCCGATCGCGCCACCGTTCCCCGTTTCGCGAGCTCTAGCACTTAAAAATGCCCGCGAGCCCCGACGGACTGTCCAGAAAAACACGAATTAGTTACCCCTCCGCCGGGCCGCTACAAGTAAAGTAAAAGGAAAATTACCAAAATAAAAAGGGCGGGTCTTACAGCTGCGCCACGTCGCCCGCGCCCGAACAGCAAACAGCGGCGCCGGCCACCCCGGCCACCCCGGCCGCGCCGCGTGGCACCCCCGCACCTGCCTCACGCACGTCGCCCGGCTGACCCGCGCGGACGGCCACCTGCCCGCCGGTACGACCACCTGCCCCGGCCAACTGCTCCGTTCCTCGCGTGGAGCGCGTGCACTACACCGCTCCAACCACCAGCTGCCACGTGTCCCCCGCCGGTCCATGCACCAAGCCGCGCGTCCCATGGACCCCGCGTGCGTGCGCCCGCCACTCCCGGGCCGCCACGCGTCCTGTCCCCGGTGCACGCCAGCCCCGTGGACCGAGCGGCCCGCGCCTCTGCCCGCCGCCGCTGCCCGCGCCGCCGGCGCTGCCCCCCGGCCGCCGGAACAGTAACCTTGCCTCGAAAATCGTGTTTTGGCATCCGGGCTCCGAAAAATACAAGTAAATAGTCCATTTCGATCGTTTTCGCGCGCTGAATCCAAATCCGCTGTCCGTTTTGCCAAATTCCATTTCTAAAAATTACCGAAGGCATCCAGAAAGGTGTTCTTAATCCAAATTTTTGCGCTGAGTCAAATTTTAATATCTGTTTCACGCAAAACCACTTCTAAACATTCGACGGGGTCATCCGACTACCCACGTGATCCATTTAACACCCGAAGTCCATCACTTGTGTCCAAATTGGTGCAGAAACACCACCGACACTGTCACTCCCCGGGTGTAAACCAGAACCCGGGCCCGTCTACAGATCCGTCGTGCACACGGTATTTCCCGTGTACACGAAGCATTGGTAACCTGCTCAGATATAACAAATAATAATAAAGGAGCATAAAATCAGAGCTGAACTAAAACTACTATATCTCATACAAAAGCTGGAAATAAGTAAGGAACAACTGTAAAAATAAATACAGATGTCTCTCCCAGCTCACCACAAATATACAACTAACTGGCTAAAACAAGACCCAAGATGAAATACAATAAAACTTTCTGAGAAAATAGGGTACACAAAAACTCCAGCTAGCAACTGTCGGGTGGACTCTCTATCTAGTCCGCTATCCTCTTACCTCGATCCGCTGCTGACGGCCCAGCAACTCCCGCAGAGGACTCTGCAAAACAAAAGGGGGGGGAAACAAAGAAAGAGACGTTGGGGTAAGAACTACTATAAAAACAGTAGCCTCCACTAGTGGGTAAAGTGTCACGCCCCGGGGTCGAAACTGCGACCCGGGCTCGCCAACAGATCCGCCGTCGACACGGGAAGCCCTGCACCGACGAAGCGTCTAACCTGCAAAAGATAGAACTACAGCTACACAGATATCAGAGCGGAAAATGAAAAGCTGTAATATATGTTACGGAATTTGAGTTGGCGTAGTTTCGTGAAAGTCTCAAGTCTTGAAGATTGAAGGTGAAGAAAGTTGGATCATTTAACTCAATCTCAAGAAAGAAGAATTCAAAAGGATCAGGTATGTTTAACTAAAGATTTTGTGTGATCCGAATACTTCTTGTAGTGTAGAAACACTTGGAAGAATCTTTCATTGCATAAAAATCAAAAACTGGACTTGGGACATGTTCAGGATCCGGATCAGGTTGTTCGATCCGGATCCCGAAGGTGGTTCGTTCATACACCAGTTCAATCCGGATCGTAGCCTCTCTTGATCCGGATCCCGAACACTGAGTTTACCATCTTCCTTGAACGATCCGGATCAGGCTTCGCAATCCGGATCCCGAACGTTGATGTTTGGTGAACTGTATGAACGATCCGGATCAAGCACTTCGATCCGGATCCCGAACCTTCGTTTTTCTGGAATTGCCTGACTCGTTACGACGATCCGGATCACAGCTAATCCGATCCGGATCGCCGTCCGTAAAATTTCCAGAAATGTTAGGTTTTTGATTCTTATCTCCTTCCTAGGGTTTCTAACCTATAAATAGACCCTATGACTCTTTTTCATGGGGTGGCCGATAATCCAAATAGCCGTCATTTTCATATATCATCTTATACGGCTCTAGATCCACCTATAGAGAAGAAAGGAAATCATTAGAGAATACTCTATGTTTCTTCATCTATATTGATTAGTTTGATTCTAGGTTTTCATACTCACATCTTGAGTTGAATCAAACTAATGAATACTTAGATGGTATTTCCGATCTATCTTTGATCTAAGTATTCGGCGGATCATCACCACCAAAAACAACGATTTACCCCAAAAATCGGCGCGTGGATTCGCGTGTCCTTGTGGATTCAAGGTTCAACCGCTCTCGTGGATTCGGAGCGAGGCACGTTCGTGGATTCGAATGGTGCTATTGGGTGAAGACCGTGGATTCGGTCGGACGTCGTGGATTCGACGTTGGACGCCGTGGATTCGGCGTTGGGCGCAGATCGTGGATTCGAGAAGCGTCGTGGAGCGAGCGGAGAAGATCTCTAGGAGCGTATGGAAAGGTTGAGTCGTAAGTGTGTACGGTAAATCACCTTGTACGTGTTTTAATTCTAGTGGATTTCTGCCGTGTTATCGGTCCCGTGGTTTTTTACTCCGGTGATGGAGTTTTCCACGTAAAAATCTTGCGTATTATTTTTATTTCCGCATTGGGTTTTATCGCAACGATTTTTGAGTGTTTATACGTTTACACCTATTCACCCCCCTCTAGGTGTTTTTTCCCCTATTTAGATCCTTATTACATATAACCCAACAAGTGGTATCAGAGCGGGAATAGGGTTGTAAACAATGGTTGAAGGTGGAAACATCAACCGACCCCCGTTCTTCGATGGAACAAATTATGCGTACTGGAAAGTGCGATGAAAGCCTTTTTAATTTCCATCGACGAACGGGTGTGGCAATCAATTGAATTAGGATGGTCTAATCCAACTGAATTTATTGGTGATGTTCGCACCTTAAAACCTAGGTCGAAATGGACCAAGGAAGAGTTAGATTCATCTTCTTACAATGGCAAGGGAATTAATGCTATTTTTAATGCCTTATCTCAAACTGAATTCTCTCGCGTCTCGGCATGTGAGACTGCGAAAGAAATCTGGGATGTTCTTCAGGTTACGCATGAGGGAACTAACCTCGTGAAGATTCAGAAACTGCAAATGCTTACGAGCAAGTTTGACTCTATCTTAATGGCAGAAAATGAATCTTTCACGGACTACTATACACGATTGCAAGACATCGTAAACTCATGTGCTAATCTGGGAGAGAAGATTCCAGAATTTAAGATTGTAAGAAAGATCTTAAGAACTCTTCCTGAACGATTTCGCCCAAAGGTTACTGCCATTGAAACTATTAAACACCCGGACGAAATACGTGTAGAAGAATTAGTTGGTTCATTACAAACTTATGAAATGACATTTACTACTAACAATTCTTCTGGAAAGGCATCCACTTCTAAGTCTTCAGGTTATGCGTTGAAAACAACTAAGGAAGAAGACGCGGATACATCCTCCTCAGACGATGACGAGAACCTTTCAATGGAGGAATTTGAGAAGCAGCTCGCTCTCTTGACAAGGAAGTTTCGCCGCAACTTTCGAAGGGGTAATTCAAGCAAATCTCTATCCTTCGGAAAGTCGAACAAAGGCAAGGGTACTTCTAGTTACAAGTCAAGAAAGCAAGAGAACTTCTCAAAGGATAAGAAAAGTTCAGAAGGACAACTACAATGCTTCAAATGTCGAGGCTACGGCCACATTGCAACGGAGTGTCCTAACAAGTATCCGGCAAAGAAGAAGGCGATGCAAGTCGTCACTTGGGATGACAACTCAACGTCAAATGAGTCGTCTTCGAGTGATGAAGAAAAGAGCTCCACCGCATTCCACGCGTCCGTATCTTCACCCTACATGTGCTTTATGGCAAGTACATCCGAGTCGTTGTCCAACTCCACTGTTGAAAAGAATGCAACGGACAATGAATCGGATGATTCGGAAGGTGAAGATTTTGCTCTAGCCTACCACAGACTTTTGAGGGATTCAAAGAAAGTGGCTAAGCAAAACAAGAGTTTGAGAGGGAGAGTGCATGATCTCGAAGAAGAAGCAAAAAGAGCGACTTCCTCTCTCAACGCTCTTGAAGTGGGAAGGGAAAACCTGATAAAAGCAAATGTTCCCTTCAAGAGTCCAATGAGCAACTTGAGAAAGGAACATACAATCTGGTGGATAACGCGAATCATTCTCAAAGCTCTACAAACGAGGCTCGACAGGATAACCTGGAAATGACAAAGACCATTTTCCACTCAAGAATGACTTACAGCGATTCTCTTCAGGAAGGAGTAAGTTGGATAGACTTCTTGGTCTTGGTCAATCCAAATCGGTTTCGGCCTCAGGATACACTCAAACTGGAAAACAGTCCAAGTTCGAGTGGGACAATTTTTGTGCCTCAGTCGGTATCTCCTCCTCCGACACCGGAATTCAAGACAAACAACGACAAAAACCTACTTCATCCTCTTTGGGATCGTCAAGATCTAAGGTAGTTGTTCGTTGTGGTGTTTCAGGGCACATAAGAAGATATTGCAAGACGGGAGTCGAACGCTCATCTCAAGCACCTCTTGCAACAACTACCAAAAAGGCTCCTCCCCGGAAATCAAAGCAAAACTTTTCAAATGAAAAGAGACTTGGTAGTCATCGCGCAAGACGATTTCATCAAGGAGCAACAATCGCTTATACAAAGATGCTTTCACCTAGGCATATACCTTCACGACCATTACCGACGCACTCCAAAAAGGTTTGGGTGCGCAAAGGTGAAATTTCCCTTGTCTTGTGTTCCAATGTTTCCTTGCATGCATATGATAGTTCGTCTTGGTATCTGGATAGCGGGTGTTCCCGTCACATGACCGGTGACAAAATAGTTTTCAAAATCTTGAGAAAAATCTCCGGAGGACACGTTGTTTTCGGAGACGGTCGATCTTCCAAAATTGTTGGAAAAGGGACGGTAGCTATTCCAGATGGCCCGTTTTTGAAAAACGTCTTATTTGTTGATGGCCTTAAGACTAACCTCATAAGCATAAGTCAACTTTGCGACAATGGTTTTTCAGTTAACTTTCATCTGTTGAATGCGTGTAACTGATAAGGACCATGTCTTCTTTTTAAAAGGGGTTAGATCTGAAAACAATTGTTATGTTGTTCCTAATAAATTTTCTGAAAATTGTAACTTAGCCACTTTGAATAATGAAACTCTTTGGCATGATAAGGCTAGGTCACTTAAATTTTAAGGAACTTACTAGAATTTCAAACAAGGACGTGGTCAAGGGGGTTCCAAAACTTTTATTTAAACAAAACGTTGTGTGTGGTGGTTGCCAAAAGGGTAAACAGTCTAGGACTGCACACAAGAACTTGAACCACGTTGGTACAAAACGGCCCTTGGCACTTTTGCACATGGATTTAATGGGGCCGACCCGTCAACCATCTTTGGGAGGAATCATCTCATGTATCTCCGAGTACTCCGTTTCAACAAACGTTACGAATCTCCAAGGATCATCCGGAAATCGAACATCATTGGAGATCCACAAGAAGGAGTTAGCACTCGGAGGCAGTTGGTTGTGGATTCGCTGCTACGTATCTTTAATCGAAGCCAAAGACCTAGATGAAGCTCTTCAGGATGACTACTGGATTAAAGCAAATGCAGAAGAGCTCCATCAATTTGAGCGAAACAAAGTCTGGGAATTACGAAGCCTCCAAAGCAACATAATGTGATAGGTACCAAATGGATCTTCAAGAACAAGAAAAATGAGGATGGTACTATCATCAGGAACAAGGCACGATTAGTTGCTCAAGGCTACTCTCAAGTAGAAGGTATAGACTTTGACGAAACATTCGCCCCTGTAGCTAGACTCGAGTCCATTCGTATACTATTTGCTATTGCTTGTCATTTTAAAATCAAATTATTTCAAATGGACGTTAAGAGCGCATTTCTAAATGGGTTTTTAAATGAGGAAGTTTATGTGGCTCAACCGAAAGGTTTTGTAGATCATAAACAACCTAACCATGTTTTTCGTTTGAAAAAGGCTCTTTACGGTCTGAAACAAGCACCGCGAGCATGGTACGAAAGGTTAACAAAGCACCTTTTGGAGAAGGGCTATACTCGAGGGGGAGCTGATAGGACTCTCTTTGTGAAGCATTATCAAAGCAATTTCATTGTAGCACAAATCTATGTCGATGACATTGTATTTGGCGCAACAAGAGATAATGATGCTTCTAAATTCGCGGAGACCATGGAAAGCGAATTTGAGATGTCCATGATGGGCGAATTGACTTATTTTCTTGGATTGCAAATTAAACAAAATGATGAAGGTATTCACTTGAGTCAATCCAAGTATGCAATGGAGTTGGTCAAAAAGTTTGATCTAGAAAATTGTAAAGATTTTCCAACTCCAATGGGAACTAGCCACAAGGGACTTGGAAGTGAATCACATAGTGAGAATGTAGACGAGAAACTGTATCGAAGTATGATTGGAAGTCTACTTTACCTCACGGCTAGTCGCCCGGATATATCTTTAGTGTTGGGATTTGCGCGAGATATCAATCAGCACCAAAGGAGGTTCACCTGAAAGCGGTGAAAAGGATCATCCGGTACATCAAAGGATCAATTAATTTCGGAATTTGGTATCCTATGGGAACAAGTTGGATATTGTTGGATACTCAGATGCCGATTGGGCAGGATCAGTGGATGATCGGAAAAGCACGAGTGGTGCATGCTTCTATCTTGGCCATTGCCTTGTTGCATGGCACAGTAAAAAGCAGAATTGCATAGCACTCTCGACTGCCGAAGCGGAATACATTTCAGCTGGAAGTTGCTCAACTCAACTCATTTGGATGAAAAGCGTATTGAGCGACTTCCGCATTTCAGCATCTTCGGTAACAATTCTTTGTGACAACACAAGTGCAATTAACATTTCTAAAAACCCTGTGTTGCACTCTAGAACAAAACATATTGAACTTAGATATCATTTTCTTAGAGAGCTAGTTGAATCAAATACTCTTCAACTTTCATATATTTCAACTGAGGATCAATTAGCTGACATTTAACAAAACCTTTGGATCAAAAACGTTTTATTCATTTACGAAAAGCAATTGGAATGCTTTCCTTGAAATAAACTTCTTTTTGAAACCTTTGCTTAGGATAGGTTTTGTATTTGTTTTTGTTTTGTTCATTATCTATGTTTGTACATAGGACATTAATTGAGCATAGATCATAATTGACTTTAATTGCATCTTTTCGCACATTTAGAAATTTATTATGCTTTTGCCATCATAATATTTCACTGTTGCAATGATCATTTATGTTAATTAAATCATCTTCTAAGTGATCAAAGTCAATTTCTCTGTCAATGATCTCTTGGTATAGTCATTATCTTATTTGACTGCTTAGTCGAGTATGAAATCGAGATCAATTTTTGGTTGAATACTTTATATCTTAAATAATTGATAGCCAATTGAGGGGGAGTCAAAGAAAAAGTAAAATGCTCAAAAGATGTGGAAAGAGTTACATCCCAATGAGGAGTGTGAAAACTACCACCACATGGAGGAAAGAGCTACCACCTCGGTCGTCCGAGTATTGTGTGCAGCTACCACATGTATACCAAGCATGGTTGTTCAAATTTTGATTAAGTAAAATGCATGTTGAAATACTTGACTCTGTCAAATTTCAAGGTTGGTATAAGGTGGGTTTTTAAAGAAAGATGCTCAAAGAGCCACTCTCTTCAACAGATTGTCTAGATACATTATCTACTATATTTGGGATTTCAAACATCTATTGATCTTTGTATTTCATTTTCTTTACTGAATTGATGATTTGATAAAGGCATTACTCATAAGATCAAGTTAGATGTAATTGAAGGTGTTCAACTTTAAGGGATTTAATTTTTGTAAATTTTCGTTTCATTTTTGGATATTATTGATAGATTTGGCATAATCTAATTCTTGTTGTATGAAACGATGATTTTTGTTTAAAGTTGATACACATTTGTGCTTACAATCTTTTTCTGGTTTTTCTTGAATTTCTCTGAAATTTTCTAAAGAAAAAGTTGGAGCCGATCCGGATCGGGCAAGATGATCCGGATCCCGAACGCAGGTATTCTTCTGCGGGCTGACGATCCGGATTGGACCTGCCGATCCGGATCCCGAACGCAGTTTCTCACTGCGGGTAGCCGATCCGGATCGCAATTATGAACTGATCCGGATCGCGGCTAGGGTTTTATAAAGAACAAAAGGGTTTTGATTTCTTTTACTCCAATCTTTTGTTCCAAAGTTTCCAGAGCCTCTCTCTCTAGATTTCATCCTTCCTGGAAGCTTTCAAACTCAAGTTCTTCAACTCCAAGTAAGTTTTATTGATCAAAATCTCGGTTTTTCACCGTTTTTCTCTTTTCCTCCTCAAACGTGATGAATTTCTTGGATCAACTTTGTTTGTGGATGGTTTTTGATCAAATTTCTTTTGAAATAAGAACTCTGGGTAGATTAGTTTTGATTATATGCTAGGTATTCTCCTGATTAACGGATTTTTAGGCTTCGATTTCTAAAATTTCGGTTTTAGGGCATATAATAAGGATTTTCGAAAATCATGCAATTGATCTATTTTTAAAAGTCCTTTTGCAAAACTAATTTGATTCTTAGTCTCTCTACATGATTATGATTGTTTGGGTACAATTTTTCAAATCTTTGAAAATTAACAATTTTTTGTGTTCTTGAGTTGTTCCACAGGATTTCTTTTCTCAAGAAACCATTAGCAATGGTGATCACTTGGATTGTTTTCTACTTGCTGCTATGGTACATACGAGAGACACTGCCAAGAGGGCTAAAAAGGATGAAGTTAACTGGGATGAGTTATCAGATGATGAAACACATCCTGGAGAATCGCCACAGAAAACCTCTGTTGCATCGAAAAGGAAAGCCCATGCAGAAACATCAACAGAAAAGGCTCCGCTCACTGCTGCGGAAAAAGGAAAAGCACCAATGACCTCTTCATCCATTTCCTAAAAAGAAAAAGACTTGCTCGACGACCTGGACGAGCTCGAGGTATTGAAATAAATGAACCATGTCAAGAGAACCCAAGGATATTTCTCAAATTGACACTGAATCAGAAGACGAAGAAGATTGGGACACATTTCTTGACGAAGTACAACAAGGCATTGATGAAGAAAATAAGGTTTACCTAAAGAAAAAGAAGCTACTGAAGTCTTCCTCAATACTTAAGCAGCAAGCCATGAAAAAGAATGTGCCAGCAATGAACCTCCTTACAACTCACATTCTTTGCCAAGAAGATCTCCTCGGAATGAAGGTCAGACTGCTCCGTCAATCGTCACACACACGTTCTTCAACTTCCAGAAGAATTGACCAAAAGGGAAACTTGGAGTCTTCATTCACCAAGAACAAGATAAAATGGCTCTAGAACTCAGAAAGATGTCCAAGGACATACATCAGATGAAACAAGAGTGTTCTACGATTTCGGGAATGCTTAAAGGAATTTGAAAAAGCTGGTTGCACGAGCTCTGAAGACTCCGAATTGATGACTGATTCCCTTCTTTTATTCTTTTGCAGATTTTTAACCTTTTTTGTGCAGGTTTTAAGTTTTTAGTTTTAGTCTTTCTTTCTCAACTTAAATTTTAACTATTCTCTCCATTTTTGGTAATTTTGGCTTTGTTTGTGACAAAAAGGGGGAGAGAGTTTAGAGAGAGAACAATGATTGAACAATGAGATGTGAATGATTGAACAATGAATGTGAATCAAGGTACAATGAGAACAATGATGTGATGTGAACATCAAGGTACTTGAACTTCAAGGGAACTTGAACAATGATGATGTGAATTTTTGAAACATCAAGGTAAGTACAACTTCAACTTTGGTTTTTATCTTGTGATTGTTTGCATGTCTCGACTAACTATTCGACTAACTATTTGGGCATGTAATATGACTAACAAGTTGATGTTGGACTAACACTTTGTGACATTTGGTTTTTGATTGCATAGAAGATATGTTGGTTTTTGACTATGATTCTCTTACATATCTGAATTCTCAAATGTCATGATGATCAGATAAACTCTATCTCTGTACTAGGTTTTGTATGCTAAATATTCTTGAGGTATCTAACGATCTCTTTTTGTCAAGAATGATTTCTTTGTGCAGAGAGTACAGATGTCTAAGTCTAGAGTCTGTTTTAGGAGTTTATCTCATGTTTTTAAATTTTGGATCTCCATTGTAAATTTTTGTTGTATGGTGATAGCAACAAAAATATCTTTTTGAATTTTCTTTAGTGGATCTGTGTTTTGTCACGAAACCGCCAAAGGGGGAGATTGTTACGGAATTTGAGTTGGCGTAGTTTCGTGAAAGTCTCAAGTCTTGAAGATTGAAGGTGAAGAAAGTTGGATCATTTAACTCAATCTCAAGAAAGAAGAATTCAAAAGGATCAGGTATGTTTAACTAAAGATTTTGTGTGATCCGAATACTTCTTGTAGTGTAGAAACACTTGGAAGAATCTTTCATTGCATAAAAATCAAAAACTGGACTTGGGACATGTTCAGGATCCGGATCAGGTTGTTCGATCCGGATCCCGAAGGTGGTTCGTTCATACACCAGTTCAATCCGGATCGTAGCCTCTCTTGATCCGGATCCCGAACACTGAGTTTACCATCTTCCTTGAACGATCCGGATCAGGCTTCGCAATCCGGATCCCGAACGTTGATGTTTGGTGAACTGTATGAACGATCCGGATCAAGCACTTCGATCCGGATCCCGAACCTTCGTTTTTCTGGAATTGCCTGACTCGTTACGACGATCCGGATCACAGCTAATCCGATCCGGATCGCCGTCCGTAAAATTTCCAGAAATGTTAGGTTTTTGATTCTTATCTCCTTCCTAGGGTTTCTAACCTATAAATAGACCCTATGACTCTTTTTCTAGGGTCCGAAATCCAAATAGCCGTCATTTCATATATCATCTTATACGGCTCTAGATCCACATATAGAGAAGAAAGGAAATCATTAGAGAATACTCTATGTTTCTTCATCTATATTGATTAGTTTGATTCTAGGTTTTCATACTCACATCTTGAGTTGAATCAAACTAATGAATACTTAGATGGTATTTCCGATCTATCTTTGATCTAAGTATTCGGCGGATCATCACCACCCAAAAACAACGATTTACCCCAAAAATCGGCGCGTGGATTCGCGTGTCCTTGTGGATTCAAGGTTCAACCGCTCTCGTGGATTCGGAGCGAGGCACGTTCGTGGATTCGAAGGGTGCTATTGGGTGAAGACCGTGGATTCGGTCGGACGTCGTGGATTCGACGTTGGACGCCGTGGATTCGGCGTTGGGCGCAGATCGTGGATTCGAGAAGCGTCGTGGAGCGAGCGGAGAAGATCCTCTAGGAGCGTATGGAAAAGGTTGAGTCGTAAGTGTGTACGGTAAATCACCTTGTACGTGTTTTAATTCTAGTGGATTTCTGCCGTGTTATCGGTCCCGTGGTTTTTTACTCCGGTGATGGAGTTTTCCACGTAAAAATCTTGCGTATTATTTTATTTCCGCATTGGGTTTTTATCGCAACGATTTTTGAGTGTTTATACGTTTACACCTATTCACCCCCCTCTAGGTGTTTTTTCCCCTATTTAGATCCTTATTACATATAACCCAACACAGATACAGCGCGGAGGAAAATCTAACGCTGTCCTTATAAAAACTCAAATAATACAAAGCGGTAAATAAATACAAATCTATATCCCAGAATACACGGGATAATAAAGGTCAGATACAAATTAAAACTCCACCTATAAGCCATCTAGGAATCCAAAAAGGGAGTTAACTAAAAAACTAGAAATCTAAACAATACAAGTGAATCCCACAGTCGGATGGTACATCACGGCTAAAAGAGGACTATGCGTGGTAGGGGAACTATCTCGGACTCCATGTCTCGGTCAGTCGAGCAAGCTCGGGCAGAGGCAGGAACGGAAGGAAAAGCTCAGCAACCTGTCATCGGACAGAGGGTGTGAGAACGACATCTAAGTAGTTCTCAGTGGGTGAGTCGCCAGACCCACTTCTGACCACAAGTCTCTAGAGGCATAAGATAACAGAAAAAAGATGTGATAAGAAAACAAAGCTGAAAAAGTATCTACAGCTATCCGGCCTCTATCTACTATGCTCAAGGGGGA
>CM055060.1:13816148-13954848 GCA_029204045.2 Tillandsia leiboldiana | reverse complement strand
CCCTCCTCAAAGTACAACCGACAGTGACAAAACCCTGTACAAGCAACACCGAGCACCTTTCACAAACCACACCGAGCACCTATCTCGGAAACCCCGCCGAGCACCTGCCTTCGGCCGTCGAGCACCCGCCTCGGCAATCACCGCTCACACCCCCCACCCCCAACGAGGCTCCCTTTCCGTCACCGTCAAGTGGGGGTACCGGGTAACGTACCTTTTCCGGAAAAAAGCCACTGTGCGGTGGCCAAACCGCCGGTGTGCGTGTAGCATTACGAGCCTTCATAAATCGAAGTTTCAAGTAAAAACAGTTGTAACAGGTTTAGTTATATAAGTAGATAGTCACTTACTATTCACCTTGCTTTTTTGGTTTTACCCAAACATGTTATTTCTATCATTTATGCCTATCCACAAAATCCCGGGAAATGTACCCACCTTGTGCGGCCGGACGCGGCTCACCCCGTCCGCTGAAAGCTTGCCCACGGTGGGTTTACGATGTCCCGCAGCTCCCTGAAGGAACAAAGTATGCTCTAGACTAGGTTTGGGTCACGCCGAACGTCGCCTCAAAAGTGAAAACGGTGAGGCCCGACACGTTCCTAAAACCCCCGCGCGCGAAGTTCCCAGCACGACGACGTCCGTGCGGCGCGCACCCGCCTTGCGGACAGCCCCGCGCGGCCCCGACCCGTCGGCGGCGGCCCCGCGCTGGCACCAACCGCGCGGGGCGCCCCATTCAGGGGCGCCCCGCGTGGCACTTGGTCCGTGCGGTGGGCTGTCCGCAGGGCGCGGGGGGACCCGCGCGGCTCCAGCCCGCTCGGTGCACCCCACCTGCGGGCGGCCCCGTGCGGCAACCGATCCCGCGGCGGGCGCGCTGCCCGCAGGCACGGGCAACCCGCCCCTGGCCCCAGGCCGCGCGGGTGTCTGCTGTGGGTGGCCCCGCGATGCCGGCGGCCGCCTCGACGATGGCGGCGGCGGCGCGGTGATCCCCGTCCTCGAAACGACCGACTAAAGACCCTCAACACGTAAAACCCTAAAACAAAAACGGGAAAAACTCACCTTGATTTGCTGCGAGAGGAGGTGGAGGAAGGGATCGTCCACCTTCGCCCGATCAAACGTCGAAAAGCCAACCTCTGTCCCTTCTCCCCGGATACCCACGTTGGAGCTCTGCACGGGAAACTTGAAGCGAGAGCACGAAAGGGGTGGGGTTTCTCTTTCTACCTCAATTTCCTTCTGATCGGAGCCGCGCCGTCGTACCGCAACGATGGGAGGAGAAAAGGGGGAAAAAAAAAACTGTGTCCTAAACGTGCCCTAGTCTCATCAGTAAAAAAAAAAAGGTTCCCGGTTACCTCGATAACCGTGTTAGATCGCCGCACGGATCCCGGAGCATCCAAAAGGTCGCAAACTTCAAAATTAATTTTTGGGAGATTCGGGGTCGGAATTCAAATCCGATCGCGCCACCGTTCCCCGTTTCGCGAGCTCTAGCACTAAAAATGCCCGCGAGCCCCGACGGACTGTCCAGAAAAACACGATAGTTACCCCTCGCCGGGCCGTACAAGTAAAGTAAAAGGAAAATTACCAAAATAAAAGGGCGGGTCTTACAGCTGCGCCACGGTCGCCCGCGCCCCGAACAGCAAACAGCGGCGCCGGCACACCCCGGGACCCCGGCCGCGCCGCGTGGCACCCCGCACCTGCCTCACGCACGTCGCCCGGCTGACCCGCGCGGACGGCCACTGCCCGCCGGTACGACCACCTGCCCCGGCCAAATGCTCCGTTCCTCGCGTGGAGCGCGGCACTACACCGCTCCAACCACCAGCTGCCACGTGTCCCCCGCGGTCCATGCACCAAGCCGCGCGTCCCATGGACCCCGCGTGGCGTGCGCCGCCACTCCCGGGCCGCCACGCGTCCTGTCCGGTGCACGCCAGCCCCGTGGACCGAGCGGCCGCGCCTCTGCCCGCCGCCGCTGCCCGCGCCGCCGGCGCTGCCCCCCGGCCGCGGAACAGTAACCTTGCCTCGAAAATCGGTGTTTTGGCATCGGGCTCCGAAAAAATACAACGTAAATAGTCCATTTCGATCGTTTTTCGCGCGCTGAATCCAAAATCCGCTGTCCGTTTGCCAAATTCCATTTCTAAAAATTAACGAAGGCATCCAGAAAGGGTTCTTAATCCAATTTTTGCGCTGAGTCAAATTTTAATATCTGTTTCACGCAAACCAATTCTAAACATCGACGGGGTCATCCGACTACCCACGTGATCCATTTAACACCCGAACAAGTCCATCACTTGGTCCAAATTGGTGAAGGCAGAAACACCACGACACTGTCACTCCCGGGTGTAAACCAGAACACGGGCCCGTCTACAGATCCGTCGTGCACACGGTATTTCCTGTGTACACGAAGCATTGGTAACCTGCTCAGATATAACAAATATAATAAAGGAGCATAAAATCAGACAGCTGAACTAAAACTACTATATCTCATAAAAAAAGTGGAAATAAGTAAGGAACAACTGTAAAAATAAATACAGATGTCTCTCCCAGCTCACCACAAATATACAACATACTGGCTAAAACAAGACCCAAGAGAAATACAATAAAACTTTCTGAGGAAAATAGGGTACACAAAAACTCCAGCTAGCAACGTCGGGTGGACTCTCTATCTAGTCCGCTATCCTCTTACCTCGATCCGCTGCTGACGGCCCAGCAACTCCCGCAGGGACTCTGCAAAACAAAAGGGGGGGGAGGAAACAAAGAAAGAGACGGGTGGGTAAGAAATACTCTAAAAACAGTAGCCTCCACTAGTGGGTTAAAGTGTCTACGCCCCGGGGTCGAAAACTGCGACCCTTGGGCTCGCCAACAGATCCGCCGTCGACACGGGAAGCCTGCACCGACGAAAGACGTCTAACATGCAAAAGATAGAACTACAGCTACACAGATATCAGAGCGGAAAATGAAAGCTGTAATATATGTTACGGAATTTGAGTTGGCGTAGTTTCGTGAAGTCTCAAGTCTTGAAGATTGAAGGTGAAGAAAGTTGGATCATTTAACTCAATCTCAAGAAAGAAGAATTCAAAAGGATCAGGTATGTTTAACTAAAGGATTTTGTGTGATCCGAATACTTCTTGTAGTGTAGAAACACTTGAAGAATCTTTCATTGCATAAAAATCAAAAACTGGACTTGGGACATGTTCAGGATCCGGATCAGGTTGTTCGATCCGGATCCCGAAGGTGGTTCGTTCATACACCAGTTCAATCCGGATCGTAGCCTCTCTTGATCCGGATCCCGAACACTGAGTTACCATCTTCCTTGAACGATCCGGATCAGGCTTCGCAATCCGGATCCCGAACGTTGATGTTTGGTGAACTGTATGAACGATCCGGATCAAGCACTTCGATCCGGATCCCGAACCTTCGTTTTTCTGGAATTGCCTGACTCGTTACGACGATCCGGATCACAGCTAATCCGATCCGGATCGCCGTCCGTAAAATTTCCAGAAATGTTAGGTTTTTGATTCTTATCTCCTTCCTAGGGTTTCTAACCTATAAATAGACCCTATGACTCTTTTTCATGGGGTGGCCGATAATCCAAATAGCCGTCATTTTCATATATCATCTTATACGGCTCTAGATCCACCTATAGAGAGAAAGGAAATCATTATAGAATACTCTATGTTTCTTCATCTATATTGATTAGTTTGATTCTAGGTTTTCATACTCACATCTTGAGTTGAATCAAACTAATGAATACTTAGATGGTATTTCCGATCTATCTTTGATCTAAGTATTCGGCGGATCATCACCACCAAAAACAACGATTTACCCCAAAATCGGCGCGTGGATTCGCGTGTCCTTGTGGATTCAAGGTTCAACCGCTCTCGTGGATTCGGAGCGAGGCACGTTCGTGGATTCGAATGGTGCTATTGGGTGAAGACCGTGGATTCGGTCGGACGTCGTGGATTCGACGTTGGACGCCGTGGATTCGGCGTTGGGCGCAGATCGTGGATTCGAGAAGCGTCGTGGAGGCGAGCGGAGAAGATCCTCTAGGAGCGTATGGAAAAGGTTGAGTCGTAAGTGTGTACGGTAAATCACCTTGTACGTGTTTTAATTCTAGTGGATTTCTGCCGTGTTATCGGTCCCGTGGTTTTTTACTCCGGTGATGGAGTTTTCCCACGTAAAAATCTTGCGTATTATTTTTATTCCGCATTGGGTTTTTATTCGCAACGATTTTTGAGTGTTTATACGTTTACACCTATTCACCCCCCTCTAGGTGTTTTTTCCCTATTTAGATCCTTATTACATATAACCCAACAAGTGGTATCAGAGCGGGAATAGGGTTGTAAACAATGGTTGAAGGTGGAAACATCAACCGACCCCCGTTCTTCGATGGAACAAATTATGCGTACTGGAAAGTGCGGATGAAAGCCTTTTTAATTTCCATCGACGAACGGGTGTGGCAATCAATTGAATTAGGATGGTCTAATCCAACTGAATTTATTGGTGATGTTCGCACCTTAAAACCTAGGTCGAAATGGACCAAGGAAGAGTTAGATTCATCTTCTTACAATGGCAAGGGAATTAATGCTATTTTTAATGCCTTATCTCAAACTGAATTTCTCTCGCGTCTCGGCATGTGAGACTGCGAAAGAAATCTGGGATGTTCTTCAGGTTACGCATGAGGGAACTAACCTCGTGAAGATTCAGAAACTGCAAATGCTTACGAGCAAGTTTGACTCTATCTTAATGGCAGAAAATGAATCTTTCACGGACTACTATACACGATTGCAAGACATCGTAAACTCATGTGCTAATCTGGGAGAGAAGATTCCAGAATTTAAGATTGTAAGAAGATCTTAAGAACTCTTCCTGAACGATTTCGCCCAAAGGTTACTGCCATTGAAACTATTAAACACCCGGACGAAATACGTGTAGAAGAATTAGTTGGTTCATTACAAACTTATGAAATGACATTTACTACTAACAATTCTTCTGGAAAGGCATCCACTTCTAAGTCTTCAGGTTATGCGTTGAAAACAACTAAGGAAGAAGACGCGATACATCCTCCTCAGACGATGACGAGAACCTTTCAATGGAGGAATTTGAGAAGCAGCTCGCTCTCTTGACAAGGAAGTTTCGCCGCAACTTTCGAAGGGGTAATTCAAGCAAATCTCTATCCTTCGGAAAGTCGAACAAAGGCAAGGGTACTTCTAGTTACAAGTCAAGAAAGCAAGAGAACTTCTCAAAGGATAAGAAAAGTTCAGAAGGACAACTACAATGCTTCAAATGTCGAGGCTACGGCCACATTGCAACGGAGTGTCCTAACAAGTATCCGGCAAAGAAGAAGGCGATGCAAGTCGTCACTTGGGATGACAACTCAACGTCAAATGAGTCGTCTTCGAGTGATGAAGAAAAGAGCTCCACCGCATTCCACGCGTCCGTATCTTCACCCTACATGTGCTTTATGGCAAGTACATCCGAGTCGTTGTCCAACTCCACTGTTGAAAAGAATGCAACGGACAATGAATCGGATGATTCGGAAGGTGAAGATTTTGCTCTAGCCTACCACAGACTTTTGAGGGATTCAAAGAAAGTGGCTAAGCAAAACAAGAGTTTGAGAGGGAGAGTGCATGATCTCGAAGAAGAAGCAAAAAGAGCGACTTCTCTCTCAAACGCTCTTGAAGTGGAAAGGGAAAACCTGATAAAAGCAAATGTTTCCCTTCAAGAGTCCAATGAGCAACTTGAGAAGGAACATACAAATCTGGTGGATAACGCGAATCACTTCTCAAAGCTCTACAACGAGGCTCGACAGGATAACCTGGAAATGACAAAGACCATTTTCCAACTCAAGAATGACTTACAGCGATTCTCTTCAGGAAGGAGTAAGTTGGATAGACTTCTTGGTCTTGGTCAATCAAATCGGTTCGGCCTCGGATACACTCAAACTGGAAACAGTCCAAGTTCGAGTGGGACAATTTTTGTGCCTCAGTCGGTATCTCCTCCTCCGACACCGGAATTCAAGACAAACAACGACAACAAACCTACTTCATCCTCTTTGGGATCGTCAAGATCTAAGGTATGTTTTCGTTGTGGTGTTTCAGGGCACATAAGAAGATATTGCAAGACGGGAGTCGAACGCTCATCTCAAGCACCTCTTGCAACAACTACCAAAAAGGCTCCTCCCCGGAAATCAAAGCAAAACTTTTCAAATGAAAAGAGACTTGGTAGTTCATCGCGCAAGACGATTTCATCAAGGAGCAACAATCGCTATAACAAGATGCTTTCACCTAGGCATATAACTTCACGACCATTACCGACGCACTCCAAAAAGGTTTGGGTGCGCAAAGGTGAAATTTTCCCTTGTCTTGTTTCCAATGTTTCCTTGCATGCATATGATAGTTCGTCTTGGTATCTGGATAGCGGGTGTTCCCGTCACATGACCGGTGACAAAAATAGTTTTCAAAATCTTGAGAAAATCTCCGGAGGACACGTTGTTTTCGGAGACGGTCGATCTTCCAAAATTGTTGGAAAAGGGACGGTAGCTATTCCAGATGGCCCGTTTTTGAAAAACGTCTTATTTGTTGATGGCCTTAAGACTAACCTCATAAGCATAAGTCAACTTTGCGACAATGGTTTTTCAGTTAACTTTTCATCTGTTGAATGCGTTGTAACTGATAAGGACCATGTCTTCTTTTTAAAAGGGGTTAGATCTGAAAACAATTGTTATGTTGTTCCTAATAAATTTTCTGAAAATTGTAACTTAGCCACTTTGAATAATGAAACTCTTTGGCATGAAAGGCTAGGTCACTTAAATTTTAAGGAACTTACTAGAATTTCAAACAAGGACGTGGTCAAGGGGGTTCCAAAACTTTTATTTAAACAAAACGTTGTGTGTGGTGGTTGCCAAAAGGGTAAACAGTCTAGGACTGCACACAAGAACTTGAACCACGTTGGTACAAAACGGCCCTTGGAACTTTTGCACATGGATTTAATGGGGCCGACCCGTCAACCATCTTTGGGAGGAATCATCTCATGTATCTCCGAGTACTCCGTTTCAACAAACGTTACGAATCTCCAAGGATCATCCGGAATCGAACATCATTGGAGATCCACAAGAAGGAGTTAGAACTCGGAGGCAGTTGGTTTGTGGATTCGCTTGCTACGTATCTTTAATCGAACCAAAGAACCTAGATGAAGCTCTTCAGGATGACTACTGGATTAAAGCAATGCAGGAAGAGCTCCATCAATTTGAGCGAAACAAAGTCTGGGAATTAACGAAGCCTCCAAAGCAACATAATGTGATAGGTACCAAATGGATCTTCAAGAACAAGAAAAATGAGGATGGTACTATCATCAGGAACAAGGCACGATTAGTTGCTCAAGGCTACTCTCAAGTAGAAGGTATAGACTTTGACGAAACATTCGCCCCTGTAGCTAGACTCGAGTCCATTCGTATACTATTTGCTATTGCTTGTCATTTTAAAATCAAATTATTTCAAATGGACGTTAAGAGCGCATTTCTAAATGGGTTTTTAAATGAGGAAGTTTATGTGGCTCAACCGAAAGGTTTTGTAGATCATAAACAACCTAACCATGTTTTTCGTTTGAAAAAGGCTCTTTACGGTCTGAAACAAGCACCGCGAGCATGGTACGAAAGGTTAACAAAGCACCTTTTGGAGAAGGGCTATACTCGAGGGGGAGCTGATAGGACTCTCTTTGTGAAGCATTATCAAAGCAATTTCATTGTAGCACAAATCTATGTCGATGACATTGTATTTGGCGCAACAAGAGATAATGATGCTTCCAAATTCGCGGAGACCATGGAAAGCGAATTTGAGATGTCCATGATGGGCGAATTGACTTATTTTCTTGGATTGCAAATTAAACAAAATGATGAAGGTATTCACTTGAGTCAATCCGAGTATGCAATGGAGTTGGTCAAAAAGTTTGATCTAGAAAATTGTAAAGATTTTCCAACTCCAATGGGAACTAGCCACAAGGGACTTGGAAGTGAATCACATAGTGAGGATGTAGACAAGAAACTGTATAGAAGTATGATTGGAAGTCTACTTTACCTCACGGCTAGTCGCCCGGATATATCCTTTAGTGTTGGGATTTGCGCGAGATATCAATCAGCACCAAAGGAGGTTCACCTGAAAGCGGTGAAACAGATCATCCGGTACATCAAAGGATCAATTAATTTCGGAATTTGGTATCCTATGGGAACAAGTCTGGACATTGTTGGATACTCAGATGCCGATTGGGCAGGATCAGTGGATGATCGGAAAAGCACGAGTGGTGCATGCTTCTATCTTGGCCATTGCCTTGTTGCATGGCATAGTAAAAAGCAGAATTGCATAGCACTCTCGACTGCCGAAGCGGAATACATTTCAGCTGGAAGTTGCTCAACTCAACTCATTTGGATGAAAAGCGTATTGAGCGACTTCCGCATTTCAGCATCTTCGGTAACAATTCTTTGTGACAACACAAGTGCAATTAACATTTCTAAAAACCCTGTGTTGCACTCTAGAACAAAACATATTGAACTTAGATATCATTTTCTTAGAGAGCTAGTTGAATCAAATACTCTTCAACTTTCATATATTTCAACTGAGGATCAATTGGCTGACTTTTTAACAAAACCTTTGGATCAAAACGTTTTATTCATTTACGAAAAGCAATTGGAATGCTTTCCTTGAAATAAACTTCTTTTTGAAACCTTTGCTTAGGATAGGTTTTGTATTTGTTTTTGTTTTGTTCATTATCTATATTTGTACATAGGACATTAATTGAGCATAGATCATAATTGACTTTAATTGCATCTTTTCACACATTTAGAAATTTATTATGCTTTTGCCATCATAATATTTCACTGTTGCAATGATCATTTATGTTAATTAAATCATCTTCTAAGTGATCAAAGTCAATTTCTCTCTCTCAATGATCTCTTGGTATAGTCATTATCTTATTTGACTGCTTAGTCGAGTATGAAATCGAGATCAATTTTTGGTTGAATACTTTATATCTTAAATAATTGATAGCCAATTGAGGGGGAGTCATAGAAAAAGTAAAATGCTCAAAAGATGTGGAAAGAGTTACATCCCAATGAGGAGTGTGAAAACTACCACCACATGGAGGAAAGAGCTACCACCTCGGTCGTCCGAGTATTGTGTGCAGCTACCACATGTATACCAAGCATGGTTGTTCAAATTTTGATTAAGTAAAATGCATGTTGAAATACTTGACTTCGTCAAATTTCAAGGTTGGTATAAGGTGGGTTTTTAAAGAAAGATGCTCAAAGAGCCACTCTCTTCAACAGATTGTCTAGATACATTATCTACTATATTTGGGATTTCAAACATCTATTGATCTTTGTATTTCATTTTCTTTACTGAATTGATGATTTGATAAAGGCATTACTCATTAGATCAAGTTAGATGTAATTGAAGGTGTTCAACTTTAAGGGATTTAATTTTTGTAAATTCTCGTTTCATTTTTGGATATTATTGATAGATTTGGCATAATCTAATTCTTGTTGTATGAAACGATGATTTTTGTTTAAAGTTGATACACATTTGTGCTTACAATCTTTTTCTGGTTTTTCTTGAATTTCTCTGAAATTTTCTAAAGAAAAAGTTGGAGCCGATCCGGATCGGGCAAGATGATCCGGATCCCGAACGCAGGTATTCTTCTGCGGGCTGACGATCCGGATTGGACCTGCCGATCCGGATCCCGAACGCAGTTTCTCACTGCGGGCAGCCGATCCGGATCGCAATCATGAACTGATCCGGATCGCGGCTAGGGTTTTATAAAGAACAAAAGGGTTTTGATTTCTTTTACTCTAATCTTTTGTTCCAAAGTTTCCAGAGCCTCTCTCTCTAGATTTCATCCTTCCTGGAAGCTTTCAAACTCAAGTTCTTCAACTCCAAGTAAGTTTTATTGATCAAAATCTCGGTTTTTCACCGTTTTTCTCTTTTCCTCCTCAAACGTGATGAATTTCTTGGATCAACTTTGTTTGTGGATGGTTTTTGATCAAATTTCTTTTGAAATAAGAACTCTGGGTAGATTAGTTTTGATTATATGCTAGGTATTCTCCTGATTAACGGATTTTTAGGCTTCGATTTCTAAAAATTCGGTTTTAGGGCATATAATAAGGATTTTCGAAAAACATGCAATTGATCTATTTTTAAAAGTCCTTTTGCAAAACTAATTTGATTCTTAGTCTCTCTACATGATTATGATTGTTTGGGTACAATTTTTCAAATCTTTGCAAATTAACAATTTTTTCGTGTTCTTGAGTTGTTCCACACAGGATTTCTTTTCTCAAGAAACCATTAGCAATGGTGATCACTTGGATTGTTTTTCTACTTGCTGCTATGGTACATACGAGAGACACTGCTAAGAGGGCTAAAAAGGATGAAGTTAACTGGGATGAGTTATCAGATGATGAAACACATCCTGGAGAATCGCCACAGAAAACCTCTGTTGCATCGAAAAGGAAAGCCCATGCAGAAACATCAACAGAAAAGGCTCCGCTCACTGCTGCGGAAAAAGGAAAAGCACCAATGACCTCTTCATCCATTTTCCTAAAAAGAAAAAGACTTGCTCGACGACCTGGACGAGCTCGAGGTATTGAAATAAATGAACCATGTCAAGAGAACCCAAGGAATATTTCTCAAATTGACACTGAATCAGAAGACGAAGAAGATTGGGACACATTTCTTGACGAAGTACAACAAGGCATTGATGAAGAAAATAAGGTTTACCTAAAGAAAAAGAAGCTACTGAAGTCTTCCTCAATACTTAAGCAGCAAGCCATGAAAAAGAATGTGCCAAGCAATGAACCTCCTTACAACTCACATTCTTTGCCAAGAAGATCTCCTCGGAATGAAGGAAAGACTGCTCCGTCAATCGTCACACAACGGTCTTCAATTTCTAGAAAAATTGACCAAAAGGGGAACTTGGAGTCTTCCTTCAACCAAGAACAAGATAAAATGGCTCTAGAACTCGGAAAGATGTCCAAGGACATACAGCAGATGAAACAAGAATGCTCTACGATTTCGGGAATGCTTAAACGAATTTTGAAAAAGATAGGCTGCATGAGCTCTGAAGACTCCGAATCTGATGACTGATTCCCTTCTTTTTATTCTTTTGCAGATTTTTAACCTTTTCTTGTGCAGGTTTTTAAGTTTTAGTTTTAGTCTTTGTTTCTCCAACTTGAACTGTTAACTATTCTCTCCACTTCTGTAATTTTTGGCTTTGTTTGTGACAAAAAGGGGGAGAGAGTTTAGAGAGAACAGAACAATGATTGAACAATGAGGATGTGAATGATTGAACAATGATGATGTGAATCAAGGTACAATGATGAACAATGATGTGATGTGAACATCAAGGTAAGTGAACTTCAAGGGAACTTGAACAATGATGATGTGAATGTGTGAACATCGAAGGTAAGTAGAACTTCAACTTTGGCTTTTTATCTTGTGATTGTTTGCATGTCTCTACTAACTATTCGACTAACTATTTGGGCATGTAATATGACTAACAAGTTGATGTTGGACTAACACTTTATGACATTTGGTTTTTGATTGCATAGAAGATATGTTGGCTTTTGACTATGATTCTCTTACATATCTGAATTCTCAAATGTCATGATGATCAGATAAACTCTATCTCTGTACTAGGTTTTTGTATGCTAAATATTCTTGAGGTATCTAACGATCTCTTTTTGTCAAGAATGATTTCTTTGTGCAGAGAGTACAGATGCCTAAGTCTAGAGTCTGTTTTAGGAGTTTATCTCATGTTTTTAAATTTTCGGATCTCCATTGTAAATTTTTGTTGTATGGTGATAGCAACAAAAATATCTTTTTGAATTTTCTTTAGTGGATCTGTGTTTTGTCACGAAACCGCCAAAGGGGGAGATTGTTACGGAATTTGAGTTGGCGTAGTTTCGTGAAAGTCTCAAGTCTTGAAGATTGAAGGTGAAGAAAGTTGGATCATTTAACTCAATCTCAAGAAAGAAGAATTCAAAAGGATCAGGTATGTTTAACTAAAGATTTTGTGTGATCCGAATACTTCTTGTAGTGTAGAAACACTTGGAAGAATCTTTCATTGCATAAAAATCAAAAACTGGACTTGGGACATGTTCAGGATCCGGATCAGGTTGTTCGATCCGGATCCCGAAGGTGGTTCGTTCATACACCAGTTCAATCCGGATCGTAGCCTCTCTTGATCCGGATCCCGAACACTGAGTTTACCATCTTCCTTGAACGATCCGGATCAGGCTTCGCAATCCGGATCCCGAACGTTGATGTTTGGTGAACTGTATGAACGATCCGGATCAAGCACTTCGATCCGGATCCCGAACCTTCGTTTTTCTGGAATTGCCTGACTCGTTACGACGATCCGGATCACAGCTAATCCGATCCGGATCGCCGTCCGTAAAATTTCCAGAAATGTTAGGTTTTTGATTCTTATCTCCTTCCTAGGGTTTCTAACCTATAAATAGACCCTATGACTCTTTTTCATGGGGTGGCCGATAATCCAAATAGTCGTCATTTTCATATATCATCTTATACGGCTCTAGATCCACCTATAGAGAAGAAAGGAAATCATTAGAGAATACTCTATGTTTCTTCATCTATATTGATTAGTTTGATTCTAGGTTTTCATACTCACATCTTGAGTTGAATCAAACTAATGAATACTTAGATGGTATTTCCGATCTATCTTTGATCTAAGTATTCGGCGGATCATCACCACCAAAAACAACGATTTACCCCAAAAATCGGCACGTGGATTCGCGTGTCCTTGTGGATTCAAGGTTCAACCGCTCTCGTGGATTCGGAGCGAGGCACGTTCGTGGATTCGAAGGGTGCTATTGGGTGAAGACCGTGGATTCGGTCGGACGTCGTGGATTCGACGTTGGACGCCGTGGATTCGGCGTTGGGCGCAGATCGTGGATTCGAGAAGCGTCGTGGAGCGAGCGGAGAAGATCCTCTAGGAGCGTATGGAAAAGGTTGAGTCGTAAGTGTGTACGGTAAATCACCTTGTACGTGTTTTAATTCTAGTGGATTTCTGCCGTGTTATCGGTCCCGTGGTTTTTTACTCCGGTGATGGAGTTTTCCACGTAAAAATCTTGCGTATTATTTTTATTTCCGCATTGGGTTTTTATCGCAACGATTTTTGAGTGTTTATACGTTTACACCTATTCACCCCCCTCTAGGTGTTTTTTCCCCTATTTAGATTCTTATTACATATAACCCAACACAGATATCAGAGCGGAAAATGAAAGCTGTAATATAAAATCAAACTAATACAAAGCTGTAAATAAATACAAAGTCCATCTCCCCAAATACGTGAATAATAAAAGGTCAGATACAAATAAAAATCCACCTATAAGACATCTACGAATCCAAAAAGGGAGATAACTAAAACTAGAAATATAACAATACACAGTGAATCCCACAGTCCGGATGGTACATCTACCTCACTAAAAGAGGACTATGCTGGTAGGGAACTATCTCGTGACTCCCTGTCCTCGGTCCGTCGAGCCAGCTCGGGCAGGAACGGAAGAAAAAGCCTCAGCAACCTGTCACCGACAGAGGGTGTGAGAACTACATCCTACAGTAGTTCTCAGTGGGTACCGTCTCCAAGACCCACGGTCTGCCCACTAAGTCTACTAGAGGCATAAGATAACAGAAAAAGACTGTGATAAGAAAACAAAGCTGGAAAAGTATCTACAGCTATCATGCCTCTATCTACTATGCTCAAGGGGAAAAGCACAGATGATGGTATGCATCCACTCGATACTGCTAATGTGTCATAAGTACTATGCTCAATGAAAACTCTACTAAGACACATGCTATGCAACCACTCACTCATAGTAACCCAAATCTCAATGACTGCCACATAGGGTCCAGTCAAGCCTGCGCCAAACCTACTGCCACCTCATCCTCACTGGGACGGGACTTACGTAGGGCGTCCCACACGGACTATCACAAGCGAACTCTAGTGTATCAACTAGTCGCATACATCGCAGCCTCGTCAGGCTCGGTATCATCATCGCACCCGGGGCGTAGCTCGAGGGGAGCGACCCCACCGAACTCAAGTATGACATCTGTCTCACTGTCTCAATATGCGGCACATGCAGGCTATAATCCACGATCAAACAGATCGATAACTCGAATACCCAAAAACCATCACTCAGTCGGAGAACCCTCCACGACTTAATCTCACAACACTAACCCACTAACAGTAGATACAACACAGCTGGGACCGCTGTCAATCCAACCGGCTCCCAAAATGACACCCCACTCATAGGCGAGAAGAACCGACTGACACAGCAAAGGTCCGAGAATCCCGTTAGGCCGGTGCCTAGAACCCCAATCAAACAAGAACAGACTCTAGGCTCAGCCTATCGAAGTTCTCGATCCTTTACCGTTCAGGGATTCGGCCCCTCTCGGTTAAAGTGGGAAACCATCTCAAGCTACAAAACTCACGGGCTGGAGATGCTCTACAGCCAGATCCGCAAAGGGTCCGAAAACCCCGGGAGACTAATACCTACGACCCCTATCAAACAAGAACAGGCTATAGGCGTAGCCTCCCGTTGCTTTCGACCCCATAAAGAAATCAGCCCTTAGAACCCAGATCACTCACCCCTGTCGGGTGAGGAACAATTTAGGAGAAAAGATGACCTTTATTATAAAATACCGTCTTGAATTGAGAAAACCAACTTTTATAGATTTTAGTTCTTGAGAAAATCAGTTAAAAATAAGTTTATTTTCCGGACTCCAAGGGTTAATGCCACCGCCCAATCAAACAAGAACAGGCTTCGGCGACCCCTAGAAATTCGGAAGGAAAAACACTGGTTTACTAAAATCATGAGTGTCCAAAAACATTCTGGGTTCAAGGTTCTGATAACACATGCTCTCCACGATCACAACGTGGTGGTGAAGACCAAAACAGAGAAATACCCAAAGATACGGGACCACCGTTTCCCAACACGCCAGCTGCGCCCCTCGCGCAAAACGCCCCGCGCCGCACCTCAGGATCCGCGGACACACCTCGAAAAACGCACGCGTCATCCAAGCTCCGAAAAAAGCAAGTAAATAGTCCACTTTCAACGATTTCGCGCGCTGAATCCAAATCCGAAGTCCGATTTGCCAAATTCCAACTCTAAAAATTGTCGAAGGCATCCGAAGAGGTGATCTTTTATCCAAACTTCGCCCTGAGTCCAATTTTGACATCTGTGTCGCGCGAAACCACTTCTAAACACTCGACGGGTCCTCCAATTCCCACGTGATCCCTTTTTAAGCCCGAAATCCATCACTTGTGTCCAAATTGCGCACAAACACCACCGAGACACCACACAGGCCACCCAAAAGCTGCCAAACAACCAGCAAACCCAACACGGGGATCCGGGTCCTCACATAAATCCTCAAACTCAGACATGCCCACTAGGCCTACCAGAGGCAAAAAGAGAAAAAAAAGTGGTAAGCTAATTATATAACAGCTGATGAAAAAGCTACCACTAAAATGCCTCTAAATGCAGAGTCAGTATGAAACTATAAGAATGCATCTGTACATGTGCCTGACCGAATAACCCAATCTATCCACCAGTAAAAACTGGCACTTCCTGCTCTGTTGTCGAACTCAAGATCTCAGCAGCGGAATCTGCACACATGGCTCGAATCCGCGGGATCGGCACACATGGCTCGCATCCCTAAATAAGTGTCAGACCGGCACACATGGCTCGGTCAAAGGCCTACCTCCGGAGTGGCACTCGAGGGGAGCGACCCACACGAGTAAAGTAACATCTGTAACAAGTAACACTGTATAGCAGGACTAGATCACGACTCTGATCGAAATGGGAAAAACCCTCCACTAAAGATAACCCGTACCCCCAATCAATGCGATAATAATCAATAAGTGGGAAACTCCATCGACTAGAGGAATCCTATCCCCAATCTGATGCACTAGCAAACATCCGGTCAACCGCCCCAGGTCCGAGGTCGCCGCAATAACCCAAACCCACAATCTGGTATGACAAATTCACTCAACAAACCTAGCTACACTATCCTACAACCCTGCTCAACCCGAGCAATATCACAAGTAGCACAAGGAAAGGAGAAGAAATGCCGACTTGGTTTCTCCTAAGTCAAATCCCAATGATAGTGTAGCAGTAAATAGTGGCTTATCTATATGTCCATTCAAGCATGCAAACGTCCCAATAATTTAATCTATTTCACATGAATAGTTATGACATAGCAACGAGTGCCAACACTAATGTCCCAAATTGATGATCCCTATTTGCATAATCACTAAGTAATAACATACAACTGATCATGCCGTTCCAAATAAATACTTTAACTGGAGTGATAATGGCATAATGATCATGTCCAAAGACTAATGTCTCAATGTAATGTCACAGTTTTCATGTAACGTTTTACCCTCTTGCTAATAAAGTTAAGTTATGGGAAATTGAATTAACACGTTTACTTCAGTTTATAATTTCGAGGGGCGAGTATTTTTCTATGATAGAGCTCGAAAAACGGTGAACGGCGGTATGACCGGATCCGGATTCCGACTTACGAAACCCCCAGAAAGGGGTGGTTAGGATCGCGGTAGCAAGGATGTGCATCGAAATTCGTGCAAGTGATCGTGCAAGCTTTCCGAGGAGATAATGGATTATCTCTAAGGAATTATCTCCAAGGATTAATTAAAATACCTGATGTGGATTTGACGGTACGTACCAACAAACGGATTTCTCCCAAAAAAGAAACCCTAGCCGGAGAGGAAAG
Organism: Tillandsia leiboldiana; assembly: GCA_029204045.2. Lineage (NCBI taxonomy): Eukaryota > Viridiplantae > Streptophyta > Magnoliopsida > Poales > Bromeliaceae > Tillandsia > Tillandsia leiboldiana. The sequence goes on along the minus strand of CM055060.1, from coordinate 13,938,067 downwards.
AAAGAAAGAGGGAAAAAGGCAAAAGCCTAACCGGAAGAAAAAGAGAAGAAAGAAGGAGAAAGCGGAGGGACCCGATCATCCGCGACGAACGTGCCGAAGCCGGGAGCGCGAACGAATCTCCTTCCCCGACGAATCGCGGTAAGCGATGTTTCTTTTCGGTTACGTTTCGGAGTTTTCGTTGTTGTTTTGGTTATCCTAACCACCGCCGTCGCAAAGACCTAGGGCACCGCGGCACGGCCATAGGGCATCGCCGCCGCACGGCCCTAGGGCACCACCACCGTCGCACGGCCCTAGGGCACCACCGCCGCCGCATCATGGCCGCGCCGCACGGGGCAAGCGCCCGCGCGACCGCGGCGTGCAGCCGCGCGGGGCTAGCACCCGCACGGCCGCGGCATGCAGCCGCGCGGGGCAAGCGCCCGCACGGCCGCGGCGTGTAGCCGCGCGGGGCTTGCGCCGCGCGACCGCGGCATGCAGCCTTGCGGGGCTTGCGCCGCGCGGCCGCGGCATGCAGCCGCGCCGGGCTGGCACCCGCGCGGCCACGGCAAGCGCCACGCGGGGCCAGTGCCCGCGCGGGGCCAGTGCCCGCGCGGGGCCGGTGCCCGCGCGGCCGCGGTATGCAGCCGCGCGGGGCTTACGCCGCGCGACCGCGGCATGCAGCCGCGCGGGGCTCGCGCCCGCGCGGCCGCGGCAAGCGCCGCGCGGGGTCGGTGCCCGCGCGGCCGCAGCATGTAGCCGCTCGGGGCTCGCGCCCGCGCGGCCGCGGCAAGCACCGCGCGGGGTCGGTGCCCGCGCGGCTGCAGCATGTAGCCGCGCGGGGCTGGCGCCCGCGTGGCCGCGGCAAGCTCCGTGCGGGGCTGGTGCCCGCGCGGCCGCAGCATGCGCCGCGCGGGGCCAGTGCCCGCGCGACCGCAAGGCGTGCGGCGACGCGGGGGTGGCCGCGCCGCCCGTGACGCGCCGGTGCCACCGCCGTGTCGAGTTGTTAGTAGTGTTTTTGGGTTTTTGGACTCGGTTTATCTGCCGTTATGTTTCTGACCTGACCGCGGTTCTTTTGGGGACTATTTTTAGGTCCGAATGCCGATTGTGAGCGAGGTTCGGTCTCCGGTGTACCGGTCAGCACAATTCAGGTGGGTACCTTTGGTTATTCGGTGTAAGGTCTTTCCCGAGTATTTTGTATGATAAAGTAGATGTTTTTAGTAAACTGACTAACCCCATTGCATGTAAATCCCGCTTACTATTCTGATTGAGGCGGCTGCGGTCGCAATACCATTTTATTAATCCAACCAAAGCGGCTGAGGTCGCAGCATTGTTTATATACTCATATTGCTTACACTCACACCGGCGGTTTGGCCACTGCACAGGGTGTATTTTTTCGGAAATATGGTAAGTTTACCCGTGTACCCCACGACTAGTGATGATGGGGACCCCTCAAGGAGAGGCGGCTGCTACTTGGGCAGTCAAGGGGATTGGTGGCACCAAGAAAATGAGTACTGTATCTGGGGTTGGGGCCCAACTTATTTTAAATCTGGGGTAGGTGCCCAGTGAGCTTTGTGACAGGGATTTAGCGGTACATGAGGAGGAAGTAAATGCTCCAGTGTATCGGTTTGTCTTTTCAGTTATCGCATTTACTTATTTGTTTCTACTTTATCAGTCACTGACTACCCACACTGTGACAGGTCCGAACAGGGGTGGGAACCGGGACGACGGTGAGGCATCGGTTAGAGGACCCTAGCCATGGTGGCTAGTAAACTTTACAATAGTATAGTTATTTTCTTTAAATGTTTGGTTAGTTTAGCTGTGATTTATTTGTGTGGTTTCGTGTGGATGTTGGAATGAGGACTTCGCGTAGGATTATCTTCTCTTATCTATGAATGTTAAGATGAATGATTGCGGCTCGTTTTCAAATACAAACATGGTTTCAAAAGTATTTTCAAACCAAGTGTCGTGTGGGCACTGATTTCAAAACCCGTGGATTTATCCTTTCAAGTGTATTGGCCGCTTAAAAGAGATTTCGAAAATATTTTGGAAAACCGGGTGTCGTGTGGACACCGACTTTCAAACTTATGGGTTTGTGCTGTAGTTTCAATATGAGAAATGTGACTGTATGACTAAGTGTAGTCTCTCTATTTATCGTTCATGGTTGGGATGGTTAAAGTACTTGTCGTGCTCGAAACGCCGTACATGTACAAAGGAGGCTCCGCCCGTGTGGGGAGTGAATTTGTATATGTGGCGGGTCTGGTGCGCACCGGAGGCGAGGTTCCTTTAAAAAAAAAAAAATGGGATACGATTTCCGTTCTTTTTGAACCTCTGGGGCGTGACAGATTATATGGTATCAGAGAAAAATGACTTTAACCACTGCAGCCAGTGACCAACATCCACAGAATGTTTTATCACAAGTAACTAACCAAATTGATAACCAAGGTGTAGGTGTGTAAGGTACGAGCGTGAGCGCGGATAGAGTCCCTGAGTTCGTAGGTCAAGGCGTCAGACCGATTGAATTAGGATTAATGATGTTTTCTTTGCCCACAGTGGAGAATGGCTCGTACGAGATCATCGACTGATAACGCTGGAGCTGACAATGCGGCTCCAGCAGCCGCGGAGAATGAGCTAATTCTCCAACAGCTATGTGAGATGGCTGGACAGCTGTCAACCCTCACGGAGCACGTGCGTCAACTGACGCAGCAGCAGCAGGCCGTGCCTGTGGAGAGCGCCCGGGTACCGCCACCCGAACCAACCGCACCTACGGCGGGACCATCAGGAACGCACGGAGAGACTGCGGCCGCTCCTCCCCAGACAGCGACCACCGGGGTGTCGACGGACCAACCGACGGCGCCATCTGCCGCGCCTTGCCCAACGGCTTCGGGACCCATTACGGGCGAAGCCTCCACCCAACGGATTGAACGGGACAGGGTGAGGGCGAACTTGGCTGAATTCAAGAAACACGACCCGCCGGTATTCGAGGGCGAGACGACCGATCCCTGGGTCGTGGAGAAGTGGGTGGATACTATGAAAAAGTTATTCGAGGACTTGATGATGGAGGAACATGAACGAGTTCCCCATGCGGTTCATTGTCTTGAGGGAAATGCCCGGATATGGTGGAAAACGGTGCGCCTGGACCCCACGAAGGGTAACGCCCTACCGACATGGACCGAGTTCAGAGAAAAATTGTTTGGGGCATTCTTCTCCAACAGCGTTAAGCAACAAATGGAGGACGACCTGAAGCATATCCGACAAGGGAACCGATCCGTCATGGAGTATCAACGGGAATTCGTAAGGCTGGCTAATTGTGTCCCCTTCGTCATAAGGGATGAAGCACATAAAGCCCGCCTATTCGTTGACGGATTTCGGAGTAACATCTTCGAAGTGGTGCAAGCAGCGGACCTTCACACCTTCCAGAAAGTGGTGGATAGGGCCACCATAGTGGAGCGCGGATTCGCAGTGACGCGCGCCCGACGAGAGGACTCGGATTACAACAAGGATAAGAAACGACCCCAGTCCTACTCAGGAGGGGGATTTTCTAGCGGGAACCGGCCCCCTAAACATTCGAAGTCGCGCCATGGGACTAAAAGCGCTCCAGCAGGTAGTCAAAGGCTAGGGGACAGACCCTGTATTATCTACAATGGAGCCCACAAAGTCACGGAGTGCGCTAAGAGGCACGACTACTGCTTCCGTTGCGGTAAACAGGGCCACTTCCGTTTCAATTGCCCCTCGAACTCGGGCACAGCCTCCTCCGCAGCCTCCACCCCACCGCCTCAACAGCCAGGGAGGGGGAGGACCCCCTCGGGACCCACTGTACGCCCTCCGCCCACTCGACAGGAGGGAGAGACGCGTCTGCAATCGGGAGGGAGGATCTACTCTATGACCCACCAAGGGGCCGACGCACCGGAGGACGTGATGGCAGGTACTACTCTAATCTCAGGCTCTTGAGCTAGAACTTTGTTTGACACCGGGGCATCGCACTCTTTTGTATCTCGTACCTTCGCCCATACGCATGACTTGGAAACGAAACCCCTACGTCATCCTCTGACCGTCCGGACCCCTGGGAGGCCTATTGAGGCTGTTAGCTACGTACCTTCTTGCCCAATAAAGTTGGGAAGGTTAGATTGCCCCTAGGACTTGGTGGTCATTCCATTGATGGAATTCGACGTAGTTCTTGGAATGGATTGGCTCACTAAACACCAGGCGGAAATCGACTGTGATAAACGTCAAGTACGACTGCGGGAACCGAGATTTCCGGAGAACGTGTACCTGGCATGTAAGAGTACCTTCTTTTCGACCGTCATCTCCGCATCTCGGGCCAGGAGAATGATGGAGAGTGGATGCGTGGTGTACTTAGCTTCGGTGGACTTGGCGACCCGACCCACCTCCTCGCTTTCCGACATAGCAGTCGTAAGGGATTTCCCGGATGTTTTTCCGACCGAACTCCCGGGGATGCCGCCCGGACGCGAAGTTGACTTCTCTATTGAGTTAATCCCGGGAACGAAACCCATCAAGAAGGCGCCATACAGAATGGCCTTCGCCGAACTAAAAGAACTGAAGGCGCAACTAGAGGACCTTCTGGACAAGGGGTTCATCCGACCGAGCGTGTCGCCATGGGGAGCGCCCGTTCTATTCGTAAGGAAGAAGGATGGGAGCTTGCGTTTATGCATAGATTACCGGGAAATAAACAAGGTCACGGTGAAGAACAAATACCCCTTGCCACGTATTGATGATCTGTTTGATCAACTGCAAGGGGCGACGGTATTTTCGAAGATCGACCTCGAGTCTGGCTACCACCAACTCACAATCAGAGGCGAGGACATACCGAAGACAGCTTTTCGAACTCGTTACGGCCATTACGAGTTCACGGTAATGCCGTTTGGGCTTGCTAACGCCCCAGCAGTGTTCATGGACATGATGAACAGGATTTTCAAACCGTTCTTGGACCAATTTGTGGTGGTCTTTATCGACGATATCCTCATCTACTCCCGCACGGATAAAGAGCACGAGGAGCACCTCCGAGTGATCCTCTAGACCCTACGGGATCAAAAATTGTATGCCAAACTCAAAAAGTGTGAGTTTTGGCTCCGTGAGGTCGACTTTCTAGGACACATTATCTCGGCCTCGGGAATTGTGGTGGACCCGAGGAAGATAGAATCGGTGACCGACTGGGCTCGCCCGACAACAGTGACGGAAATCCGAAGCTTTCTAGGACTGGCGGGATACTACAGACGCTTCGTGGAAGGCTTCTCAAAGATAGCCACTCCCCTTACTCGACTAACCCGAAAAGGGGAGAAGTTCGTCTGGACGGCCCAGTGCCAGAAGAGCTTCGAGGAACTGAAAGACAGACTCACGCGGGCACCGGTGCTCACATTGCCGAAGCCCGGTGAGGACTACGAGATCTATTGTGATGCATCTCGAAGAGGTCTTGGAAGTGTATTAATGCAACAAGGGAAGGTCATAGCATACGCATCAAGACAGCTCAAGGACTACAAGCAGAACTACCCTACACACGACTTGGAACTCGCTGCAGACGTATTTGCTTTGAAGCTCTGGAGACATTACCTCTACGGGGCGCACTGTAACGTGTTTTCCAATCACCAGAGCCTCAAATACTTGTTTACACAAAAGGAACCGAACCTACGGCAAAGGCGATGGCTGGAACTACAGAAAGACTATGATTTGTCCATCCATTACCACCCCGAGAAGGCAAATGTGATAGCCGACGCCTTGAGCCGGAAGGGACAGACGGGGGAAACGGCACTGAGCGCCCTTACCCAACAGGATCAGCTAATTGCACAATTCTCGCAATTGAGGCTGGAGGTAGTGCCAGCAGGTGCAGTTGCGAAACTTCTATCCTTGGTGGTGAGGCCTACGCTGATAGAGAGGATCTTGGAAGGCCAAACAACGGGCATGCAACTGCAACAGGTGCGGGACAGAATATCCTCGGAACAGAGTGGGGATTTTGCGATCGGCACTGATGATGTGTTGAGGTTCCGGGGACGAGTCTGCGTACCCGATGTGCCAGAATTGAGGAAAGCAATTCTGACGGAAGCGCATAATGCCCCCTACACTGCGCATCCCGGAGGTACAAAAATGTACAAAGACCTAAGGCAGACCTTCTAGTGGCCCAAATTGAAGAGTGATGTGACGCAATTCGTGGCGCGTTGTTTGGTGTGCCAACAGGTGAAAGCGGAACATCAGCGACCGGCGAAAAAACTACAACCATTGCCCATACCGGAATGGAAATGGGAATGGATTACTATGGATTTCGTAACCGGTTTTCCGCGATCGCAACAAGGACATGACGCGATATGGGTCATTGTGGACCGTCTGACGAAATCGGCTCACTTTCTGCCTATCCACACGACGTGGACCCGAGATCGGCTAGTGCAAACCTATATCGACGAGGTTGTAAGGTTGCACGGAATACCGTCATGGATAACTTCCGATAGGGACACACGCTTTGTGTCAAACTTCTGGCGGAGTCTGCAGCAGGCTTTGGGGACCAAACTGCAGTTTAGCACGGCCTTCCACCTGCAGACGGAAGGGCAATCGGAACGGGTGATCCAGATTCTCGAAGATATGCTTCGAGCTTGTGTGCAAGATCTGGGTGAGGGATGGTCGCGTTACCTACCCCTCGTGGAATTTGCCTACAATAATAGCTATCAAGCTAGTATTCAGATGGCCCCATACGAAGCCTTATACGGACGCCGATGTCGATCGCCTATTTGCTGGGACGACTTGGGGGAGCGGAAGCTCTTGGGGCCAGACCTTGTAGAGGAAACGGCAGAAAAGCTACGCGGATCAAAGACGACGGGAGCTGGAATTTATGGTAGGGGAGCAGGTGTTGCTTCGTGTATCTCCATCAAAGGGGACAAGACGGTTCGGCTTACGTGGGAAACTGAGCCCACGGTATGTGGGACCATTCGAAATCTTGGAGCGCGTGGGCCCGGTAGCATACCGGTTGGCCTTACCGCCAAACCTCGAGCGGGTGCACAATGTGTTTCACATCTCGATACTTCGAAAGTACCTTCCCGACCCATCTCACATCCTCGACGCCTCTGCCGTCGAGTTGCGTGAGGACTTGAGCTTCGAGGAAACGCCGAAACGGATACTGGCACGAGAGGAAAAGAAACTTCGCAACTGGACGATCCTCTACGTAAAGGTGCAATGGAGTAACCACGAAGAGCGCGAGGCGACCTGGGAACTTGAGACGAAAATGAGGGAGTGTTTCCCTGAGTTATTTAGCGAGGGTTGAGGTTAAGTTTCGGGGACGAAACTTCTTTTAAGGGGTGTGTGGTGTAATGTCACAGTTTTCATGTAACGTTTTACCCTCTTGCTAATAAAGTTAAGTTATGGGAAATTGAATTAACGGGTTTACTTCAGCTTATAATTTTGAGGCGCGAGTATTTTTCTATGATAGAGCTCAAAAAACGGTGAACGGCGGTACGACCGGATCCGGATTCTGACTTACGGAACCCCCAGAAAGGGGTGGTTAGGATCGCGGTAGCCGGGATGTGCATCGAAATCCGTGCAAGTGATCGTGCACGCTTTTCGAGGAGATAATGGATTATCTCTAAGGGATTATCTCCAAGGATTAATTAAAATACCCGATGTGGATTTGACGGTACGTACCAACAAACGGATTTCTCCCGAAAAGAAACCCTAGCCGGAGAGGAAAGAAAGAAAGAGGGAAAAAAGGCGAAACCCTAACCGAAAGAAAAAGAGAAGAAAGAAGGAGAAAGCGGAGGGACCCGATCATCCGCGACGAACGTGCCGAAGCCGGGAGCGCGAACGGATCTCCTTCCCCGACGAATCGCGGTAAGCGATGTTTCTTTTCGGTTTCGTTTCGGAGTTTTCGTTGTTGTTTTGGTTATCCTAACCGCCGCCATCGCAAAGCCCTAGGGCACCTCGGCACGGCCCTAGGGCATCGCCGCCACACGGCCCTAGGGCACCACAGCCGCCGCACGGCCCTAGGGCACCACCGCCGCCGCATCATGGCCGCGCCGCGCGGGGCAAGCACCCGCGCCGCGCGGGGCAAGCGCTCGCACGGCCGCGGCAGGCAGCCGCGCGGGGCTTGCACCCGCGCGGCCGTGGCGTGCAGCCGCGCGGGGCTTGCACCTGCGCGGCCTCGGCATGCAGCCGCGCGGGGCAAGCGCCCGCGCGGCCGCAGCACGCAGCCGCGCGAGTGTGATGACCTGGATCTCCACAGAGCTGTTGCAGTGCGATGGGTGACTTCTGGGGGCCTATACTGTATGTTGGAGGTGTTTGCGCACGAATTGGACAGTGTTGGACTCAGGGATTAATAAGGATCACGTGGGTAATTGGAGGACCCGTCGAGTGTTTAGAAGTAGTTTCACGCGAAACGGAGATCAAAATTGGACTCAGTGCGAAGTTTGGACAAAAGATCACCTTTCAGGATGCCTTCGAAAAATTTGAGGTTTGGAATTTGGCAAATCGGACTCCGGATTTGGATTCAGCGCGCGAAAACGATGAAAGTGGACTATTTACTTGTATTTTTCGGAACCCGGATGACGCGCACGGTTTTCGAGGCACTTGGTACTGTTCCGGCGGGCGGCGGGCGGTGGCAGCGGTGGCGGGCAGCGGCGGAGCGCGGCGGCGCAGGTGCGCGGGCAGGCGCGCGGGCGCGCGGTGCACGGGAGCGTGTGCCATGTGTCACCTTCCCGTTGGTTCGCCATGGGACGCGTGGCAGCGTGCGGTTGGTCGGCGCTGTGGACCTGGTTCACGGAGTGGGTGCTGGCGGCCTCGGGGCGTGTGCCTGGCAGGGGTGCAGGCGGCGGCACAGGTGCGTTGACCGCGTTTCCCGCGCGAGTGCGCTCCACGCGTCGGCGCCCGCGCTGGCCACGTGTCGTCCGGTCCGAAACAATTCGAGCGCCCGAAACAATTCGGGCGCCCGGTTCATGGGACTTATCCGTCATTTCTTGAATTGTTTTCTGGAGCCTATTTAAGGACCCGAGCCGCCTTCTTCTTCCTCTTTTCTGCATTTTGGAGCCTACTCTCACCTCGACGCTTCGACAAAGTTGTTCCCCGCACAGTTCTGCTTCCATCTGTGGATTTTTGGGATTTTACGTGGCACGCTTTTCGAGGTTCCATTTTCTTTGGCGCATCGCGACGCTCCTTCGCCGGTGTTCCCTTTCGTCGCGTTTCGGTGCACGAGCTCCCCCGGCTCACTCTGACCTTCGTTTTAGGCGATTCTTGCGCTGTTGGCTTCACGACAGGTAGGGCTACGACTTCTCTGATTTGAGCTTCCCCTTCTTCTCGAGTTTTCTTAGAGTTCTTTGAGCCTTTTTATGACCCTTTTTCCAACTGCGGAGTTTTGGACAACACCTTAGTTTTTCGGTGTTATCTCCGCGCACAGGTATCGGATAGAGGCGTGCCTATAGTCGTTTTGCATCTACACAACGCAAGGAGTGTCCTCAAAATTTCCTGGACTTTTCTGAGCTCTCCCTGAAGGTGAAAAACCCCTTTTCCCTTAACCTTGTGCTACAAATTTTGAGTTTGGTTTGTTTCGGGGTGGTTCCCTTGCAGAATTTGTATCTCAGTGTAGGAAACTCGGATTTGAACGTGCAGGTACTCGTTTCGACCGGTTCGTCGCGACGATCGTGATAGTATTTTTCTTAAAATTTTCTGAGCCTTTTCCGTAGGTGAAAATAGTGCAACTCTGGACTGTTGTGTTTGGACAGATTGTGTTGGAGCATTTGTATGTTTAATTGTGTATGTTTTTGGGGTATGTTGTACAGTGTCTGTGGCGGTTGACTTGCTTGGGCGAGGACTTCACTTTTGGACAGGGATTTAGCGTTCGAGGTGGGTGTTGTTGCAAACCCCTTACTTTTGACTACCCACTAGGCTTATTGGAGTGTTTTCCATATTAGAAGGCTAATTGCACCCTATTAGCAATATTTGCATGCTTGTTATGATCAAAGGCCATTTATTTTCCTTGAGAGCATTGTACACGTGGTATAGGCAGGCATAGGCTGTTAGTATTTATGTTCTTATGCAATTATAATTATTATTATTAAACCTGGGATTAGCATGCTCGAACAATGTAAGAACATCGAAATCTGTATTTCTTTTGTATCATCTTGGGACATTTGTATGCTTGTATGGACACCTAGTTAGGCCACTATTCATTGCTACACTATCATATTGGAATTTGACTTAGGAGAAACCATGTTTAGCTGTTTTCCTTACTATTCAGATGCATGTTGCTCGAGTTAGAGTAGGGGTTTGGGATAGTGTAGTCGAGGTCATCGAGTCAGGGACAGGTCAGACTCGATTATAGATTGTGGGGCATTGTGGTAACCGCGGACATTAGGCGGTTAGCCAGATGTTGATTACTCTATCAGATTTTGGTCGTGTGGGGTGTTGCGGCGACCGCGGACATTGGGCGGTTGACCGGACGTTTACTTGTGCATCAGATTGGGGATAGGATTCCTCTAGTGGATGGGGTTTCCCACTTATCGAGTATTATTGCATTGATTGGGGGTTCGGGTTTCTTTAGTGGATGGATTTTCCCACTTTGATCATAGTCATGATCCAGTCCTGCTATATAGAGATACTTGTGATACTGATGACAGAGATACTTTACTCGTGTGGGTCGCTCCCCTCGAGTGCCACTCCGGAGTAGGCTTTAGACCGTGACGGGTACCGGTCCATCTTATTTGGGATTTCGAGCCTTGTGTGCTGGTCCCTTGGGATTTCGAGCCATGTGTGCTGGTCCCCTACTGAGTTTTGAGTTCGACAGCAGAGCAGGCAGTACCAGTTTTACTGGTGGCACTAGATTGGATTTATTTGGTCAGATACTGTTTTCTGATGCATTCATGTAGACATTTCTTTCGATACTTCATTTAGAGGCATAGTAGTTTCCTTTTATCAGTAGCCTTTATAGCTTACTACTGTTTTTCCCTTTTTGCCTCTAGTAGTCCTAGTGGGCACGTTAGAGTTTGAGGCTTTTCCCACTAGGGGAGGCTACTGTTTTATATAGTAGTTCTCAACCCCATTGTCTCTCTTTTCTTTTCCCCCCTTTGTTTTGCAGGGCCGTCTTGGGCAGATCGAGGTAAGAGGATAGCGGATTAGATAGTTCATCTACCCCGACTGCGAGGTTAGTTGTGTATCAGTTGTACCCTTTATTTCTCAGACAGTTGTAGTTTCTTTTGGGTTTGGCTCTAGCCAGCTGTTTGTACTTATTTGGTGAGCTGGGAGAGACACATGTATTGTAGTATCCTAGCATTCCAATGCCTTTGTATACCTTCGTTTTATGACGGGATTGTTAGGGAAGCCTTTCACTGTGTTTTCTGCAATGGACCGGCCTGGACCGCGAGTATTTTTCTGCGTTTGAGCTCGAAAAACGGAGAACGGCAAAGCGATCGGATTCGGATTCCGATTTGCGGATCTCCCGGAATGGGGGTCAAAGCGTCTGCCTGTGAGTGGTGCATCAGAATCTGTGCTAAGTGGCCAGCGTGCTTTTCGAGGCGATCGGATGGGACCCTTCTACGATTAGACTTTTTCACCTTATTTATGTTATTGGTTTATTTTATTTATTTTGTAATACCTCGACCTTCCGGTTTTCCGTTTCGGTCTTAATTGAATCTTTTTAGTTGATAGAGGGGGGATTGAAAGTTCGAGAATTTCTGGGCTGACCGCCGGGGTTCGCGGGTATTTTTAGGTACTAGAGCTCGCAAAACGGTGAACGGCGGTGCGATCGATCCTGAAATTGGACTTACGGATCTCCCGAAATAGGGGTTTGAAGCTCCCGGTGACCGTAAAGTGCACCGAGATTCGTGCATGGTAAATTGCACGATTTTTGAGGAAGTCTGAGTCGGATCTTGACCTAGGGTTGAATGGAGGTATTCATATAAATAGCACCCTTTTAGTAGTAACCCCTTTTTCTTTTCTTTTGGAGAACTTAAACAAAGAGGGAGAGTTCGAAATTTGAAAATCCGAATTCGGGGAGCGAGCGAAAAATGAGAAGGAAGAAAAAAGGGGAATCCATCTCTCGGGAGGCTTTACGCTGGAGACGAGAGGGACGATCCACTTTCTCCTTCCTCGCAGGATCACGGTAAGCGATCGGGGGAAACCCCTCTTGTTGTTTTCCTTTTTGCAATTTCTGTGGGGTCGAGAGTTTGGGTGTTGTGGTAACGGGAAGCCACCGCCGCCGTTGTTAAACGGGACGCTGCCACCGCCGTTATCGTGTTCTCGGGGTCGTCGCCGTGGCCGCGGGGTCGCAACCGGAGCCGCGAAGGGCGAAAACGGAGACGTACTGTTCATCCCGTACGGCTGCCCTCACGCGGTCCACCGGACCGGCGTGCACCCGGCGCACGTGTCCGCGACCCGAAGGCGCGGACCCGGCGCACGGGCGGGTGCGCCAGCCCGCCCCCGCACCGCGCGGTTCACCGGACCGGCGTGCACCCGGCGCACGTGTCCGCAGCCCGAAGGCGCGGACCCGGCGCACGGGCTCGTGCACCAGCCCGGCCCGCAGGCGCGGTCCACGCCTGGGCGTGCACCCGGCGCTGCCGCCGCGACCGGGAACGCGTGAGCCCAGTGCGCGCTCTGCCCGTGCACCGGCCCGGCCCAATCCGTCTGGTGCACGCTCCCGGGGTGAGCCCGGTCTACGCCGCCGCCTCCTCTGCGCTGTGAACCCGGTCCACGCCTGGACCCGTGCACCAGCCTTCAGCCTAAGAGTCCAGAAACTCCGTTTTTGGCCCATTTCGCCCCGTTTTTTAGTGTTTTTGACCACGATGATGTTTTTAATAACAATTCTTACTGTAGCTTTTTCGGGCACAAGGTGGGAGTGTTTTAGCTGGAGTTTCCGCACATCTTCTTCTTCGTGTTTGAGGTGGGTACCCCTTAGAACCTCTTTATGCATGTTTTTGTTATTATTATGTTTGTCATTTTAAGGGGTAGTGGGGGTGACGTTGACCTCCGGATTAATGAACGTCGAGGTGGGAGGTTGGACAGGCAATTCGTCCTCTCCGAACAACAGTAGGGTTGTTCGGGGCATACTTGCGATGAGGACGGTGATCGATGCGACCAGTCGGAAGTCGGAAGGTGGGTTCCTCTTTCGACAGTTCTTGAGTCGAAAAACGAGGGTAATTGGTAAGAGCAAAGGTTTGACATGTTAAAATGTTGCTAACCCCCGTATATGCTTATATTGTTATTATCATTACATTTATGGCGACTAAGGGTCGTTGTGCTCGATGATACATCATGTTCTTGGGGATTGCCAAGGCAGGTGCTCGGTCTGGCTCGCCGAGGTGGGTGCTCGGTCGAGGCTCGAGATTGCTACACGCACACCAGCGGTTTGGCCACCGCGAGGGTGTGCTTTTCCGGAAAAGTGGTACATTGACCCGTGTACCCCATGTGTGGGTGACGTAATTGGGGCCCTCATGGGTGGGGGGTGTGAGCGGTGGTGCCGAGGCGGGTGCTCGGAGTGATGCCGAGGCAGGTGCTCGGTGTGGTGCCGGGGCAGGTGCTCGGTGTGGTGCCGGGGCAGGTGCTCGGTGCAATTTGCCGAGGTAGGTGCTCGGTGTGGTTGCCGGTGTTGGGTTATGTCTAATAAGGATCTAAATAGGGGAAAAACCACCTAGAGGGGGGGGTGAATAGGTGTAAATGATAAACACTCAATAATCTTTGCGTAATAAAACCCAATGCGGAAATGAAAAATAACACGCAAGATTTTTACGTGGAAAACTCCATCACAGGAGTAAAAAACCACGGGACCGATAACACGGTGAAATCAACTAAAATTAAACACGTACAAAGGTGATATAACGTACTCACACACGACTCAACCTTTTTCCATACGCTCCGAGTTGATCTTCTCCGCTCGCTCCGGAACGCACCTCGAATCCACGATGTGCGTCCAACGCCGAATCCACGGCGTCCAACGTCGAGTCCACGACGTCTGACCGAACCCACGGTCTCCACCAGGTAGTACGTCTCGATCACACGAACGTACCTCGCTCCGAATCCACGAGAGCGGTAGCACCTTGAATCCACAAGGCTACGCTAATCCACGCGCCGATTTTGGGGAAAATCGTTGTTTTGTTGGTGGTGATGATCCGCCGAATACTTAGATCAAAGATAGATCGTAAATGCCATCTAAGTATTCATTAATTTGATTCTACTCAAAATCTGAGTATGAAAACCTAGAATCAAATTAATTAATATAGATGAAGAAACATAGAATTAAATCTAGTTATTTCCTTTCTTCTCTATATGTGGATCTTATAAGTTTTTCTCCGTTAATATTTTTTCGTCATTTCCCGGAGTATAAAACTTATAGTGGATTACCCTAAAAGATGGAATTAGGGTTTACTTATAGGTTAGGAACCATTGGAAGAGGATAAGAATAAAAAACTAACCTTATCTGGAAATTTTCAGGTCGACAGTCCGGATTGAAATAATGCGATCCGGACTGTCGTCATTAAACAGAGTTTTTCCAGAAAGACAATGTTCGGGTTCCGGATTGAAATCCCACGGTCCGGACTGTTCATGCAGTTTCTGCAAAAACCACGTTCGGGGTCCGGACTGAAATCCCACGATCCGGACTGTTCATGCAGTTTCTGCAAAATCCACGTTCGGGGTCCGAACTGAACAACATGTGTTCCGGACTGGATTTGCGCATAAACTAACCTATGTTCGGGGTCCGGACTGTAGTACTCTGATCCGGATCCTGAACATATAACTTGTCCAGTTTTTTATTTTTATGCGATTAAAAACCCATCCAAGTGTTTCTACATTATAAGAAGTATTCAGATCACCAATATTGTTTAGTTAAACTTACCTGATCCTTTTGAATTTTTTTTTCTTGAGATTGAGGTATATGATCCAAGCTTCTTCATCTTCAATCTTCAAGACTTAAACACTTTCACGAAATACGCCAAAACAAAATCCTTAACAATCTCCCCTTTGGCGGTTTCGTGACAAAACAGAGATCCACTTAAGAAAATTCAAAAAGATATTTTTGTTGCTATCACCATACAACAAAAATTTACAATAGAGATCCAAATAAACTAACTACATGAGATAAACTCCTAAAACAAACTCTAGACTTAGACGTTTGTACTCTCTGCAAAAATTAGTAATTCTTGACAAAAAAAGATCGTTAGATACCTCAAGAATTTTTATTCAAAAACCAAACAGAGAGATAGAGTTTATGCTCACAATAACATTTACAAAATTAGATATGTATTAAAATATCAATCAGAGATAGACATATCTTCTAAGCATTAAAAACCAAATGTCGGAAGTTTGTTAGTCAACAACAACTTTTTAGTTATATTACATGCCCAAATAGTTAGTCGAATAGTTAGTCGAGGCATGCATTCAATCACAATACTAAACCAAAGTTGAGTTGTACTTACCTCCAGGTTTCAGTATCCAAAAGTTCTCACAAACTTGTCAAAACCATTGTTCACCATTGTTCATATCTCTCTCCCCCTTTTTGTCACAAAAGTTAACCAAAATTACAAAATAAAGGGAGTTAACAAGTTCAAAAACAAAAGGAAATGTAAGAACTAAAACTAAAAACCTGCAAAACAAAAGATTAAAAAGAATCAATTTTCTGACTCTGAGTCCTCAGAGCTACTATAGCCCATCTTCGAAAACATCTTCTTCACCAACTTATTCATTGACGTGAACTTCTTTGTCAAGGTGATCTGGGCTGCTGTGATGAGTTCAAGTTCATCAGAAATTCGCTTCTGCTCTTTAGTGATTTGTTCTTGTTCAAACGATAAACGTTGTTGCTCCTTATAAATCGAAGTAACAGACGCTTCATCATCCGACATAGGTACTTGTCGTGAAGGTGAGGCAGAAGTGCCGATGGAGGGTTTCGTCCCACGCGGAGGAGTTGGGGTGGCATGAGGCAATTTATGGAAAGACTTAACAACTGTAGACTCATTAATCATACCTAAACAGTGTTGATAAGTTGTCGAGCTGATATCAACCTTGAATTTCTTCAAAATCCTCATTATGATTAATGGAAATGGTAGTCTTTCCGTGGGATGAGGATGCTCAACGTATCTTGTCATCCTATTCCAAATGATGTATGGAATATTGATATTTAACCCCACTGCCTCTGACGGATGTCCTAAGAGATATAAGAACAGCATTCGATCCCATCTTAAGACTTTCGTCTGCATGTTTGGAAGAATATTGTAACATGTGATGAAGTTGAGGAACCGGTACTCAAGTCGAAGTTCTTTGGACTTGATAGAATTGCCCGTTGACTGAGTTTCCTCCAAACATATTCCCCTTATAACAGTTTGCCACATCATATTCGTTAAACTCCTTCCTTTTAAGTAGTTTATCCCTAACCTGCTAGATTGCATCCCTAAGACTTCGCCAATTAATTGTGGAGTTATTTTAAGTCTTGTCCCTTGGATGTTCGTATAAAACTCCATTGGACCGTCTTCATTTTCTTGAAGGTGTCGTGCATTTGTGTAGAAGGTCCTTACCCGATGCAAACAGTATCCAAGCATTTCTGGGAATCTGCACACTTGAAGAAGATTGGCTTGTTCAACCAGATTACCAAACTCCGGGGAGTGGTCTCGAAGAGCACCAATGTTAACATGTCTTTCGCTAATGCATTCTCGATTTTCAAAAGCCCTTAGACGGTCTGTATTAATAGACACTTGTTCCTCACGGGGTGGAGAATCAGGAGCTATTGGTTCGTCAATTTCAACCCCTCGTGCTCGTCCTAACCGTCGAGCTAGTCTCTTTCTTTTCATCGAGATAGATGATGATGGCATTGGTGCTTTGCCTTTTTCCACAGCAGTAGGTGCTGTCTTTTCCTTAGGTGAACCAGGGGACTTCCCTTTTGACTTAACAGGCGTTGTGTCGTCGTCTAGTAATTCATCCCAATTCACATCTTCCTTCTCAGATTCCGTCTCAGAGTCGTTAACGAGGACAAACTCACCTTTTCGTAGAGTTTTTTTCGCTCTCTTCAATTTGTTCGTTGCTCTAGTGTGAACCATAGCAGCCAGAAGAACAATTATCCAAGTGAACACCATTGTTGCTATTGAACGTGAGAAACCTGCGAGCTCGAACTCAAGAACACGAAAAAAATTGTTTATTTTCAAAAGTTTGAAAAATTATACCTAAACAATCATTATCGTGTAGAGAGACTAGGAATCAAATTAGTTTTGCAAAAAGAATTTTAAAAATAGATCAATTCCATAATTTTCAAAAAATCTCATTATATGTCCTAAAACCGAATTTTCAGAAATCGAAGCCTAAAAATCCGTTAATCAAGAGAATACCTAGCATATAAACAAAACTAATCTACTCAGAGTTCTTATTTCAAAAGAAATTTGACCAAAAACCAATCAAAAACGAAAAAGATACAAGATTTTCATTCACGTTTTTGAGAAAAGAGAGAAAGTCTGTGAAAAACCGAAGTTTTGATCATAAAAACTTACTTTGATCCGAAGAACTCGAGTTGGAAAGGCTCCAAATTGGTTGATTTCTAGAGAGAGAAGCTCTGGAGACTTGGAAACAAAAGATTGTTGTAAAAAGAAATCAAAACCCTTTTGTTTCTTATAAAACCCTAGCCGCGGTCCGGAACGGATCAAGAATCCAGTCCGGATCGGCTACCCGCAGAAAATTCCTGCGTTCGGGATCCGGAATGGATATTCCAGTCCGGATAAGCTCCAACTTTTTCTTCAGAAAAATTTAGAAAAATTCCAAAAAATCCAGAAAAAGTATGTAAGCACTTTTGCATGTCAACTTTAAACAAAATTCAGCGTTTCATGTCAAGAGAAATAGATTATGCTAAATCTATCAATAATATCCAAATAATGAAACGGAGATTTATAAAAATTAAATTCTTTAAAGTTGAACAAGTTCAATGACATCTATCATGATCTTATGAGTAATGCGTTTATCAAATCATCAATATGGTAAAGAAAATGAAGTACCAAGATCGATAGATATTTGAAATCCCAAATAAGTTAGATAATATATCTAATCAATTTATTGTAAGGAGTGGCTCTTTGAGCATCTTTCAATAAAATCCCCACCTTATACCAACCTTGGAATTTGACAGAGTCAAGTATTCCAAAAAGCATTATATCTAATCAACTTGAAAAACCATACTTGGTATACATGTGGTAGCTGCACACAGTACTCGGACGACCGAGGTGGTAGCTCTTTCCTCCATGTGGTGGTAGTTTTCACACTCCTCATTGGGATGTAACTCTTTCCACATCTTTTGAGCATAAACATTTTGATAGACTCCCCCTCAATTGGCTATCAATTATCTAAGATATGAGGTATTCAACCAAAGATTGATCTCGAGTTTCATACTTAACTCAATTTTTCAAATATGATAAAAACTATACCAAGAGATCACATGAGAGAGAAATTGACTTTGATCAATTAAAGATGACTTAATTGACATAAATGATCATTGCATCAAATGAATTATTATGATATCCAAAGCATAATAAATTTCTAAATATATGAAAGGATGCAAGTAAAGTCAATTACATATGCTCAATTACTGTTCTATGTACAAACATAGATAAGGAACAAAAACACAAAACAAAACCTAACCTAAGCAAAGGTTTCAAAAAGAGTTATTTCAAAGAAAGCATTCCTATTGCTAACGCAAATGAATAAACCGTTTTTGATCCAAGGGTTTTGTTAAAATGTC
The DNA here is from genome assembly GCA_029204045.2 of Tillandsia leiboldiana. Taxonomy (NCBI): domain Eukaryota; kingdom Viridiplantae; phylum Streptophyta; class Magnoliopsida; order Poales; family Bromeliaceae; genus Tillandsia; species Tillandsia leiboldiana. Next base: position 13,919,412 of record CM055060.1, on the reverse strand, counting down.
TGCTAATTGATCTTCAGTTGAAATATAGGAAATTTGAAGAATATTTGATTCAACTAGCTCTCTTAGAAAATGATATCTAAGTTCAATGTGTTTTGTTCTTGAGTGCAACACAGGATTTTTAGAAATATTTATAGCACTTGTGTTGTCACAAAAAATAGTTACCGAAGTTGCTGAAATTCGGAAGTCGCTCAACACGCTTTTCATCCAAATGAGTTGGGTTGAACAACTACATGCTGAAATATATTCCGCTTCGGCAGTCGAGAGTGCAATGCAGTTTGCTTTTTACAATGCCAAGCAACAAGGCAATGGCCAAGATAAAAACATGCACCACTCGTACTTTTCCGATCATCCGCTGATCCTGCCCAATCGGCATCTGAATATCCTATTATGTCAAGAGTTGTTCCCATAGGATACCAAATTTCAAAATTCAGTGTTCCTTTGACGTACCGGATGATCCTTTTCACCGCTTTCAGGTGAACCTCCTTTGGTGCTGATTGATATCTCGCGCAGATCCCAACACTAAAGGATATATCCGGGTGACTAGCCGTGAGGTAGAGTAGACTTCCAATCATGCTGCGATAAAGCTTCTCGTCTACACTTTCACTAAGAGATTCACTTCCTAATCCCTTATTGCTAGTTCCCATAGGAGTCGGAAAGTCTTTAGAGTTTTCTAAATCGAATTTCTTCACCAACTCCCTTGCATACTTGGATTGGCACAAATGGATGCCTTCTTCATTTTTTTTCACTTGCAATCCAAGAAAGTATGTCAATTCGCCCATCATAGACATCTCAAATTCGCTTTCCATGGTTTCTACGAATTTACAAGCATCATTGTCCCTTGTTGCACCAAATACAATGTCATCGACATAGATTTGTGCCACAATGAAGTTATCCTGATAAGGCTTCACAAAGAGAGTCCGATCTGCTCCCCCTCGAGTATAGCCCTTCTCCAAAAGGTGCTTTGTCAACCTTTCGTACCACGCTCGCGGTGCTTGTTTTAGACCGTAAAGAGCCTTTTTCAAACGAAAAACATGGTTAGGTTGCTTATGGTCTACAAAACCTTTCGGTTGAGCCACATAAACTTCCTCGTTCAAAAACTCATTTAAGAAGGCGCTCTTAACGTCCATTTGAAAGAGTATGATTTTAAAATGACAAGCAATCGCGAACAAAACACGAATCGACTCGAGTCGAGCAACCGGGGCGAACGTCTCATCAAAGTCTATACCTTCAATTTGTGAATAGCCTTGAGCAACTAGGCGTGCTTTGTTCCTGATAATGGTACCATCCTCGTTTTTCTTATTCTTGAAAATCCATTTAGTACCAATCACGTTGTGTTGCTTCGGTGGCTTCGTTAGTTCCCATACTTTGTTTCTTTCGAACTGATGGAGCTCTTCCTGCATTGCTTCAATCCAGTAGTCATCCTGAAGAGCTTCATCGACGTTCTTTGGTTCTACCATGGAGACGTAACAAGCGACTCCACAAACCAACTGTCTCCGAGTCCTGACTCCTTCTTGTGGGTCTCCAATAATGTTCGATTCCGGATGATCCTTGGAGATACGTAGCGTTTGAGGTAACGGAGTACTCGGATGTACATGTGATGATTCCTGCATTTCAGATAAACTAGAAGAACCATTAGATGCATCAACTTTATCGAAAGAATTATTATGAGTAGATGGATTTACAGGAGTATCATCATCTAGAGACATATCAGGGGTAGATTTATCAGATGCAAAATGAAAAGCTTCATCTACTTTAACATTAATAGATTCTACCATCGTTTTAGATTCCAGGTTAAATACCCGATATGCTCTACTGTTTGTAGAATAACCCATGAAGATCCCTTCGTCACTTCGAGAGTCGAATTTACCAAGATTTTCGCGATCACGCAAAATATAACAACGACTCCCAAAGATTCAAAAATATTTGATATTCGGTTTTCTACAGAACCATAGCTCATATGGTGTATTTAGAATTCCCGGGCGCAAATACACTCGATTAATTACATAGACGGCGGTGTTCACAGCTTCAGCCCAAAAATGTAACGGGAGTTTCCGGCTATGAAGCATCACACGCGCCATCTCTTGAACAACCCTATTTTTGCGCTCGACTACACCATTCTGCTGAGGTGTATAGGGTGCTGAGAATTCATGTTTTATGCCGTTGGAAGTGCAAAAATCAATGAATTTAGAATTAATGAATTCTCCACCTCTATCACTTCGAACACGAACGATCTTTTTATTTCTTTCAATCATAATACGATGACAAACCTCATGAAAAGAGTCGAAAGTATCCGCTTTCTCTTTTAAAAATGTTACCCATGAATATCTAGAGAAATCATCAACCATAAGAGAAATATACCATTTACCTCCCAAAGATGGTTGACGAGTCGGCCCCATTAAGTCCATGTGTAGTAATTCTAAGGGCCGATTGGTACCAACGTGGTTCAAGTTCTTGTGTGCAACCCTTGATTGTTTTCCCTTTTGACAACCTCCGCACACAATGTTATCTTTAAAAGAAAGTTTAGGAACCCCCTTAACCACGTCTTTATTTGAAATCCTTGCTAGTTCTTTAAAATTTATGTGACCTAGTCTTTCATGCCAAAGAGTTTCATTATCTAAAGAAACAAGGTTACATTTTTCAGAAATTTTGTTTTGAACCACATAGCAGTTATTTTCATATCTAACCCCTTTCAAAAAGAATACATGGTCCTTATCAGTTACAATACATTCTGCAGAAGAAAAATTAACTGAAAAACCATTATCACAAAGTTGACTGATACTAATGAGGTTAGTCTTTAGGCCTTCAACAAATAAGACATTGTTCAAAATCGGGCCTTCTGGAATAGCGATTGTTCCTTTTCCAACAATTTTGGAAGAACGACCGTCTCCGAAAACAACATGTCCTCCGGAGATTTTCTCTAAAGTTTGAAAACTGTTTTTGTCACCGGTCATGTGACGGGAACATCCACTATCCAGATACCAAGACGAGTTGTCATAAGCATGCAAAGAAGTATGAACAACAAGACAAGGGAAGATTTCACCTTTGCGCACCCAAACCTTTTTGGACTGCGTCGGCAATGTTCGTGAAGTTATTCTCCTTGGTGAAAGCGTCTTGATTGATTCATCGCTTTTTCTTGACGTCGTCGTCTTGTTTAATGTACTACCAATGTTCTTTTCTTTTGAAAAATCCTTCTTTGATTTTCGGGAAGTGAACTCATTGGTAGTTGTTGCAAGAGGCGCTTGATTTGTTCGTTTCGCTCCAATCTTGCAATTTCTTCGTATGTGCCCTGCAAAACCACAACGAAAACATACCTTTGTACTTGACGATCCCGAAGTAGGTGAGGTAAGGTTGTTGTCGTTGATTACAGTGAATTCCGTCGTCGGATGAGGAGATACCGACTGGGGCACAAAAACTGTCCCAACCGAACTAGGACTGTCTCCAGTTCGATTGTATCCAAGGCCGAAACGGTTTGTTTGACCAAGACCAAGCATCTTATCCAACTTGCTCCTTCCCGAAGAAAATCGCTTTAAATCATCCTTAAGTTGGAAAATGGTCTTCGTCATTTCCATTTTTTCCTGTCGAGCCTCGGAGTAGAGCTTCAAGAGGTAACTTGCTTTATCCACCATTTTTACGTGTTCCTTCTCGAAATGCTCATTTTTCTCTTGAAGGGAAACATTTACTTTGATCAGGTTATCCCTTTCCACTTCAAGAGCGTTTGAGAGAGAAGTTGCCCTTTTTGCTTCTTCTTCGAGATCCTGCAATCTCCCTCTCAAACCCTTGTTTTGCTTTGCCAGTTTCTTTGAATCCTTTAAAAGTTTATGGTAGGCAAAAGCAAAGTCTTCACCTTCGGAATTACTCGATTCGTTGTCCGTTGCATTCTTTTCAACTTGGGAGGAGTTGGACAAGGAATCGGATGTACTTGCCATAAAACACACGAAAGGTGAAGTTGTGGACGCGTGGAACGCCGTTGCGTTGTTTTCTTCATCACTGGAAGATGACTCATTGGAAGTTGAGGTGTCATCCCAAGTGACGGCTTGCATCGCTTTTTTCTTTGACGGATTCTTATTGGGACACTCCGTTGAGATATGGCCGTACCCTCGGCACTTGAAGCATTGGATTTGTCCCTCTGAGCTTTTCTTATCCTTTGAAAAACTCTCTTGCTTTCTTGACTTGTAGCTTGAAGAACCTTTGCCTTTCTTCGGCTTTACGAAGGATGAAGTTTTACTTGAATTACCCCTTCGAAAGTTTCGGCAAAATGTTCTTGTCAAGAGAGCAAGTTGCTTCTCAAAATCCTCCATAGATAGGTTCTCGTCATCGTCTGAGGAGGATGAATCCGCGTCTTCTTCTTTTGTTATTTTCAACGCAAAACCTGAAGACTTAGAAGTAGATGCCTTTCCAGAAGAATAGTTAGTAGGAAATGTCATTTCATATGTTTGAAGTGCACCAACTAATTCTCCTACACGGATTTCGTCCGGGTGTTTAATAGTTTCAATGGCCGTAACCTTGGAATGAAATCTTTCAGGAAGAGTCCTTAAAATCTTTCTTACAACTTTAAATTCTGAAATTTTCTCTCCCAAGTTAGCACATGTATTCACGATGTCTTGCAATCGCATATAGTAATCTGTGAAAGATTCATTTTCTGCCATGAAAATAGAGTCAAACTTGCTCGTAAGCATTTGCAGCTTTTGAATCTTCACAAGGTTTGTTCCCTCATGTGTAACTTGTAGAACATCCCAGATTTCTTTCGCAGTCTCACATGCCGAGACGCGAGAGAACTCAGTTTGCGACAAAGCATTAAATAAGGCGTTAATTCCTTTGCCATTGTAAGAAGATGAGTCAATCTCTTCCTTGGTCCATTTCGACCTAGGTTTGATGGTGTGAACATCAACAATAATTTCAGTTGGATTTGACCATCCTAACTAGATTGATTGCCACACCCGTTCGTCGAAGGAAATTAAAAATGCTTTCATCCGTACTTTCCAGCAGGCATAGTTTGTTCCATCGAAGAACGGGGGTCTGTTGATGTTTCCACCTTCAACCATTGTTTACAACCCTATTCCCGCTGTGATACCAATTGTTGGGTTATGTCTAATAAGGATCTAAATAGGGGAAAACCACCTAGAGGGGGGGTGAATAGGTGTAAATGATAAACACTCAAAAATCTTTGCGTAATAAAACCCAATGCGGAAATAAAAAATAACACGCAAGATTTTTACGTGGAAAACTCCATCACAAGAGTAAAAAACCACGGGACCAATAACATGGTGAAATCAACTAAGATTAAACACGTACAAAGGTGATATAACATACTCACACACGACTCAACCTTTTTCCATACGCTCCGAGTTGATCTTCTCCGCTCGCTCCGCAACGCGCCTCGAATCCACGATGTGCGTCCAACGCCGAATCCACGGCGTCCAACGTCGAGTCCACGATGTCTGACCGAATCCACAGTCTCCACCAGGTAGTACATCTCGATCACACAAACGTACCTCGCTCCGAATCCACGAGAGCGGTAGCACCTTGAATCCACAAGGCCACGCAATCCACGCGCCGATTTTGGGGAAAATCGTTGTTTTGTTGGTGGTGATGATCCGCCGAATACTTAGATCAAAGATAGATCGTAAATGCCATCTAAGTATTCATTAATTTGATTCTACTCAAAATCTGAGTATGAAAACCTAGAATCAAATTAATTAATATAGATGAAGAAACATAGAATTAAATCTAGTTATTTCCTTTCTTCTCTATATGTGGATCTTATAAGTTTTTCTCCGTTAATATTTTTCCGTCATTTCCCGGAGTATAAAACTTATAGTGGATTACCCTAAAAGATGAAATTAGGGTTTACTTATAGGTTAGAAACCATTGGAAGAGGATAAGAATAAAAAACTAACCTTATCTGGAAATTTTCGGGTCGACAGTCCGGACTGAAATAATGCGATCCGGACTGTCGTCATTAAACAGAGTTTTTCAAGAAAGACAACGTTCGGGTTCCGGACTAAAATCCCACAGTCCGGACTGTTCATGCAGTTTCTGTAAAAACCACGTTCGGGGTCCGGACTGAAATCCCACGATCCGGACTGTTCATACAGTTTCTGCAAAATCCACGTTCGGGGTCCGGACTGAACAACATGTGTTCCGGACTGGATTTGCGCATGAACTAACCTATGTTCGGGGTCCGGACTGTAGTACTCTGATCCGGATCCTGAACATATAACATGTCCAGTTTTTTATTTTTATGCGATTAAAAACCCATCCAAGTGTTTCTACATTATAAGAAGTATTCAGGTCACCAATATTGTTTAGTTAAACTTACCCGATCCTTTTGAATTCTTCTTTCTTGAGATTGAGGTATATGATCCAAGCTTCTTCATCTTCAATCTTCAAGACTTAAACACTTTCACGAAATACGCCAAAACAAAATCCTTAACAGCCGGGGCAGGTGCCCGGGTTTGGATTGTACAGGGGAAAGGTTTTTACTGTCGATTGCACGATGAGGAGGGCGGTTGCTCTGGCTTTACTGCGGTTTGCTTTAGTTATAGCTCTTCATGCTTTTAATACTTTGATCTTGTGTCGCTGACTCCCCACTCTGTGACAGGTGCAGGTAGGGGTGAGAGATAGGGCGACAGTGAGGCCGCGATGAGAGGTCTATTGGCCCTTCGAGGCTACAGACTGTGGTTAGTTCTTCTTTTGCTCATTTCATTATCTGTTAGTAGCTATGTGGGTGTGATACCTTTGTGGGGTTGACTTGGATGTTGGATTCATTACAGTACTCTGTGGATGCATGTTTAGTTACTATCGGATAGTTGGCCGTTTTCAAACTAAAAATAAAAGGAAAGAAAACATTGCGAAAAGGATTTGAAAAACATTGGTGTTGAGTGGGCACGGTTTTCAAAACTCTGTGGATTTATGGGTTTCGAAATAGTTTTGGAAAACATAGGTGTCGAGTGGGCACCGTTTTCAAAACCGTGTGTATTTATGGATTTCAAAACGGCTTTGTAAAACCTGGGTGTCGTGTGGGCACCGTTTTCAAAACCCTGTGGATTTATCCTTTCCAAAGTTAATCGGCCTCTTGGTTACTTGTAGAAAAATGGTTGTATGTACTCGAATGCCGATCTAGTGTGGTTAAAGTGATGAGTGTTTGATTATTGTAGTCGGGACGCCGTGCATATACAAAGGAGACTCTGCCCGTTTGCAGAGTGAATTTGTATATGCGGCGGGTCTGGGCACGCACCGGGGAAGAACGGTTTCAAAAAAAATATATATACATATGCAAAATTTGAGAGCTAAACGGTGACGTTTCTTCCGCGTGTTTAAACCCCGGGGCGTGACAGATTAAGATGGTATCAGAGAAAAACAACTTTAACCACAGTAGTCGCTGTTCAACATCCACATAAGTACATTACCACTGGCTACTAGCTAATGAAATGATCAGGGTATTGGTGCGTAGAGATGCGAGAGTGCGAGACTGCTGAGTATTATTTCTCGGCTTAGTTCGGTTGTTGTGCTTGGGTAGTCATGTTGTTTTGGAGGCTGGGGTCGAGGCCGGCTGCCACCGGGGTCTTGATGGTTGCTGGGAATCAATGGATTAAGCAACCAGCACAGGACACGGTGGGCCCGCTGACGATGTTCATGCACTTGGTGCGGTTGTTGACACAGCAGATCGTTACGCCGGCTTTTGTTTTTCCGAACCCCTTCCTCTACCGACGTTCTGGTCGTTGTTAGTAACGGCGGCTGGTGGTAGTGTAATCCGCCGGTGTTTGTTAGTGTGTCGGCCGTTTTGTCGGTCGTGAGTAACTAGGTAGCCTCTTGTCGAAATTTGTACCTTCTAGGTCTGCTGGTTTTAGGTTACAGCAGATAGTCGGCCGATTCTTTTGCATCTTGGGCAAGGTATGGGTGGGAATGAGGATTCTTCCCCTATGGTTGTTACATATAGTTCGGATTTTTACCGTAGACACTGCGATGGTTGTAGAAATCGTCGTGATGGGGTCTCGGGGTGCTTCTTTGGGTTAGAAAGGGAGACCACCGGGGCTAGTAAATCTTATTCGGTTGGGGCTCGATTTCGGTTAGAGAGGCCGTGTCTCGCTTCTCACAAGTGTGCGTAAGTGGCGACTGTTTATTGGGGGGTTTAGCTTTTGACGCTGGGTGGTGCCAGGTAGCTCTGGGTCGAGTTCTTGTGTTCTGCACAAGAGGGTCGGTTAGGTTGTCCTACTGGTGGGTTGGCGCGTGATCCCTCGAGTGCAACTTTTGACAAGGTTCTTCTCGCTGTTTTCGTTGCTTGTCGTCTTCCAACCCTTTAGGCTTCGGATGGATAGTCTACTGTACCTGGAGGTCATTGTTGAGCAGACCTAGAGCTTAGAATTCTCCTAGTTGGGAGTGTCACTGTTTGGTCTGGAGGTTTACCGCTCGATTCGATGCTCGGTGCTTGGAGGGGCAAAGGATTGGGACCGAGCGTTAGTGGTTAATCAGAGTGTCGCACCCCGTCAGTGCCAGGACGGAGGTAGGACCATATCTTGTGGGTTTTGTCGCCAGCTTCCCATGACCAAGGCATAGTCTTGAGGCTTAGTTTGGGAGCGTTTTGGGTCGTTGATCAATTCGGGCAGGTGTGGGTCAAGGGGATCTGTCGACTGCTTGGAGCTTTGGCACTGGTCACTTTCGGCTAGGATGCCCTGTACGCAGCTCTTTCTGTGGGCTAGACCTTGAGGTAGGTCTTAGAGCTGAAACCTAACTTTAGTTTTGATCGTCGCCCCGGTAGGACGGACCGTCGGAGCGGGTAATCCGGGACGGTGGATATGCTCCGAGCTTGTGGCCCGTGTTGGTGACGGGTGGAGGTGGCCCGTGTTGGTGACGGGTGGGAGCGGTCCGTGTTGGTGACAGGTGAGTTCGTTGTTCTCTGAGGAGAATTTCTGGTAGTTAGTAACCCAGCCTGTTTTGTTGGCACCTCTTGGAGCCTTGTGAGGGCGTTAGTGTGGTTTTTTTTTCCCTTGTCGTCGGGTTAGTTGTTTTGGACTTTTAAGGGCTCATCGGTACGGGTTGGGCGGTATGACTGGGGTACCTCGACGCATCGCGAGGCTTTTGTTGCTGACTCCTCAGCGCCGGCAGAGGTGGTCTGCGGACCGGTGGCGTCGTGATGGGGAACTCCAAGTCGGGAAGCAGGAATACGACGTGGTGCTGGGCATGGATTGGTTCACGAGGTATCAGGCGGTTGTATAGTTACTTGGTTTCAGTGGGCCTAGTGACTCGACCCTCTGCATCGCTCATAGATACCCCGGTTCTAAGGATTACTTCCGGCGTCTTCCCGATTGAACTGCCGGGAATACCCTCGAGCGAGAGGTCGTCCTCTCTTTCGAGCTTCTACCAGGCACGCAACCTATCACTTAGGCGCCTCACGGAATGGCTTTCGCGGAACTGAAGGCACTTAAGGCACAACTAGGAGATCTTCTGGATAAAGGGTTCATCAGACCGAGTGTGTCGCCTTGGGGCGCACCCGTACTCTTCGTGCGAAAGAAGGACGGAAGCCTACATCTACGCATCGACTACAGGGAGATAAACAAGGTTACAGTGAAGAACAAGCCCAGGATTGAGGACCTCTTCGATCAACTGCGAGGAGCACTTGCGGATTATTCTCCAGACTCTCAGGGACCAGAAGTTGTTTGCTAAGTTTAAGAAATGTGAGTCCTGACTTCGCGAAGTGGGCTTTTTGGGGCACATAGTTTTAGCAACGGGAATCGCAGTGAATCCCAAGAAGGTGGAGTTGGTGACCAACTGGGCTAGACCGACTACAGTAACGGAAATCCGGAGCTTCTTGGGCTTGGCAGGATACTTTAGACGCTTCAAGACAACTCAGAGAATATGAGCGGAACTACCCGACCCACGATCAGGAACTGGCAGCAGTCGTCTTCGTCTTAAAGCTTTGGAGATATCACCTTTTTGGAGTTCATCGTAATGTGTTTTCGAATCGCCAGAGCCTTAAGTTTTTTTGTTCACATAGAAGGAATTGATTTTGCGGCAGAGGCGTTGGTTGGAGTTGCTGAAGGACTCGACTTGTCCATTCAGTATCACCCCGGAAAAGCGAGTGTAGTAGCTGATTCTTTGAGCGGGAAGGGTTAAACCGAGGAAGAACCGATGAGCGCGATTACTCAGCAGGACCGATACTGTCGCACGACTTTTGTCCTTGATGGTCAAGCCAACCCTATTAGAGAAACCCTGGAAGGTCAGAAGACAGGCGCACAGATACAGCTTGTTCGAGACAAGATCCCCCGGACCACGCGAGCGACTTTTCGGCGAGTGCGAACAGCGCAATACGTTTTCGAGGGCGGAATTGCGTGCCCGAGCTGCCAGAGTTGAAGGAAGAGTTACTGTCAGAGGCGCACTGCGCTCCCTATGCGGCGCATCCGGGTGACACGAAGATGTACAAGGACCTCAAGCAGAATTTTTGGTGGACTAAACTGAAAAGGGGAGGTAACACAGTTCGCTACTCGCTATTTGGATGGTTAACAAGTAAAGGCCGAACATCAGCGCCGGCGGGGGAAAACTACAATCTCTATATGTACCAGAGTGGAAATAGGAGCGAACCAGCATGGAATTCGTCACGGGTCTTCCGCATCGCATCAAGGACACGATGCGGTTTGAGTCACAGTGGATCGACTGACGAAGTCGGCTCTTTTCCCACCCATCCATACGACGTGGACTAGAGACACTCGGCTCGTGTCGAACCTTTGGCAAAGTCTACAATGAGCTCTAGAGACTAAACCACACTTCAGCACGGCGTTTTACCCCCAGACCGACGGACAGTCCGAGAGAGTGATCCGGATTCTCGAAGATATGCTCCGAGCCTGCGTACTTGATGCGGGTGATGGATGGTTACTGCTTTTGAGCTTAGAGAGGACCTGAGCTTCGATGAAACACCCATACGGATCTTAGCACGAGAGGACAAAAAGGTTGCGCAACCGGACGATCCCCTATGTGAAGGTGCTGTGGAGCCACGAGGAAGAACGTGAAGCGACTTGGGAACTAGAGTCAAAGATGAGGGAGTGCTACCCAGTTTTATTCGTTGCGGACCAGGGTTAAGTTTCGAGGACGAAACTTGTTTTAAGAGGTGAGTGATGTAGTATCCTGGCATTCCAATGCCTTTGTATACCTTCGTTTTATGACGGGATTGTTAGGGAAGCCTTTCACTGTGTTTTCTGCAACGGACCGGCCTGGATCGTGAGTATTTTTCTGCGTTTGAGCTCGAAAAACGGAGAACGGCAAAGCGATCAGATTCGGATTCCGATTTGCGGATCTCCCGGAATGGGGGTCAAAGCGTCTGCCTGTGAGTGGTGCATCAGAATCCGTGCTAAGTAGCCGGCACGCTTTTCGAGGCGATCGCACGGGACCCTTCTACGATCAGACTTTTTCACCTTATTTATGTTATTGGTTTATTTTATTTATTTTGTAATACCTCGACCTTCCGATTTTCCATTTTGGTCTTAATTGAATCTTTTTAGTTGATAGAGGGGGGATTGAAAGTTTGAGAATTTTTGGGCTGACCGCCGGGGTTCGCGGGTATTTTTAGGTGCTAGAGCTCGCAAAACGGTGAACGGCGGTGTGATCGGTTCTGAAATCGGACTTACGGATCTCCCGAAATGGGGGTTTGAAGCTCCCGGTGACCGTAAAGTGCACCGAGATTCGTGCATGGTAAATTACATGATTTTCGAGGAAGTCTGAGTAGGATCTTGACCTAGGGTTGAATGGAGGTATTCATATAAATAGCACCCTTTTAGTAGTAACCCCTTTTTCTTTTCTTTTGGATAACTTAAACGGAGAGGGAGAGTTCGAAATTTGAAAATCCGAATTTGGGGAGCGAGCGAAAAAGGAGAAGGAAGAAAAAAGGGGAATCCATCTCTCGGGGGGCTTTACGCTGGAGACGAGAGGGACGATCCACCTTCTCCTTCCTCGCAGTATCACGGTAAGCGATCGGGGGAAACCCCTCTTGTTGTTTTCCTTTTTGTAATTTCTGTGGGGTCGAGAGTTTGGGTGTTGTGGTAATGGGAAGCCGCCGCCGCCGTTGTTAAACGGGAGGCTGCCGCCGCCGTTATCGTGTTCTCGGGGTCGTCGCCGCAGTCGCCGTGGTCGCGGGGTCGCAACCGGAGCCGTGAAGGGCGGAAACGGAGACGTACTTTTCAACCCATACGGCTGCCCTCACGCGGTCCACCGGACTGGCGTGCACCCGGCGCACGTGTCTGCGGTCCGAAGGCGCGGACCGGGCGCACGGGCGCGTGCGCTAGCCCGCCCCCGCACCGCGCGGTCCACCGGGCCGGCGTGCACTCGGCGCACGTGTCCGCAGCCCGAAGGCGCGGACCCGGCGCACGGGCGCGTGCGCCAGCCCGGCCCGCAGGCGCGGTCCACGCCTGGGCGTGCACCAGGCGCTGCCCCCGCGACCGGGAACGCGTGAGCCCGGTGCGCGCTCTGCCCGTGCACCGGCCCGGCCCAATCCGTCTTGTGCACGCTCCCGGGGTGAGCCCGGTCTGTGCCGCCGCCTCCTCTGCGCTGTGAACCGGTCCACGCCTGGACCCGTGCACCAACCTTCAGCCTAAGAGTCTAGAAACTCCGTTTTTGGCCCGTTTCGCCCCGTTTTTGAGTGTTTTTTACCACGACAATGTTTTTAACAACAATTCTTACTGTAGCTTTTTCGGGCACAAGGTGGGAGTGTTTTAGCTGGAGTTTCCGCACATCTTCTTCTTCGTGTTTGAGGTGGGTACCCCTTAGAACCTCTTTGTGCATGTTTTTGTTATTGTTATGTTTGTCATTTTAAGGGGTAGTGGGGGTGACATGGACCTCCGGATTAATGAACGTCGAGGTGGGAGGTTGGACGGGCAATTCGCCCTCTCCGAACAATAGTAGGGTTGTTCGGGGCATACTAGCAATGAGGAAGGTGATCGGTGCGACCTGTCGGAAGTCGGAAGGTGGGTTCCTCTTTCGACAGTTTTTGAGTCGAAAAACGAGGGTAATTGGTAAGAGCAAAGGTTTGACATGTTAAAATGTTGCTAACCCCCGTATATGCTTATATTGTTATTATCATTACATTTATGGCGACTAAGGGTCGCTGTGCTCGATGATACATCATGTTCTGGGGGATTGCCGAGGCAGGTGCTCAGTCTGGCTCGCCGAGGTGGGTGCTCGGTCGAGGCTCGAGATTGCTACACGCACACCAGCGGTTTGGCCACCGCGAGGGTGTGCTTTTTCGGAAAAGTGGTACGTTGACCCGTGTACCCCACGTGTGGGTGACGTAATGGGGGCCCTCATGGGTGGGGGGTGTGAGCGGTGGTGCCGAGGCGGGTGCTCGGAGTGATGCCGAGGCAGGTGCTCGGTGTGGTGCCGGGGCAGGTGCTCGGTGCAATTTGCCGAGGTAGGTGCTCGGTGTGGTTGCCGGGGCTGGTGCCCAGGTTTGGATTGTACAGGGGAAAGGTTTTTACTATCGATTGCACGATGAGGAGGGCGGTTGCTCTGGCTTTACTGCGGTTTGCTTTAGTTATAGCTCTTCATGCTTTTCATACTTTGTATCTTGTGTCGCTGACTCCCCACTCTGTGACAGGTGCAGACAGAGGTGAGAGGTAGGGCGACAGTGAGGCCGCGATGAGAGGTCTATTGGCCCTTCGAGGCTACAGACTGTGGTTAGTTCTTCTTTTGCTCATTTCATTATCTGTTAGTAGCTATGTGGGTGTGATACCTTTGTGGGGTTGACTTGGATGTTTGATTCATTACAATACTCTGTGGATGCATATTTAGTTACTATCAGATAGTTGGCCATTTTCAAACTAAAAATAAAAGGAAAGAAAACATTGCGAAAAGGATTTGAAAAACATTGGTGTCGAGTGGGCACGGTTTTCAAAACTCTGTGGATTTATGGGTTTCGAAATAGTTTTGGAAAACACAGGTGTCGAGTGGGCACCGTTTTCAAAACCCTGTGTATTTATGAATTTCAAAACAGCTTTGTAAAACCTGGGTGTCGTGTGGGCACCGTTTTCAAAACCCTGTGGATTTATCCTTTCCAAAGTTAATCGGCCTCTTGGTTACTTGTAGAAAAATGGTTGTATGTACTCGAATGTCGATCTAGTGTGGTTAAAGTGATGAGTGTTTGATTATTGTAGTCGGGACGCCGTGCATATACAAAGGAGACTCTGCCCGTTTGTAGAGTGAATTTGTATATGCGGCGGGTCTGGGCACGCACCGGGGAAGAACGGTTTCAAAAAAAAAATATACATATGCAAAATTTGAGAGCAAAACGGTGACGTTTCTTCCGCGTGTTTAAACCCCAGGGCGTGACATGTATATTTTGAGAGTTTTTTTGTACTTTTACTTTCCAGCTGTGATTTGAGATGTATTAGTTTTAGTTTAGCTCTGTTTTATTCTCCTTTATTATATCTTTTATATCTGAGCAGGTTACCAGTGCTTCGTGTACACGGGAAATTCTGTGTGCACGGCGGATCTGTGGACGGGCCCGAGTTCTGGTTTACACCCGAGGGGTGACAGCGGGGCTTGCGCCGCGCGGTCGCGGCATGCAGCCGTGCGAGGCTGGCGCCCGCGCGGCTGCGGCAAGCACCGCGCGGGGACGGTGCCCGCGCGGCCGCATTATGCAGCCGCGCGGCGCTCGCGCCCGCGCGGACGCGGCAAGCGCCGCGCTGGGTCGGTGCCCGCGCGGCCGCAGCATGTAGCCGCGCGGCGCTGGCGCCCGCGCGGCCGCGGCAAGCGCCGCGCGGGGCCGGTGCCCGCACGGCCACGGCAAGCGCCGCACGGAGCTGGTGCCCGCGCGGCCGCAGCATGCGCCGCGCGGGGCCAGTGCCCGCGCGACCGCAAGGCGTGCGGCGACGCAGGGGTGGCCGCGCCGCCCGTCACGCGCCAGCGCCACCGCCGTGTCGAGTTGTTAGTAGTGTTTTTGGGTTTTTGGACTCGGTTTATCTGCCGTTATCTTTCTGACCTGACCGCGGTTCTTTTGGGGTCTATTTTTAGGTCCGAGTGCCGATTGTGAGCGAGGTTCGGTCTCCAGTGTACCGGTCAGCACAATTCAGGTGGGTACCTTTGGTTATTCGTTGTAAGGTCGTTCCCGAGTATTTTATATGATAAAGTAGATGTTTTTAGTAAACTGACTAACCCCATTGCATGTAAATCCCGCTTACTATTCTGATTGAGGCGGCTGCGGTCGCAATACCGTTTTATTAATCTAACCAAAGCGGCTGAGGTCGCAGCATTGTTTATATACTCATATTGCTTACACGCACACCGGCGGTTTGGCCACCGCACAGGGTGTATTTTTCCGGAAAGATTGTAAGTTTACCCGTGTACCCCACGACTAGCGATGATGGGGACCCCTCAAGGAGAGGCGGCTGCTACTTGGGCAGTCGAGGGGATTGGTGGCACCAAGAAAATGAGTACGGTATCTGGGGTTGGGGCCCAACTTATTTTAAATCTGGGGTAGGTGCCCAGTGAGCTTTGTGACAGGGATTTAGCGGTACATGAGGGGGAAGTAAATGCTCCAGTGTATCGGTTTGTCTTTTCAATTATCGCATTTACTTATTTGTTTCTACTTTATCTATCACTGACTACCCACACTGTGACAGGTCCGAACAGGGATGGGAACCGGGACGACGGTGAGGCATCGGTTAGAGGACCCTAGCCATGGTGGCTAGTAAACTTTACAATAGTATAGTTATTTTCTTTAAATGTTTGGTTAGTTTAGCTGTGATTTACTTGCGTGGTTTCGTGTGGATGTTGGAATGAGGACTTCGTGTAGGATTATCTTCTCTTATCTGTGAATGTTAAGATGAATGATTGCGGCTCGTTTTCAAATACAAACATGGTTTCAAAAGTATTTTCAAACCAAGTGTCGTGTGGGCACTGATTTCAAAACCCGTGGATTTATCCTTTCAAGTGTATTGGCCGCTTAAAAGAAATTTCGAAAATGTTTTGGAAAACCGGGTGTCGTGTGGACACCGACTTTCAAACTTATGGGTTTATGTTGTAGTTTCAATATGAGAAATGTGACTGTATGAAAGTGTAGTCTCTCTATTTATCGTTCATGGTTGGCATGGTTAAAGTACTTGTCGTGCTCGAAACGCCGTACATGTACAAAGGAGGCTCCGCCCGTGTGGGGAGTGAATTTGTATATGTGGCGGGTCTGGCGCGCAGTGGAGGCGAGGTTCCTTTAAAAAAAAAAAAATCGGGATACGATTTCCGCTCTTTTTGAACCTCCGGGGCGTGACACTCAATTACATGGATACTATCAATTATTTAATCCCATATTGCATGCAAGGTTTATCAATAATAGGTTCGGCATTTTCTAACATCGGAATTCTCTGATGTTCCTAGTGAGCATACCAAAGGAGAGGAATACAACAACCACCCACCTCGAGAAGAGTTCAGGACAACAATACGAGATCCCTCGCTGCCAAGATCCTCAATCTCCAACAATCTCCACAATACGAGGACTGCGATAACACTGCAAACATACCAACCAAAGTCCAATTAAACATACAATTCCACAATCAATCACCGTCCCCTAAAATCAGCCAAGAAGATGCTCGATTTCCACCTGTAAGAGGGACTCTAAAAAATCCAACAAAAATACCGCTGCGATTTTCGCGTCGAACCCTTCGAAACGAGTACCTGCACGTCCCAAACCGAGCTTCGTAGGTCAAGCCACAAAATCGACAAGGTGACTACCTCAACAATCCCAAGTACAAAAATCTGTAAAACTTTGCTCTGAAAAAGTGGGATATTTCACCTTCAGGGAAAACTCAGAAAATTCTAGGAAAAATACGATGATATTCCTCACAACGCGTAGATAGAAATCGAGTATTGGCACGCCTCAATCCGATGTCCGAGTGCGAAGATATCGGCAAAATACTCCGGTGCTGTCCAAAAACCCACACAGCAAATAGGGGGTCAACAGTGCCTCGGAAATCGTACCAAAATTCTGGAATACGAAGAAATGATCAACATGAAAAACGAAGCCCTACCTCTCAGGAACACAACGGCTCAAGAATCGTCGAAAACGGTGGTCGGAGAAGGCCAGGGGAGTCCTCGGACCGAAACGCGACGAAAAGGGCAAATAAGGAAAGTGCGTCGCAGTGCGCCGGAAAAATGCCAATCTCGAAGTGCATGCCACCAAAAATCCTGGAACTCCTCCACAATATGTAGAACAAATTGGTGAGCAAAATCTCTATTGGGCTCTTCCTCTAAAAAGGCTCAGAAAAGTCACAAATGAAGGCCCAAGGAGCCTTTTTATAGGCCCAAGCCCACACCTATCACTGTTCGGATTCGGGCGCTCCCTTTCGGGCGCCCGAATCCGAACAGTCGCACGAAACGGCGTCCGACCAGCGCCCGAATCCACCAGCGTGCGACACGTGTCCCCCGAATAGGCAACAGCGGTGCAAGTGTGCCCGGGTGATGCCACGTGTCCCGCACCAGGTCAAAGTGGTGGTTGGCGCCCGCCAATGGCCGGGCGCCACGTGTCCTGCCCGGGGGACCCGCCGACCGGTCGCCTGCCTCGCCGATCGCTCCGCCTGTCCCCCACGCGCGCACGCTCCCCGAGGCACCGGCGCACCTTTCCGTGCACCGCGCCGCGTGAACCCGCCAACCACCAGCCGCCACGTGTCCCCGCGCCCGGTCTATGCACTAGCGCGGGGTTCCGTGGACCGCGCATCACGCGCCGGCCACTCCTGGGGCGCCACGTGTCCCCGCGCCGGGTCCATGCGCCAGCCGGCGCTGCTCTGTGGACCGCGCTCAGTAAACCGGCCAGTAACAGGCCGCCACGTGGCACCCAGCCGGTCTACGGCCTCCTCCATACACCAGAATCCACTGAAAACTTCCGGGAGTCCGTTTTTGGGCATTCGGACTCAGAATTTAACAAGCAAATAGCCGTTTTCAAGCGGTTTTCCGCGCTGAATCCAAATCCAACTTCTGTTTGGCCTAAAACCTTTTCTAAAATTTGGCAAAAGCAGCCGAAGGCCAATCCAGCTATCAATAACTCACAGGGTCCATCTATGGCATCCCTTTGATGCACTATGGGCCAGACACACCATCAACAGGTGTTTAACACAATGGATTCACGGGAAAAAGCTACATGGGGTTCAGGGGCCCTACATCCTCCCCCACTAAAAAAAAGTTTCGTCCACGAAACTAGGAAACAAGATAGACGTACCTTAGCCAGAAGCCTCAAATAGGAAAGGATAGGTATCTCGCATCACCTCCTCCAGCTCCCAAGTGGCCTCCCGCTTCTCATGGTTGCTCCATAAAATCTTCACATAAGGTATCACCTGATTGCGCAATTCTCTCACCTCGCGAGCCAGAATCCGCAACGGGCGCTCCTCGTACCCAAGGTCCTCCCCAATCTCCAGTGGGGTGAAGTCAATCACATGCGCAGGATCAAAAACATACTTCCTCAGAGCAGAGACGTGAAACACATCATGAACTCCTGCCAGGCGTGGAGGAAGAGCTACTCGATAAGCAACAGGGCCAACCCTCTCCAGTATCTCAAAGGGTCCAATAAACCGGGGACTAAGCTTCCCTCGAACTCCAAATCTCCGGACCCCCTTCGAAGGCGAGACTTTCAAAAAGACGTGATCACCAACCTGAAACTCTAAGTCTCGCCGTCGGGTATCAGCATAACTCCGCTGTCGACTCTGGGCGGTCTCAAGATGTCGTCGTATCAATCTGACCTTTTCCTCTGCCTCGGACAGTAAATCAGGACCCAAAGTCTTCTTCTCACCCACGTCACTCCAATATAGGGGTGACCGACACTTGCGTCCGTACAATGCTTCAAACGGGGCCATCTGAATGCTCGCTTGATAGCTGTTGTTGTACGCAAACTCAACTAATCCCAAGTGTCGGTACCACCCTCCTCCAAAATCCATGGCGCACGCTCTCAACATATCCTCGAGGGTCTGTATGGTACGCTCAGACTGTCCATCGGTCTGTGGGTGGAATGCTGTGCTGAATCGGAGTTGCGTCCCCAAAGCTGTCTGTAAACTCCTCCAGAAATGCGAGACAAACCTCGGGTCTCTATCTGATACAATGGAGACAGGTACACCGTGCAACCTCACCACCTCAGCCATGTATAACTGTGCCAATCGCTCCAACGGCCAAGTCACCTGCACCGGCAGAAAGTGAGCAGACTTGGTGAGTCTGTCCACGACTACCCAGATCGCATCCGCTCCAGTCTGTGCTCTCGGCAATCCTGTGACAAAATCCATAGTGATATGATCCTATTTCCATTCAGGGATTGGGAGACTCTACAACTTGCCAGTAGGTACACGATGCTCAGCCTTCACTTGGTGGCAAGTTAAGCAGTGAGCCACGAATCTCCCAATGTCTCGCTTCATACCACTCCACCAAAAATGTGCCTTGAGGTCCTTATACATCTTAGTCCCACCAGGATGAATGGTATAACGTGTATAATGGGCCTCCCTCAAGATCTGCTCTTGAATCTCTGAATCCATAGGCACACAAGCTCGGTCCCTGTACCGCAGTACTCCCGAAGCATCAACTGCAAAATTCCCTGTCAACTCTGTCTGAATCTGCCCTCGGATCCTCATCAAGTGGGGGTCCTCACTCTGTTTCTCTCAAATCCTGTCCAACAAAGTGGGGTGCACGACCAAAGACATAAGTCTAGCATAGACCCCAGGGGATACAACCTCAATCTGTAACCGTCTCATCTGCTCCACCAACGGTGCCTGCTGCGAAATCATCAGACTCAGACTCGTCCTCGTACTCAAAGCATCTGCCACAACATTGGCTTTGCCGGGATGATAAAGGATACTCAGATCATAATCCTTTAAAAACTCCAACCACCGGCGTTGCCTCAAGTTCAACTCCTTTTGAGTGAACAGATACTTCAAGCTTTTATGATCAGTATAGATCTCGCAGTGCTCTCCATACAAATAATGCCGCCACAACTTCAGAGCAAACACTACCGCTGCCAACTCAAGATCATGAGTAGGGTAATTTTTCTCATAGTCCTTCAATTGCCGTGAAGCATAGGCAATTACCCTACCATGCTACATCAACACACACCCCAGACCACTGTGAGAGGCGTCGCTGTAGATCACAAATCCTTCTCCCATAACCGGGAGAGCAAGGATCGGAGCGGTCATCAATCTCTGTTTCAGCTCTTCAAAACTGTTCTGGAAAGTCTCGCTCCAAATAAACTTAACCCCTTTCTTGGTCAGACGTGTGAGGGGAGTGGAAAGCTTCGCAAAGCCTTCCACAAATCGACGATAATAGCTAGCCAATCCAAGAAAACTCCGCACCTCGGTGATAGTCGTCGACCTCGGCTAATCACGAATAGCATCCACCTTGGCCGGATCAACCGCCACTCCTGTAGCTAAAACTATGTGGCCCAAAAAGGCAACCTCCCGGAGCCAAAATTCACACTTCTTAAGCTTGGCATACAGCTTCTTCTCTCGCAGTAGCTGTAGCACTGTCCTCAAGTGCTCCTCGTGCTCCACATCACTCCGGGAGTAAATCAGTATATCATCAATAAATACTACCACAAACCGGTCCAAAAACGGCTGAAATATCCTGTTAATCAAATCCATAAATGCGGCAGGGGCATTAGTCAATCCAAATGGCATCACCGTAAACTCATAATGCCCGTACCGAGATCTGAATGCCGTTTTGGAGATGTCCTCGGCCCTCACCCTCAGCTAGTGGTAACCGGACTGAAGGTCAATCTTCGAAAATACCGCAGCTCCCTGTAGCTGATCAAACAAATCGTCGATCCGTGGTAATGGATACTTGTTCCGGACGGTCACTTTGTTCAGTTCCCTATAATCCACACACAGACGAAGCGATCCATCCTTCTTCTTCACAAATAGAACAGGCGCTCCCCACAGTGACACGCTGGGTCTAACAAAACCCTTGTCCATTAGATCCTGTAGTTGCGCCTTCAGCTCTCTCAACTCGGCAGGCGCCATCCGATAAGGTGCCTTCGAGATTGGCGTGGTTCCCGGGACCACGTCAATCACAAACTCTATCTCCCTCTCCGGCGGTATAGTCGTCAACTCGGGGGGAAACACATCTGGAAACTCGCGGACAATGGGGATATCCTCGAGTCCTAGTGTCGCCGTAGGCACCTCCACAATAGTGGCCGGAAAGGCAGTGCAACCTGTGCTCAACATCCGCCTAGCCCTCGCCGAAGAAATAGTCGCTGCGAACAGCGTGCTCTGGCAACCTCTGAAGATAAACTCCTCCTGTCCTGGCTCGCGGAGAGTCACCGTCCTCTCTCTGCAGTCAATAGTGGCACAATACCGCGACAACCAATCCATCCCTAACACCAAGTCAAAATCCTGGAGCTGCCGCAAGACAAGCAAGTCTGCCGGCAATATCCAAGGTCCCAACTGTACCGGGCAAGCCACACAATACTCCTCGACATGCAAAACATGATCAGGAATCCAAACCTCTAATGCATGCGACAAGGACTCTATCTCTATACCATGAAGGGATGCAAATGCTCGACTAATAAAAGAATGAGATGCCCCAGTGTCAAACAAGGTACGAGCCCTAATGCCAGAGAGTAAGATAATACCTGCCACCACCTGGTCGGCCCCTGAGGAGTCCGCTAACTGGGCCGCATATACTCGCCCGCTCGGTGCTGGAGGCCGGTAATCGGTGGAGTGGGAAGAAGATGGCCTGCTCGCTAGAGCATAGGGCCGCTGAGCTGTCGGCCGCTGCTGAGGTGCAAAGGGGGCCGATGCTGAAGAAGGTGCCGCTGATGTCGAAAGAGGGCATGACGATCGCAGATGTCCAGACAGCCCACAAATATAGCAGCGTCCCCACCACTGACCACAAGTATTAGCGGGATACTGTCCTCCGCAGAAAATACACCTATTAGGGAACCGGGTCTCTGTCGACTGCTGTGGTGGCCTCTGAGACTGCCGTTGGGACCTGTGCTGCCTCGACTGCGACCTCTGCTGCTACTACTGCGGTGGCCTCTGGGATCCACCAGGCCCTCGCCTCTCTGAACGCCCACGGCCAGAAAACTAGGGCCGCGGCGGTAGTGGCGGTCTCCATGAACTGGCCTGTCCCCCATCATCTGGGGCTGGTTGCTTCCTATCGGAGCTCTGCGCGACCATACCCCCTCGTCTGGCTACCACATGATCTCCTTTCTCAACCCACTGTGCATGCTCTGTGGCCTCCTCGAGGGTCCGGAGCCTCTGGGCATGCACTAAGGTGTATATCTCGGTACGGAGACCTGCCTCGAATAACTCTACCTGGTGGGGACCATCACGAGCAACGAAAGGCACGCAGTTGAGCAACTGCATGAACTCCTGAAAATAAGCCTGAACCGGTCGGTCGCCCTGTTGAAGGTTCTTCAAATCAACCTCTAGTTTCCTCTTCATGCTGGTCGAGAAGTAGGTATCCAATATCATCCGTCGAAACTCAGCCCACGGTAGCTGTCGGGTAATCTGGAACTCTAGTGGCTCTACCCGATGCCACCAAGTATCAGCATCACCATCCAAACAGTGCACCGCCATATGCACTCGGTACCTCGGATCTATAAAAAAGTCTCTGAAAAGCTTCTCCATCGCAGAAAGCCATATCCCAACGTCCCAGGGCTGTGCATCCCGCCCTGAAAATCTAGGCGGTTCTCGCTGACAGAATTTGGTGAGTTTGTCAGCGATATCCTGCTCCTCCTCCGCAGTCAAAGGCTGGATAGCTCCTGGAGCCCCACTACTAGATGATGGTGCCGCCGGCACAGATGGTACAACTAGAGGCACAGGGGCCTCAGAAACAGCCGGGGGTGGTGCCTCTCTCTGGGCAAGAAACTGGTCCATCCTCTGCTCCTGTCGGCGCTGACCCTCCGCCAACTGGGCCACCAAGGCCCTCAACTCACTAAGCTCAGAGGGTCTGGACTGCTCCGGCTCATCCGGGGGTATAGGAGTACCCCGGGTACGGATCTGGCGTCGGGGAGGCATCCTGCCACAAGAAACCAAACATCAGCAACAAAACCCCACACGACCCAATCTAGCGAAAGTCAAAAGACATCCCTCTATTTCTGTAACTTTATGTTGTCTGCAACCAACATAATTGTTCAACAGAAATAGACTATGTCGATCCCTCTTCCCTCACTGGGTGCCAACACTAATGTCCCAAAGTGATGATCCATATTTGCATAATCACTAAGTAATAACATACAGCTGATCATGCTGTTCCAAATAAATACTTTAATAGGAGTGATTATGGCATAATGATCATGTCCAAAGACCAATGTCTCAATTACATGGATACTATCAATTATTTAATCCCATATTGCATGCAAGGTTTATCAATAATAGGTTCGACATTTTCTAACATCGGAATTCTCTGATGTTCCTAGTGAGCATACCAAAGGAAAGGAATACAACAACCACCCACCTCGAGAAGCGTGCAGTACAACAATACGAGATCCCTCCCTGCCAAGATCCTCAATCTCCAACAATCTCCACAATACGAGGACTGCGATAACACTGCAAACATACCAACCAAATTCCAATTAAACATACAATTCCACAATCAATCACCGTCCCCTAAAATCAGTCAAGAAGATGCTCGATTTCCACCTGTAATAGGGACTCTGAAAAATCAAACAAAAATACCGCTATGATCGTCGCGTCGAGCCCTTCGAAACGAGTACCTGCACGTCCCAAACCGAGCTTCGTAGGTTAAGTTACAAAATCGACAAGGTGACTACCTCAACAATCCCAAGTACAAAAATCTGTAAAACTTTGCTCTGAAAAAGTGGGATTTTTCACCTTCGGGAAAAACTCAGAAAATTCCAGGAAAAATACGATAATGTTCCTCGCGACGCGTAGATAGAAATCGAGTATTGGCACACCTCAATCCGATGTCTGAGTGCGAAGATATCGGCAAAATACTCCGGTGCTGTCCAAAAACCCACACAGCAAATAGGTGGTCAATAGTACCTCAGAAACCATGCGAAAAATCTGGAATACGAAGAAACGATCAACATGAAAAACGAAGCCCTACCTCTCAGGAACACAATGGTGCAAGAATCGTTGAAAACGGTGGTTGGAGAAGGCCAGGGGGGTCCTCGGACCGAAACGCGACGAAAGGGGCAAATAAGGAAAGTGCATCGCAGTGCGCCGGAAAAATGCCAATCTCGAAGTGCGTGCCACCAAAAATCCTGGAACTCCTCCACAAGATGTAGAACAAATTGGTGAGCAAAATCTCTATTGGGCTCTCCCTCTAAAAAGGCTCAGAAAAGTCACAAATGAAGGCCCAAGGAGCCTTTTTATAGGCCCAAGCCCACACCTATCACTGTTCGGATTCGGCCGCTCCCTTTCGGGCGCCCGAATCCGAACAGTCGCACAAAACGGCGTCCGACCAGCGCCCGAATCCACCAGCGTGCGACACGTGTCCCCCGAACAGGCAACAGGCGGTGCAAGTGTGCCCGAGTGATGCCACGTGTCCCGCACCAGGTCAAAGTGGTGGTTGGCGCTCGCCAATGGCCGGGCGCCACGTGTCCTGCCCGGGGGACCCGCCGACCGGTCGCCCGCCTCGCCGGTCGCGCCGCCTGCCCCCCACGCGCGCACGCGCCCCGAGGCGCCGGCGCACCTTTCCGTGCACCGCGCCGTGTGAGCCCGCCAACCACCGGCCGCCACGTGTCCCCGCTCCCGGTCTATGCACCAGCGCGGGGTTCCGTGGACCGCGCATCACGCGCCGGCCACTCCTGGGGCGCCACGTGTCCCCACGCCGGGTCCATGCGCCAGCCGGTGCTGCTCTGTGGACCGCGCTCAGTAAACCGTCCAGTAACAGGCCGCCACGTGGCATCCAGCCGGTCTACGGCCTCACCCATTCACCAGAATGCACTGAAAACTTCCGGGAGTCCGTTTTTGGGCATCCGGACTCAGAATTTAACAAGCAAATAGTCGTTTTCAAGCGTTTTTTCGCGCTGAATCCAAATCCAACCTCTGTTTGGCCTAAAACCTTTTCTAAAATTCGGCAAAAGCAGCCGAAGGCCAATCCAGCTATCAATAACTCACAGGGTCCATCTGTGGCATCCCTTTGATGCACTATGGGCCAGACACACCATCAACAGGTGTTTAACACAGTGGATTCACGGGAAAAAGCTACATGGGGTTCAGGGGCCCTACAGACACGCCACATGGGCCTCCTAAAGCTGCTGGTCACACTGTAAGAGCCCGTAGAGATCCGGGTCACCACATCCTCCCCCACTAAAAGAAAGTTTCGTCTCCGAAACTAACACAACTCAAACAGGAGTCACAGATACCAAGAGTAAGTACTCAACATCACCGTCTCCAGCTCCCAAGTCACTACTCACTCCCCGTGATTACTCCTCAACAACAACAACACCCAGTACGGCATGACCCAATTGCGCAATTCCCTCATCTCACGGGCCAGAATTCGCAACGGGCATCCCACATACTCCAAGCTCTCACAAATCTCAAAGGAAATGAGTCAATCACGGGTGAGGGATCCAAGAGAATAACACTCCTGTCCTGAGACGTGGAAAAACCACAGGGACTCCAACAAAAGCTGAGGGAAAAGGAAAGAAAAATAGTACAACACACATCAACACCATACCCTGGTGCCAACTCGACCAGTGCAACCTAAAACACCCCCCATGCGATCATCCAAGAAGGGAAGAAGCCTTAACAAGCCGGGGTCCTCACTCAGTCACTCTCAAATCCTGACCATCCGAGCGGACTGCTCCATCGCAGCCTACCATCAAAAGGAATCCTCCGGGAGACAATCTCAAACCCTGTACACAATAATGGTCCTTCACAGCGCCAGCTGTGGAATCATCAAACTCAACCCCAAATAGCTCTCCTGCTTTAGGTATCCGCCACCACAGTGGCCCTGTCGGGGTGATACTAGATGCTCATCAATAATCCAACTGTAACACCACAGCCACTATGGGAGGCATCACTATAACTCGCAAATCCATCTCCCACCGCTGACTAAGCTAAAATCGGCGCTGGTATCAATCTCAAATAGCATCCATCTTGGCCGGATTTCCACCGCCGCCCCTACGGCTAGAATATGTAATCCAAGAAGATATGCTCTCGAAGCTAAAACTGGTACCACAACAACTTGGCATATAGCTTCTTCCTCACAGACCTTGTCACACCATCTACAAGTGCTCCACAAGTTCTAAATCACACAGGAATGGGGGTAAAATCAAAATATCCCAGGAGAATATTGGCAATAATCCTTCCAAGTGCAGCTGGAACACACAATTTCTCAAATCTTAAAGACGACAGGGCATTAGTCATTCCATCTGGCCTCACTGTACTCATAATGCCCCTACCGTGTCCTGAACACCATCTTGGCGAAATACTCAGCTGTATGATTCCAAATAGGTACAGGCATTACAAACAAACAACTGCCAATAACTCCATCAAAAGGTCCTAAATAATATCCGGACCTGCATGTGCTCAAACCACAAAGGAACCCTCATCGTCGTGTATCAACGACGTGGCATCACCACCGTGTACCAACGGCGTGGCACTAGGTCAAACAGATCCTCGATCCATCAGATCCCTGCACCTGTGCCATCAACTCTCCCAGCTCTACAGATGATATCCAAGAGGTACTATTGAGGTTGGCGCGGTTCCCAGAACCACGTCAATCGCAATCTCAATCTCCCTATCCGGCGGCATAATCATCAACTCGAGTGGACTCACACGCGGGATCTCGCGGCGATAGGAATATCGTTTAGTCCCGGTGCCATCGTAGGCACCTCTCACACTGTCGTTATAACCTGTGTGCTCGAACAGTCTCAATAAACAAGCCTCCTTTTGTCTGCCTCGCAGAAGGTCACAGTCATCTCTCTCCGCACTTAACCATCCTGTGGTACTGTGCCAACCAATCCCAAGCACTGGGTCAAATTGCCGAACTGCCACAATTACCAATAAGTCTGCCGGTAACTCGCGGCCTCAACCGCACTGGACATGATCCACAAGCCTCCTCCACATGCACAACACCAACAGTGGCATGTACCTCTAGTGCACGTGGTAACAACTCTGCCTCTAGTCCATGCCGGAATGCAAAGTGCACCAACTCCGACTCCTGTGATGAAATCACACCTACGACAATCCGATCCACTGCCGTGGTGCCCTCCAACCAGGCGGCACAATCTCATCCACACGATGCAAGCGGTTGTCGCTCAGTCTACCAGAAAATATCTAGACCAATCACAAAGGGAGAACGACCTCTGTCTCTGCTCACACTGAGGCGACGGATATGGTCCTCCGCAGACAACAAATCCACGCTACCGCTGCGCTACTCTGATATAGATGCTGATGTTGCCATCGAGGTCCACCCGACCTCTGACATCTCAGAAAATCCATTATTTCAACCGTCATATGACCAAACACAATTGATTCATGCAATTCCTTATACAATTATCCTTACTAAGCTCACCCCTCAATCACATATATTGTACCCCAAACATGCATGTTATCAATCACAAAGGGTAACATTCCCTTGGGTAAGCTTTACATTAACCGTCCACAAGGATATCCACCATCCTAGAAAGGAAAACGAAAATGCCTCTGTCAGCCGATCTGTCCTCCATCACCTAGCGCCAAGCGCCTCTATCCAGAACTCGCCTCTGGCGACAGATCCCTATCCAAGGGAACCGCAACGCCATGCCCCAAAAACAACGCCTACTCCATCGCGGCATCCAAAATCTGTACGGGAGGGACCGAATAAATTGAAAGGTATCCTGGCGCAATCCACTCCCAAACACACATATCCTATGCGCCTCGTCCCTCGAAACCTGGAGCGAGTAGTTCAACAACTGCATAAAACCTCTGGCCTAGGGAGGCTCTCGAATAGTCTCTCCATCACCACCAACCATGATTCTGCCTCCAAAGGTTCCAACTCAATTCCACAAATCGGAGTGGTTCATCTGCCAAAACTGGCTCCATCGATCGATGATGTCCCACAGCTCATCAGCTGTCAGCTATCCACCCTGCCTCGGTGCCTCGACACTAAACATTGGCACGGAGGGGGCTACTCGCTCCATCGGCGCCACAGAAATCACTGCTGCTGAGGATACTACAACCAGGTGGTCTCAGGAGAAAAGCACTGTCGGGCTGCCCGCTGCTCCGACAACTGTGTCACCCAGATCGGCTGCTCACTCTGCCGCTGATAAGCCTCTGACAATCCTGTCATCTGGGTCCGGAGCTCTCTGACCTCAATCTGGGTATCCGGCCCAAATCCAACCGCTCAAGCTCAACTGCTGCGACAGGATGCACACGGGTCAAAACCCAGCGTCGGGGAGACACCGCTCACCACGACAGAACCACAAAACAGCACACCACAAGCACTCGACCCAATCCAGCGAAAGTCTAGAGCATGTCATCCCTTCCACAGCGTCATGTTGTCTGCAGCCAACATAACCACTCAGGAGAATAAACATGCCAATCACTCATCCCGTCCCTTGGGAGAGGTATAAAACTCAATAATGACTCTCGCTATAAGTCACGACTCTCACGAAGTCATCCTAGGGTCAAACCATAAGCCTAGGGTTTCTAAGTCCACCATGACCTACAACCTAGGCTCTGATACCACCCTAATCTGTCACGCCCCGGGGTCGAAACTGCGACCCGAGCTCGCCAACAGATCCGCCACCTATACAAAACCCCGCATAGGCGAAGCGTCTAACCTGCAAGAAAAGGTACTACAGCTAAACAGATATCAGAGCTACAAAATAAACTGTTGTAAAACTAAAATCCGCTCACTGTACAACTGGAAATAATGATACAAATATCCATCTCCCCAAGTAAATCCTCATACAATATCCTCTAAATACAAAACCATAAGCTCAAAGAGGGAGGTAACTCAAAAATAATTCATCAGTGTACAGGCTCTCAGTACAAGTCAGATCCTCACTACAAAAATCTCTCAAAGAAGAAGTAAAAATAATCTACTGACTGTACTATAAATCTCCAATGAGGGGAAAACAACTACTCTCCAAAGACAGGTAGGGATCTAGCTTGCGACTCCCTCGCCTCGAACAACAACCGCAAAATCAGCAACACCCGCTAAGACTCTGCAAAACAAAGGAGAGAAAAGACAAAGGAGGGGGAAAACCCCCAACAGGTGTGAGAACTACATCAACACGTAGTTCTCAGTGGGTACCGCCACCAAGCCCGACGGTCTGCCCACTAAGTCTACTAGAGGCATAAGATAACCATGCAGTAAAAACTGAATAAGAAAGCTGGAGGTACTCAACAGCTACCATGCCTCTATCTAAATGCTCAAAAGGGGAGAACCAGAGAAAGGTATGCAACCACTAGCACATGAAGTGCAAAATTGACCCAATCGAGCTGACTGCCACATCTGGTCCAGTCAAGCCTGCGCCCACCTACAACCACCTCCCACTACCGGGCAGGAATTACGTAGGGTGTCCAAACGGACTAACTCGCTATCGAATAGTGGCTCATGCAGGCTATAGTCGAAATCCACGCGCTCTCTCAGAACGGATAGACTCAAGATCCTCAACATCTCGCACAACGGTCGAAATACTCACAATGACCTCGGGGCCACCGTCAACCCCAAACGGTTCCCAACCACACTAGCACTGGTCTAAACACAGCTACTAGACTCCACCCAGCCCCCTGACACGAGTGCAATAATAAAGTACCTGCCTGTAATAAACCCAATCAATGGACCAGTAAGAAATGGAACTGCTTGCTGTGCCTGCCTATCGGGTATGCTGGCCAACGCATAGCACCGACGAGAAGGAGTCTCAAGGACTCAAAGCCTGCCTGTCGCACACTCCGGAGTGGCACTCGAGGGGAGCGACCCACACGAGTAAAGTATCTCAGTAACCAGCAACATAAGTATCATAAAACAGCAGGATTGGATCACGAATCTGATCAAAGTGGGAAAAATCCATCCACTAAAGGGAAACCCGATCCCAAATCTGATGCAACGGTAAACAATAAGTGGGAAACTCCATCCACTAGAGAAACCTGATACCCAATCAGATGCATAAGCAACCTCCGGTCAACCGCCCAATGTCCGCGGTTGCCGCAATACCCCACAAACCACAACCTGGTGCAACAACCCACACCCGGCCAACCGCCCAATATCCGCGGTCGCCGAAAACCCTGCCTACCATAATCCGGTACAACCTGTCCCCGACACCAAGATCCCAGCTACACTATCCCAAATCTCTGCTCGAACCTGAGCAACATGAACCATATGACTGACAAAAAAAGAGAAAAGAAGCAAAGATGGTTTCTCCTAAGTCAAGTCCCAAAATGAAAGTGTAGCTGTAAAAGATGGCCTATCTAGGTGTCCATACAAGCATGCATTTGTCCTCAAGAAAGATAAAAGGAAGTATAATCGATAGTAGCTTCACATAAATATAAACTCATGCCAAAATCATCTATGGACTACACCTGCCCAAAATCCATGATCCATAATCCATAATAACTCCTCAGAGTAAAACCCGCACATAGATATAATATACTGTCCCCTTAAATGATCAATCCTCGTAAAATACTATGTGCTAACATGGCATGCTAAAAACCCGCTACTACCAAAATGTCAAACCCACACGAATAGGTCAATGATTAAATAACATGTACAATAATTAGGTAAGCATTAATCCACAAGATCTAGGCCACTTTCCATGCTTACATCTCAATACTATTAATTGTACATTTAACCATGCATGCATTCTAATATATAGAATTAGAGAACCGTCCACCGGTTCTGGGGACAAAGCAACCCACCTGAAACGCTTTCCGCAGGCAAAGCCGAAGTCGGTGAAGTACGTAGACACACGCTATCCAAAATCTGCCAAAACCGCACCCTCGGTATTCAGTCGCACAAGCCTCTGTTCCAACCAACAACATCACCAACAATCAATAACCAACACCACAACACTCCCCAAAAACAGTACATGCTGTTTTTACAACCAGCATAGAAAACAGGGGATTTTCACCTATGTGCAGTCCTCTAAAAATCCCAGAAAAATCACGGTTGCGATCCTCGCGACAAGTAGCCCCAAAACGAGTATTTATACTCCTCCTTCCGACACCTGTAGGCCAAGAAACAATTAGAACAACACTAGAAGTCCACATCCTCAAGAACAAAAGCCTCTAGAAATTCAGTCCCAAAGAAGATTAATTCTCACCTTGGAAACGACCTCAGAAAAATCCAATAAAAATATGGGTACGTTCCTCTCGAAGCGTAGATATCAATCGAGTTCTTAAACGCCTCATTCCAATGCTAATAGACCGAGAAAATTCAACAATACTCCACCACTGTCCCAAATCTTACAGCAGTACAAGGGGTTAAAGTGTGCCTCAGGAACCGTGCTAAAAACCCAAAATTAGACAAAGTAATCAACACAAAAATCGAAGGCATACCTCTCGTGAACGCGCTGCTGCAAAAATCAGCTCAAAATACCATCGGGGTGATCCAGGGTGTCTCGCGCACTGAAATGCGACGGTAGAAGCCAAAAACGAAGAAGCGTCGCAGTGCGCCGCGTCGCAGAAAATGCAAATGTTGCGGCCTCCAAAAATTCCGGGAATCCGCCACGAGATGCACCACGAGATGATGAACAATCTTCCTTGAGGCCTCACAGAGAGATGAGCTCGGGAAGAGGGCCAAAATGGGCTGCAAAGAAGGCTTATATATAGCCAAACCGAACAAATCAAATAATGCCGAATGGGTCCCAACTTTCGGGCGCCCGAATTGATTCGGGCGCGCACAGTGCGCCCAAATTGATTCGGGCGCGCACAGTGCGCCCGAATCCTGGCCGTCCATCAGCGCCCGAATCAACCATATGCTCCACGTCACCCCAAAACAGCAAACAGCAAACTCCGCCATCCGCGCTGCGCCACGTCGCCCGCACCCGAACAGCAAACAGCGGCGCCGGCCACCCCGGCCGCGCCGCGTGGCACCCCCGTACCTACCCTGCGCACGTCGCCCGGCTGACCCGCGCGTATGGCCACCTGCCCGCCAGTACGGCCACCTGCCCCGACCACCTGTTCCGCTCCTCGCGTGGACCGCGTGCACTACACCGCTCCAACCACCAGCTGCCACGTGTCCCCCGCCGGTCCATGCACCAAGCTGCGCGTCCCATGGACCCCGCGCGCGTGCGCCCGCCACTCCCGGGCCGCCACGCGTCCTGCCCCCGGTGCACGCCGGCCCCGTGGACCGAGCGGCCAGCGCCTCTGCCCGCGCCGCCGACGCTGCCCCCCGGCCGCCGGAACAGTAACCTTTCCTCGAAAATCGTGTTTTGGCATCCGGGCTCCGAAAAATACAAGTAAATAGTCCATTTCGATCGTTTTCGCGCACTGAATCCAAATCCGCTGTCCGTTTTGCCTAATTCCATTTCTAAAAATTGCCGAAGGCATCCGGAAAGGTGTTCTTAATCCAAATTTTCACGCTGAGTCTAATTTAAATATCTGTTTCACACGAAACCACTTCTAAACATTCGACGGGGTCATCCGACTACCCACGTGATCCATTTAACACCCGAAGTCCATCACTTGTGTCCAAATTGGTGCAGAGACACCACCGACATGCCACATAGGCCTCCAGAAGCTGCTGGTCACACTGTAGGAGCCCTGTAGAGATCCGGGTCACCACGTTTAACCTTGAATCTAAAACGATGATAGAATCTTTTAATGTTAAAGTAGATAAAGTTTTTCATTTATCTTCTGATAAATCTACTCCTGATATGTCTATTGATGGTGAATCTCCTGCTAATGATATTGCATCTTTGCATGATAATACTTCTGAACATTTTGATGCATCTCATGGTTCTTCTAGTTTATCTAATGTGCAGGAATCATCGCAAATTCCCCCGAGTACTCCGTTACCTCAAACGCTTCGAAATTCGAAGGACCACCCGGAATCAAACATCATTGGAGATCCTCAAGAAGGAGTTAGAACTCTGAGACAATTGGAATGTGGAGTCGCATGCTATGTCTCCATAGTAGAACCATGGAACATTGATGAAGCTCTTCAAGATGACTATTGGATTGAAGCAATGCAAGAAGAGCTCAATCAGTTTGAAAGGAACAAAGTCTGGGAATTAACGAAGCCCCCGAAGCAACAAAATATCATCCGTACAAAATAGATTTTCAAGAACAAGAAAAATGAAGATGGTACCATTATTCGGAACAAAGCACGTCTAGTTGCTCAGGGCTATTCACAAGTTGAAGGTATAGACTTTGATGAGACTTTCGCCCCCGTTGCTCGTCTCGAGTCCATTCGTATACTTTTCGCAATTGCTCATCATTTTAAAATAAAATTTTTTCAAATGGACGTTAAGAGCGTATTTTTAAATGGTTTTCTAAATGAGGAAGTTTATGTTGCTCAACCAAAAGGTTTCATTGATAATAAACTACCTAACCATGTTTTTCGATTGAAAAAGGCTCTTTACGGTCTAAAACAAGCACCGCGAGCATGGTATGAAAGATTGACAAAGCACCTTTTGGAAAAGGGCTATACTCGAGGGGGAGCAGATCGGACACTCTTTATGAAGCACTTTCAAGACAACTTCATTGTGGCACAAATATATGTGGACGATATTGTGTTTGGCGCTACAAGGAACAATGATGCTTCGAAATTCGCCGAGACGATGGAAAGCAAATTTGAGATGTCCATGATGGGCGAGCTTACATATTTTCTTGGATTGTAAGTTAAGCAAAGTGAAGATGGCATTCATTTATGTCAATCCAAGTATGCGAAGGAGTTGGTCAAGAAATTCGGATTTGAGAATTCTAAAGACTTTCCGACTCCTATGGGAACTAGCAATAAGGGATTAGGAAGTGAATCTCACGGAGAAAGTGTAGACGAGAAGCTTTACCGAAGCATGATTGGAAGTCTACTCTACCTTACGGCTAGTCGCCCGGATATTTCTTTCAGTGTTGGGATTTGCGCGAGATATCAATCAGCACCGAAGGAAATTCACCTGAAAGCGGTGAAAAGGATCATCTGGTACGTCAAAGGTACATTAAATTTTAGAATTTGTTATCCTATGGGCACATCTCTCGATATAATAGGATATTCGGATGCCGATTGGGCTAGATCAGTGGATGATCGGAAGAGCATGAGTGGTGCATGTTTTTACCTTGGCCATTGTCTTGTAGCATGGCATAGTAAAAAGCAAAACTGTATTGCTCTCTCTACTGCCGAGGCGGAATACATTTCAGCGGGAAGTTGTTCGACTCAATTGATTTGAATGAGAAGTGTGTTGAGCGACTTTCGCATTCCTGCGACTTCGGTAACAATTCTTTGTGACAACACTAGTGTCATAAACATTTCTAAAAAGCCTGTGTTGCACTCAAGAACAAAACACATTGAACTTAGATATTATTTTCTTAGAGAGCTAGTTGAATCAAACACTTTACAAATTTCTTATGTTTCAACTGAAGATCAATTAGCCGATATTTTGACAAAACCTTTGGATCAAAAATGTTTTATTCTTTTGCGAAAAGCAATTGGTATGCTTTCTTTGAAATAACAATTTTTGAACCATTGCTTAGGTAGGTTTTGTTTTGTGTTTTGTGTTCTTTTTGTTTGTGAAATAGAACATTAACTGAGCATTAGTATAATTGACTTTAATTGCATCTTTTCATGTTTAGATAAATTCATTATGATTTGGATATCATTATAACTCTCTTGATGTATTGATCATTTATATCAATTATTTCATCTTTATTTGATCAAAATTAATTCCTCTCTTAGTGATCACTTGGTATAGTTTTTATCTTATTTGATAATTGAGTTAAGTATGAACATGAGATCAATAGTTGGTTGAATAATTAAAATTTTATATAATTTATAGCCAATTGATGGGGAGTATTATTTAAAGTTTCATGCTCAAAAGATGTGGAAAGAGTTACATCCCTTAGTGGAGTGTGAAAACGACCACCACATGGAGGAAAGAGCTACCACTTCGGTCGTCCGAGTATTATGTGCAGCTACCACATGTTTACCAAGCATGGTGTTCTTGATAAAATGCCTTTTGAAATACTTGATTTTGTCGAATTTCAAGGTTGGTATAAGGTGGGATTTCAAATTGAAAGATGCTCAAAGAGTCACTCCCTAAAACATATTGACTGGATAGCATTATCTAATTTATTAGGGATTTCAAACATCTATCGATCTTTATGCGTCATTTTCTTTATTCAATTGATGATTTGATAAACACATTACTCATTAGATCGTGATTGATATTTAGAACTTGCTCAACTTTGGAGGATATAACTTTTATAAATTTTCGTTTCATTATTTGAGTATTAATGATAGATTTAGCATTTCTTTTGATGTGAAACGATACTTTTTGTTTAAAGTTGATATGCAAGAATGCTTACATACTTTTTTTGGATTTTCTAAAATTTTTACAAATTTATCTGAAGAAAAAGTTGCAGGCAGTCCGGACTGGATGATTCAGTCCGGATCCCGGACGATGGGATTTCCTGCGCCAAGCCGATCCGGACTGAACTCCCGACTCGATCCGGACCGCGACTAGGTTTTAATAGAAACGAAGGGTTTTTCAAATTCTATTCTCTCTAATCTTTTGTTTCTAGCTTCCTAGAGTTTCTCTCTCTAAAATCAAGGAGATTTGGATCTATTGCAACTCATTTTCACTCGATCCAAGTAAGTTCTTATGATCAAAATTCTTGTTTTCACTGTTTTTCCTTATGTTCATCAAAATATGAGGGATTTTATGGTACAATCTCGTTTTTGCACGGTTTTTTATCCAATTTTTTTTGAAATAAGAACTCTGGATACATTAGATTTGTTTCTATGCCTTGTATTCATTTGATTAACGGATTTTTGGGCTTCGATTTCTAAAAATTCGATTTTAGGGCAAATTTTAGGAATTTTCGAAAATCATGGGATTGATCTATTTAAAAAAAAAATTACAAATCTTTCTTGATTCCTAGTCTTTATACATGATAAAGATTGTTTGGGTATGGTTTTTCAAAATTTTGAAATTAAACAATTTTTTCCATGTTTTTTGAGCTCTTGCTCACAAGATCACTTTTTCAAACAATCCGGCAGCAATGGCGTTTGGATGGGTGATAGTGCTCATTGTGGCAATGGTTGGCACTCGAGCAACTAATTAACAAGCTGAAGAGGACAAGAAAGACTCAAAAGGAGGGAGAGTTTGGGTCTCTAGATGATTCAGACACAGAATCAGAGGACTGGGATAAAGTCCTTGAAGAAACCGCAGCATTGGCTGCAGCGGCATCGAAGGGCAAAGCCCTAGTTCCTGGAAAGGCGAAGACTCCGCCTACTGCCGCCGAGAAAGGAAAAGCTCCCATGCAATCAACTTCCATGAAAAGAAAGAGTGTTGCAAGGAAGAGAGGTCGATCTCGTGGAATTGAGATTGAAGAGCTACTTGCAAGTGAGCCACCTCCATAGGATTTTGTTCATATCAGCACAGATAGAATGAAAGCATTTGACAACCGTGAATGCATTGGAGAACAACATGTGAATGTTGGGAATCTACGAGACCGATCCACAGTTTTTGGTGTTCTTTTTTATCGAGCCGGTCTTTCTCCAATCTGTAAGTTTCCCGAAACCACAGGTTATTGCATTCATTTGGTTAGAACTTTCTATCTTTGTGCGAATCAGCTTCAGGATGTTGAAGACGTACCAATGGAGTTTAAGACAACGGTCCGCAATACCTCAGGTTATTGGAGAAGTTTTGGGTATAGATACTAATCTTGAGGGAACTCATTATTTGAAGGGTTGCCCTATGACAAGCTTAGATTGGCAACAGCAAGAGCAGCAGCAACAGCTTATACCTCAGAGGATAAAGCCTCTGTCACATCAATTTACCGAGAATAATAACGTTTATCGTCGGAATAAGAGCGAATGTCGATTGAACAAGTTCGGATTTCTACGGAACTTGCGCAAATTACTGCCACCCAAGCCGACATGAAGAAAAAGTTCAAATCTTTCGCAAAATTGGTCAAAAAGATTTTTACTAAACTTGGTTGCAGTGACTCCGACGACACCGACTCGGGTTGATGTTTTTGTCTTTTTTTTCAATGTTTCTTCTAATGATCTCTTTTGCAGGTTCTTCATTTCAGTTCTTAATATTTTTGAACTTTGCATTATTCTTCTTTTATTTTGGCTTGTTTTCTATGACAAAAAGGGGGAGAGAACATGGAACATTGAGAACTTGAACTTGAGTACTTTGAACTTTGACAGTAAGGTAAGTTGAAAACTTTGTACTCTGAGTACATGCCACTACTTACTATTTGACTAACTATTTGGGCATGTAATATTACTAACAAGTTGCTTGATAACTGACATAACTTTGAACTTGTTAATTGTTGTGATATGACATTTGAACTCTTAATGATTAGATGATATGTGAATCTTTGACTGTCGACTTTCTTACATATCTGATAAATAATGTCATAAGGAGTATAAACTCTATCTCTCTGATTGTTTATTGAATGTTTAAATTCCTGAGGTATCTATCGATTTTTTTTTTCAAGAATTATTTCTTTGCAGAGAGTACAAGCGTCTAAGTCTAGAGTTTGTATTAGGAGTTTATCTCTTGTATTCATTTATATTTGGATCATTCATGTAAATTTTTGTTGTATGGTGATACCAAAAACAAAATCTTTTTTTTTAAGTGGATTTTTGTTTTGTCACGAAACCGCCAAAGGGGGAGATTGTTAAGGATTTTGTGTTGGCGTATTTCGTGAAGTGTTCTAAGTCTTGAAGATCGAAGATGAAGAATTGTGGATCATATACATCAATCTCAAGAAGAATGAATTCAAAAGGATCAGGTACGTTTAACTAAATAATTTTGGTGATCCGAATACATTCTTGTAGTTTAGAAACACTTGGAAGATTTTTCATTGCATAAAAATCAAAAACTGGACAAGTTGGATGTTCAGGATCCGGATCAAACCATTCCAGTCCGGACCCCGAACATAGTTTAGTTCATGCGTAACTCCAGTCCGGAACAGTCCCCAGTCAGTCCGGACCCCGAACCTTGTGTTTGCTGAAATCGCATGAACTGTCCGGATCAGGAAATTCCAGTCCAGACCCCGAACTATTTTTTTAGGAAATTTGCTGAAAAAAGACGACAGTCCGGATCAGCCAAATCCAATCCGGACCGCCGTGCGGAAAAAATTCTGTTAAGTCCATTTTTGATGTTTATTTCTTTCCAAAGGTTTTTAACCTATAAATAAACCCTAATTTCACATCTAGGGTAACCGAATGAAACCGAAAAAAATATAAAAAATTCACATATATAGAGAAGAAAGGAAAACATGATCTAATCTATGTTTCTTCGTCTATATTGTTCAATTTGATTCTAGGGTTTCTAAACTCTTATTTCTTGTAGAATCAAATTGAATAATACTTAAATGGTAATTTCTTATCTATCTTTGATCTAAGTATTCGGCGGATTATCATCACCAAGAAAACAACGATTTCCCAAAATCGGCGCGTGGATTCGCGTGGCCTTGTGGATTCAAGGTGCTACCGCTTTCGTGGATTCGGAGCGAGGTACGTTCATGTGATCGATACGTGCTACATTGGTGAAGATCGTGGATTCGGTTGGACGTCGTGGATTCGACGTTGGAAGTCGTGGATTCGGTGTTGGACGCAAATCGTGGATTCGAGGAGCGTTGTGGAGCGAGCGGAGAAGATCTACTTGGAGCGTATGGAAAAGGTTGAGTCGTAGTGTTACGGTAAATCACCTTGTACGTGTTTAATCTTAGTGGATTTCGCCGTGTTATCGGTCCCGTGGTTTTTTACTCATTTGATGGAGTTTTCCACGTAAAATCTTGCGTACTTTATTTATTTTCCCCATTGGATTATTTTTTACGCAACGATTTGGTATGTTTATTGTTTACACCTATTCACCCCCCCTCTAGGTGGTTTTTTCCTTATTCAAATCCATTATTAACATAACCCACAACCATGACTAAGACTTGGCTTCTTACCATGCCACATCTCATAAGGCGTGGTAAGAACGGATTTAGAGGGAATCCTATTCAGTAGGTAGGCTGCGGTAAGCAAAGTATGTCCCCAAAGAAACAAAGGAAGATCAGTGAAACTCATCATGGATCGAACCATATCTAATAAAGTTCGATTTCTCCGTTCTGACACTCCGTTGAGTTGAGGTATTCCAGGAGGAGTCCATTGGGAGACTATGCCGTTTTCTTTGAGATATGTTAGGAACTCCCCACTAAGGTATTCTCCCCCTCGATCTGATCGAAGAGCCTTAATGGGTTTTTCAGTTTGCTTCTCTACTTCACATCTGAATTCTTTGAACTTTTCAAAAGATTTAGATTTGTGTCTCATAAGATAGGCATACCCATGCCGTGAATAATCATCAATAAAGGTTATGAAGTAGAGATAACCACCCCTGGTTTGCACATCAAATGGACCACACATCAGTGTGTACCAAGGCAAGTATCTCAGTGGCCCTTTCCCCTTGTCCTATAAAAGGTAATTTGGTCCTTTTTCCTTGAAGACAGGATTCACAGACTGGATAAGATTCAGAAGTCAATGGGCCCAGAAGCCCATCTTTCTCCAATCTGTTAATTCTTTCCTCTCCAATATGACCAAGTCTTAGGTGCCACATATACTTTATGTCACGCCCCGGGGTCGAAACTGCGACCCCGGGCTCGCAAACAGATCTGCCGCCCATACGGTGAACCCCGTAAAGACGAAGCGTCTAACCTGCAAAAAGAAGGATACTATAGGTATACAGATATCAGAGCTGAAAAGTAACTACTGAAATAAAATAATACAACTGTCCAAAATATACAAGTCTGAACCTCACTACATAAGTCTCTCAAAATACAACTCTCAACAGTAACAAGCCACTAAAAGTCCATCAGACTGTACAAAAAGCTCCAAAATAAAAGGGGGAACAGCTATACTCAGATGACGGGTAGGGAACTAGCTCGCGACTCCCTTACCTCGATCAGCCACAGAGGGAACAGCAACTCCCGCAGAAGGCTCTGCAAAAACAAGGAGAGGAAAAAGAAAGGGGAAAACCCCCAGCGGGTGTGAGAACTACAACCAACAGTAGTTCTCAGTGGGTACCGCCACCAAGACCGACGGTCTACCCACTAAGTCTACTAGAGGCATAAAGTAACAAATGTAATACTGAAAGGAAAGAGCTGGAAAATAACTCTACAGCTACTATGCCTCTATCTAAATGCTCAAGAAGTGGAACAGATGGAAACATGATGCATCTACTAACTCTCGAATACAGTCACCCAATCTACACTGACTGCCACATAGGGTCCAGTCAAACCTGCGCCCACCTACTGCCGCACATCCACAAGAGGACGAGTCTACCGTAGGGTGTCTGTGACTGCCAAACCTGGCCCAGCCAGAGGGACTGCGTCGATAAGTCGCGATAGCAAAGTAACAGGCCCAACTCCGGAGTGGCACTCGAGGGGCGCGACCCCACCGAGGAAAGTATCCGCGCATCTCTGTCGAGCTCAATATGGCTCATGCAAGCTATGGTCCAATCCACTATCAACAAGATCGACAGTACCCGAATCACCTCTCTAACTCACTAACAAGAAACACTCGAACAGCTAGGACCGCTGTCAACCCAACGGCTCCCAGAAAGAATATCAACTCTACATGCAACTCACTAGCCGGGTATACTCCACAACCGGCAACAATAAAGGGTCCGAGAACCCCGAAAGACTAAAACCTACAACCCAAATCAAACAAGAACAGGCTCTAGGCATAGCCCCTCGTTGTTCTCGACCCAAAGAAAAAGGCAGCCCTTAGAACCCAGACCACTCGAATCATCTCGAGTGGAAAAGTTTATAGGAAAAATGTGACATTTATTACTGAAAGCCATTTTTCACTCAAACCCACGCGGGGTGAGGACTAAAAATAGTTCCTTTTTGGAAACCATCTTGATCTGAGAAAAATCCATTTTTAATGATTTTTAGTTCTTTTTAGGAAAACAGTTTGAAAACGAGTTTTATACCCAAACCTCGAAGGGCTAATGCCTTCGTCTAATCAAACAAGAACAGACTTCGATGCTTGGAAGAAAACATTGGTTGACTAAAATCATGTGTGTGTCCAAAAAGGGTTCTGGGTTCAAGGTCCTACAATCACTGGTACACTCCCGCCACTAAAACAGTGGTGACAAGGAAACAAAACATCCCGGGACCACCGTTCACCCAAACGGCTCCCGCCACAGATAAAAGACCAACTACATCTACTAGACTCCACTCTGCTCCCAAGCACGAGTGTAAAATGCATCCCACACTAAAAGGAATCCCGACCACTCGGCCCACTACCCGGGCGAGGATAACACTATGTCCAGGAATAAAGTATAACGTGTGGATGTCTAAAACATAAATAAACCTAGCCCAAGTGAGAATTTTCTACTAGTCTGGTTAATTTAACTAAAGCAGGATCAGGGAAACATGAATCAACAGGATATCGACAATAATACAGGAAAGATGACATCTCTCTCTAACATGTAGTCTCATCTATCTCATAGCATGTATGTTCCCTATATAATAGAATTAGTAGATAGTCCATCGATTTTGGAGGCGAAATACCCACCTAAAAGTGCTAACTGTCCAAGGTCCCACAGCTGAAAATACCCAAGAACAACAATCTCCAATTTTCCTCAACACCAACGGGTTCAAAAACACCCGCAAACACCTCTGGGTACAACAAAAGGTCCAAGATTACACTTTATTCCACCAAAAAACCCAAGTACAAACAATCTGCTGGAACATTCCCAAAGATGCGCATTTTTCACCTATAAGAAATGCTCCAAAAAATCCAATAAAAATATAAAGGCAATCCACGCGAAGTGTAGATGTCAATAGAGCCCTTAAACGTCAAATTCCGATGCCCAGATGCAGAGATAAAAATCCGACAAGGTGCTGCTGTCCAAAAGATCCACCAGAAGCAAAGGGGGTCAAAAACGTACCAGAAACCCTAATAAAAACTCAAATCTGAGGAAAGTGGACAATACAAAAATCGTATATCTACCTCTCATGAAACCAACGCCGCAAAAATCGTCCAAAAATACTGTCGGAGGAGCTCTATGGACCTCGCAGACAGAAATGCGACGGTAACGGGCCTCTGATGAAGGAACGTCGCACTGCGCTACGATGCCGAAGCCGTCGAGTCTGCGCTCTCCGAAAAATCCGAAACTCCTTCAGCAGATGCACAAGAAGATAAGCAAAAACTTTGCTAAAGGGTGAAAGGGCAAAAGGATTCAGGAAAAGCCCAAAAAGGAAGAAGAAAGGGCCTACTTATAGGCCCTCCGACGAAAAGCTCACAAAAAACAAAGTTATTGGGCTTTTGGGCCCAATTTTCGGGCGCCCGGATCATTCGGGCGGCTACAGTGTTGGGCCCGGCCCAACACTGTGCGCGCCCGGATTTCCTAGAGCCCGCCATGCGTCCGC
Organism: Tillandsia leiboldiana; assembly: GCA_029204045.2. Classification (NCBI taxonomy): domain Eukaryota; kingdom Viridiplantae; phylum Streptophyta; class Magnoliopsida; order Poales; family Bromeliaceae; genus Tillandsia; species Tillandsia leiboldiana. Next base: position 13,876,978 of record CM055060.1, on the reverse strand, counting down.
GCTGCGCTCCCCGCGCCCGCCAACCGCGGAGAGCCGCGTGTCCCGACACGCAGGAGTGGGGCGGCTGCGCCCGGCCAATCGCGGGGCGCCACGTGGCGCCCCCACGTCGCCTCACCTGCCCCCAACCGCTCCCCTGGCGCGTGGACCGTGCGCGCGTGAGCCGGCCACTCACAGGCCGCCACGTGGCGCGCCCTGGTCCATGCGCCAGGCCGCAAGCCCCCTTGGACCGTGCACACAGAGCCCGCCAATCACGAGCCGCCACGTGTCCCCCGCGCCGGCCCATGCACCACCGCCATGTTTCCGTGGACCGCTCCGCGTGCGCCGGCCAATCCGGTGGTGCCACGTGGCACCAGGCCGGTCCACGGCCTCCCCATGCACCAAAACAGGCGAAAAACTTCCGGGGGTCCGTTTTTGGGCATCCGGACTCCGAAAAAGGCAAGTAAATAGCCGATTTTCGACGTTTTTTGCGCTGAATCCAAATATGACCGCGGATTAGCCTAAAGCCCTTTCTAAATTCTGACAAAAATGGCCAGAAGGCAGGCTCAATCCCGAAGCCTCACTGAGTCCGTCCAACGCGTCTATTTGACGCGTTGCGGGTCCCACACACCAACAATAGGTGTTCTACATCACGGGTCATGGGAGAAGCTACACGGGGATCGGGGTCACTACACTTTAGGTTTATCTCATCTCTAGGTCTCTTAGACCTAACGGCACTCACTACCTGCTCAGAAACATTCACAGATACATCTATATGTAAATGGTAAAGACTGTCAATCATAAAACCACGGCCAACAACTTTATTTCTAAAATAAATTGTGAAGTAGTTTTTATCAAAATTAAAAATATAATCACCCTGTGCTAAAGAAGAAACAAAAATCAAATTCCTGTTAGCAACAGGCACATAATAACAGTCTTTGTCCTAACGGTAGTCGCAAAGGATAGGTGTCAGTGGCCACAGTAGCAACTCTTGCTCTATTGCCTACCCGTAGGATGACTTCACATTCTCTCAACCCTCTAATTTTCCTTAGACTCTGCATTGAAGTACACGAATGAGAACTAGAACCAGAGTCTATGACCCAACTGGGAATATAGGAAACCGTAAAGTTAGTTTTTATTATGAGCAGATCTGACATACCTTTCGAATGTGTCTTTCTTCTTATTCTTTAGGTTCTCCAGGTAGACGCGACAGTTCCTTCTAATGACCGTCGACATTTAGTGGAAACATTTTCCTTTGTCAACGGCCTTCTTCTTTGGAGCTTCCCTTTTGAGCTTGTTTTCTGTCTTTTGTTTCTTTTCGGGTTTCTTCTTCTAATTAGACTTTCTTTTAGAAGAGGAAGCCCGCTCCACAGCAAAAACCAAGCCCCTTGAACTCTTCAAGGTTCTCTCAGTAGTTACCAACATGTTTAATAACTCAGCATTAGTGCAGTCAATTTTATTCATATGGTAGTTTACAATAAATTATCCCATATGAATCTGGAAAAGATTGCAGGATCATATCAACTTGCAATTCCTTATCCATTTTCATGCCGAGCTTCTCAACCTCCTCAAGGTCTTTGATCATTGTCAAACAATGATCATGAACAGACTGCCTTTTGATGAGCTGTTCGACAGTTTGGTAACGTGGGGAGGTCCTGGTTGAGAACATAACTGAGCTTCTCGAAACACAAAACCATTTTAAGTTTCTTAGCCAGTCTTTATAATTAGTTTCGATTAAGCAGTTAGTTTCGAAAAACGAGAAAATGGATTGGAAGCGAATATCTTGTTTTGCAGAGAGTAAAGATTCAAGTTAGATATTTGTACTTGTTTCAAAATTTTGTTTTAGGGATATTTTTAAAAACAAACATTAACCTCCCACTATTTTCTCGAGTCTCTTACACTCCTCGGGTAGAGAAACGGAAACCCAACGCGACAAGGGCTTCAAGTGGGTACTACGGTCCCACCAGTTTACCGCACCACCTCACCTGACAGATATTGGCAACACGGAAACCAATGAGTGGACAACTCTTGTCCAATGCTTCTTAAGCAAATTGCAGTGATGTTCGGTCTCTAAGTCCTGTAGGCCTCACCTGACAGATATTGGCCTCATTCTGTAGTTAAGTCAGACCCACCGTTCAAATGCGTAAGCAAAGCCGTTATTGGGTCCCTCACCTGACAGATATTGGGCCCAACCCCATCTTTACTCCGCAGCATCTTATGCTAATAGAGTGGTTGCGCATTCCCAATGCAACTGACCACTGTAACCAGCCGTGCCAATCAACACCAGAAAAGACGCCCGCACTTCTACAACGGTGGAAGACCGCTCGACGTAATATTTATAAGGAGATTTGCATTTAGGTCTCATATTTAATTTTATTTATTTACATCTCATGCAAATAAAAATAAACTGCACATAAAAACAAATATAAAGTAACCGGTGATGATCATGGATCTAAAAAAAAAATTCGTGCTCGAGCCACTGAGCCGGAATCGGGGTCTGAGGGTTAAAAATACAAGCACACACACGTCATTGGTTTGATCGTCTTCAACTTCTTGATCCAATCCGGAGCTACAACTTGATTCGATCACCATCAACTCCTTGATTCAACCGCCATCAAGTGCTCGTCTCAATCTGGGCTTCTTGTGTGCTAACGGTTTGCAACCAATCAATCAATGACGTGCAACCAAACATAATACAACCCAATTAAAGAATAAAATTACATTAATTACATTAGATAACTTTTATCTCCAGTCTATTGAGATACGCAGGTCTCCAAATAAAATTGGCTCGTGCTCGCAGGCACCCAAATCAGCCATAACACAGTCCTTAATTTAAACAAATTTAAAATTACAAGATTCCGCATACACATCATACATCACATGTCGATACATAATAAATTGATTGGTATCCATGATCATCACCCATATATATCTCATACATCACAATAGTTAATTTTGGATATTTTAATTAATTGTTTACGAATTATCCAAAAAAATAGGTGATCAAATCACCATAACGATACGATATTATCAATTGTTTGATTTAACTAAACAGTCAATTCATACAATTTTGATCAATATTTTAATCCGCAAAAAATATCTATTTGATCTCATCAATGATTCACATTTTATGTGAAAAACTATATAAAATTTGATCTCATCAAATCTTATAATAAAATAAATTGATCTAATCAATATAATAAAATTTTAAAATAAAGTTTGATCTCATCAAAATTATATAAAAAAATGAAAATAAAATTTGATCTCATCAAATTTCACAAAAAAAAAAAAAAAAAATATTTATTTTATTTATTTAAATTCTGCGGATTAAAATAATTTCGAATTGATCAAAATTTAATAATTTTACGAATATGGTAAAACAATTTAACAATCATTCAATCAACAAAGAATGATTCAAAATATCCAAATCTATAATTTTAATCTTAAATAACATGAGGATGGCTCTGATACCACTGTTAGTATTTGCGCATAAATAAACGGAGCGGAAAAAGAAATCAAATAAACAAATATTTGAAAAACTTGAGATCCGATCTCAAAACCACGCAAAATAGGATCCCTCATGTATTTAAGATTAAAAGGAAGAGGAGGATCTAATCTTCACCTTTGCGCGGGGAGATCTACACCGCAATTTGATAATCGTGGAATTTGGCTTTTTTAAAGCCGCGCACGCGTCCAGCCTCTACGGGTATCCACACGAGGTTGTCGACTTGATCGAAATTCTCACCGCGGTGCTAGCTCCCTTGCAGAGAACATATTTCTTTGAATGCGGATATTTAGAAAAGAGGAAGAGGAGGAAAAAGATGACGGCTAGGGTTTTCTCTTTTTTTTCTCTTAAAGAAAACTCATACGTATAAAAGGGATAGAATCCTTTTTATAATTATTAAGATAAACATTAAGATAAATTTAAAATTAGATTTAAGTTTATCATATCCCTAATCGGTTCAATCGATTAAATCCTAATTTAATTCGACTTGAACTCAATTCTAATTTGATCAAATCAAATCATTAATGCAACATTTGCACTTAAGTCCTCTCACAACTTACTAACTATTTGTAAGTACTCTCTTGCAACATTTGCACTTTAATATCCGTAATTTGTAATAATTACAAATTAGTCCAATTATCAACATATTGACAATTAAGTCCTCAGGCGATTCAAAAATCGCGATCCAACTATCTGATCAGTCATAACCTCTTATGTGTGTGACCCCATAGGTTTTATTCTATATGGTAGTGAGATATATTGTGATCACCATCAACAATATCGCTGAAATTCTTTTCAGTGGGTTAGAACAATTCAAACTTAGCACAATAAGAATTATCGATCATTCAGATAATTTTCATGAGTCCCACAATCCACCAGTGACGTCTAGCAGCATGTAGTGGCATTCCAGTAGAATGGAATACTGAACCTCTAGGTGCAGTTAACGTGTGATACAATCCTTCTATCCGGAGTCCCAACTAGACGAAGGTCATGGAATTGCTCGTCTAACCCTACCGTCTGTCATATGTCAAATTTATTCGACTCGAGTTTCTAATATCGGAAACCCTTTCCGTTATTTACTCTGTCTTGGCCAAGGTTTTCTAAACTCGATCTCATAAATCACATAGGACTAACTCCCTTATCTACTAAGGGCGATAGATTCCATATAGGTGTACACCCTATTCCTACAACGAACCTACTGCAGCCAACATGCACTGCAAGGGCCTGAATGGCTAGGGACCAAGTGTATGTACAGTCAAACTACAGTAACCCTATTGTGAATAGCCGAGACACCGCAGGTCAAAGGACCAGTCACACTACTACAACATCGAGTAAGTCACTGACGAGTGAGTTGACATCCAAGTGACTTCTCGTGATGGTCATGGTCGGTACCCTTGTTCTCCAACAACCACCTGCACATTCGCTCCAGTATCCTCACACTGTTGACTCAAGACTCGTCTACCCTAAAAGGGAAGCAACCTGTGCACCAATATCACCGGATCAATCACTGTCCCCGTGATGATCCATCGATCGAGAGCATTTAGGAATTAATCTTTAATGATACATATCTCAAATTCTCAACTCTTGAGAATACGTATCAACTTAATTATTCCTTGGACAATTCATGGACACATACACAATATGAATGGAAATAAAAACCCAATAACATTCATAATGTAAAATGCAAAATACAAATTTATATCATAGAAAGAATACATGTGTCGGTCAAGTTGGCTTCTAGGGCATACATCTAACACTTCTAACCCTTCCCTTAACACCTCAGAGGGCCCCTACGTAATCCCCACGTAGAGTTCACAGGTCCTTAGACCAAATTTTCTGAAAAAATACACCCTTGCGGTGGCCAAACTGCTGGTGCACGTAATAGCGCCATGAGCCTCAAAACCTATAACTGTAGACTAAATCGTGGTAGCTGTACCCGATAAAATCAAGCGTCTTGCCTTGTCCTCTTTTTGTATGTAATAATTTTTCCAAACCAAACAATACCTTATCCTTCTTTTTCCTTAAAACAGTTATGCCAAAACACAATTTAAAATAAAAGATAGAGGAGGGCTGTACACCATGGTCCAACAACATCCCCTACCTTAGTTAGATTACCCACCTCAAACGGCGAAGAAAACGATGTGTGAAAACTCCCAAAATCACCTCAAATTTTGCCCGAACACAAACTATACCAAAAACCGTTGTTAAAACATCATCGTAATAAAAATACTCACAAAGGTAGCGAAATGGGCCAAAACCCACGTCGAAACGGGCTACCGGGCCTTCGGACTGGGCGCTGGTGCACGTGCCGGCGTGTGGACTGGGTCCACGGCAAGAGCCGGTGGTGGCATAGACTGGGCGCACGCCAGCGGTGGACCGTGCTAAGATGGGCCATGCTGGGCCGCGCGTGGAGAGGGGCCGACTCCTGCAATTGGGCCGGGCCGCGTAGGGGGAAAAGGCGCGCACCGGGTTCACCGTCGCGGGGGCGGGGGCGTACACCGGGTCCACGCCTGGCGCGTGGGCCACGTCGCTGGGCCGAGCTGGTGCAGGAGAGCGGCACACCGAGTTCACCGTCGCGGGCTGCGGCAGCCTGCACCGGGTCCACTCCTGGAGCGTGGGCCGCGCTATTGGGCTAGGCCAAAAGCATAATAAAAGGCTCCTTTTTACTATTTTCTTTTCCTCTTTGCCCTCCACGGCTCCAGCGGTTACCCCGTGACCACGGCAACTGCGGCGGTGACCTTGCGAACATAGTAACGGCGGCGGCGGCCTCACGTTTAATACAACGGCGGCGGCGGCTTCCCGTTTTAACCTCACGGCGGCGGTGGCCTCCCGTCTGAACCGACAGTGGCGGCGACCTCCCGTTTGACCCCCAAGCTCTGACGAAAATACCCAAAAATCCACACGAAAATACGGAAATCTCACAAAAACAACAAGAATAACATCGAAAAAGCCAAAGATCCAACCTCTTGATCGGTGAAGGTGATGGTACGATCCCCGGCTTCGTCCTCCGCTTTTCAGTCTCCTGAACAGTCGGTGCTCCCTCCTCCGTCGCCCCACCACGATGTCGATTCCCGATCCCGATCTCCGACGAAGCCTTCGAGGAGGAAGACGATGTTTCTTTCGTTACAAATTTAAAAAACTAGGGTTCTATCGTCTCTCTTAGGTATGTAACCTAGAAACCGATGCCCGGCTCCTTTATTTATAAGAGAATTCGAAACAATAATAACCACTTTTTAACAAACCGAATCTTTTTGCAACAAATCAAATCTTTTGTAATAAATTTCATCTTTTTATAATAACCAAATTTTTTAATTTAACCGTTTCTTTCTCGATTTGCGTTCAAGATTTTTCGAAAATCACATCGTATGTTGGCACAGATTTTCAAGCACCCAAAAGCCGAAATGAGTGTTCTAAACACCTCCTTTACATCAAACTTAGAAAAATCACATCGGGAGCTCCGCTTATCGGAATTTAGACCCGATCGCACCACCGTTCTTTATTTTTCGAGCCCTACACAATGGAATACAAATCCGACAAAAAAGACATAATAAAAATATGGAGAAAAATACCGTGAATACCGAAAGTGATACCGAATGAAAATCGTGAATACTACATAGAGCTTCTTAAAAGTCTTTTACTCTATTAGTTGTGGAAGCTTCTTAAAAGTCTTTCACTTCAATGGTAATCGATCCTTTCCTTCAAAATGTCCTAAAGGTGTTAATAGTTTTGTGAGACTACTTTTCTGTTGTTTGTAGTTGTAATGCTTGTCCATATGTTGACTTGAGTAAGATTTATACAGTATTGTGTTATATAATTTGCCATGGTTTGACCGAAGGTATTGGAGAAGTACTACTGTTGTGATGACCTGGATCTCTGCAGAGCTGTTGCAGTGCGTTGGGTGGCTTCTAGAGGCCTACGTGGGGTGTCGGTGGTGTTTGTGCACAATTTGGACACAAGTGTTGGACTTCGGGCTGGAAATGGGTCACGTGAGTGATCGGTGGACCCCGTTGGATGTTTAGGAGTTGTTTCGCGCGAAGCGGATATTAAAAATGGACTCCGCGCGAAATTTGGATCAAGAAACATCTTTCCGGATGCCTTCGGCAAATTTTAGGAGTGGAATTTGGAAAATCGGATGGCGGATTTTGATTCAGCGCGCAAAAACGGTAAAAATGGACTATCTACTTGATATTTTGCGCAACTGGTTACTGTTCACGCCGGAATAGTGATTCCGGCGGCCGGCGAGCAGCGCCGGCAGCGGCGGGCAGCGGCGGAAGGCGGCGGCGCGGGCTCGGGCAGGCAGCAGAGCGGCGGCGGGCAGGCGCACGGGCGCGGGCAGGTGCTGTAGAGTACCGGGACTTTGTAGAGCGCACCGACCTCGCAGGATGGTGTGGTGCGGAGTTATCGCCTCGGGCGTCTCCCATATATGTTACAGATGAGTTCGGGTTGAGTCGGATCGACGTGGAAGCCCCAGCTGGAATCGGAGTTTTTCCGGGCATTGTGCGCCGTTAGAGGCCTGGTTTGTTAGTGCCGCGACTCCACATTTGTATGCATAAAAAAATTGGAAAAGGTATGGAACATGTGTATTTTCAGATTACAGCGGAGTTCGGGAAGTTCCGAGCTGGTGCGGAGGCCCCGAGGGCAAAAAGTGAGTTGGAGTGGACTTAATTGGATTATTTAATTGATTAATTAAGTTATTAGTTTTGACTGTGAAGGAAATTAGAGAGAGATTGAATAATGAAATAAAGAAAAAGGGAATTAAAAGAGAGTGTGTTTTGGTGTATGGGATGGACTTTAGTGTTGGTGTTGGGAGAGTGTTGGAGGAGTTTGGGCGCTTTACACCATGCACCATGCACCACACTAATTCATTAAAATGCCAAGTCAGCATCTCCTCCAAATCAAGAACAGAGGATTTGTTCCTCAACAGAGGAATGAGAAGAAATGGAAGGAGGAGAAGAAGAAGAAGAATTGAGGTTTGGAAAAAAGGGGTTTTGATCATCTTGGCGGCGCGGATCTTTTGCTTGTAGCCATCGGGAGCCAAGCGGAGCGTGCGCGAAGAAATTGTTGATGTGGAAATGTGCTGTTTTTCTAGAGAGCGAGAGAGCTTGGTTGACCATGGTGATGGTGTTGGAGGTGTGTGAGTGTGTGTGTGGGTTTGGTTGCTGCCCTAGAGTGGAGGAGGGGCAGCTTTGGCGCGCGGCTGGAGAGGTGTGCGCGCGGGCGCTGCGCAGGAGCGCGCAGGGCGCTGCGCGGGCGCAGCCCGGGCGCTGCGCAGGTGCGCGCAGGGCGCCGCGCGGGCGCAGCCCGGGCGCTGCGCAGGTGCGCGCAGGGCAGGTGCGCGCGCGAGGGTTTTGCGCGTAGCGGGCTGGGCCGCCGCGCGGCGGGCCCATGCGCGCGCATGCTGCAGCGGGACCCCTTTTTCTTTTTTTTGCTGCGGTTTAGCTTGGTGTTCAGGAGGGAGTTTGGTGATCTTTTTTGAGGGGGGGACTTTTTGGTCTTTTCTCCTCCACCCTGCTGGCACCTCCCTCCCTTCTCTATATAGACACCTCCTCCTCCTTCTCTACTCAGCTGAAATCAAAGGGATTGAAAGGAGAGAAAATAGATGGGAGAAGTAAGGCATTGTGGAGGCAGCTTGGAATTCTTGCTGCTTGGTCCTGTTTGGAGCCGCGCGCGCGTCGAGCAATGTACAAGGTAAGTTGACAGAATTTCATGATTTGGTTTTTGGATTTCTTGAGTTGATTTTGAATGGGTTTTTTGAGTGGAAATTGGTTGTTCTTCCATGTCTTCGTGTGCACCTTGAGAGGGAGCAAGCAAGTAATGGTGCTGCTCGAGGGGTCTTGCGGCTTGGAGCTGAGCGGGGCCGCGCACGCGTCGGCCGTGTGAAAGGTAGGTGACAGTTGTTTTTCCTGTGGGATCAAGATTCTTTCCTTAGATGGATTTTTTTTTGGGTTTCTGAGTTTGGATTGGTTGTATTTTCTTCTCCTTTGTGCTGTTGAGCTGAGGGTGTGGCTGTGAGCTTGGTCTTTGCACTGTGCGGAGCCGAGGGTGCTCGCGCGCATGCTTGCATGCTGTGAGCGGACGGCGAGGGAGCCGGAGCGCGCTGAATTTTTATTAGAGGACTCGGGGGATCCGTTCGAGCTTCCGGGGATTTTTTTCGAGGATCGCGAGCGCGCGCGCGGCGCAGTTTTGGGTATTTTCCGACAGATTTCGACAGTGAGCGGGCGACACTTCACCGACTTCAGCGTATGCCTGCGGAATGCTTTTGAGGTGGGTTGGAATTCCTCCGAGATGTATGGAATGCCCTCTAAAGCTTCTGTAAGCATGTTGATCATGTTTAGTCTATCTGTTTTATGCTTTATAAATCTGATAGTTGCCTAGAAAATTGTAGAAATACTTTCCTGAGCCCCTGATATTTTTAGCATGATCTAGAGGTGTCTTGGCACTAGACTGCATGTTTATTTTGCATTGGATTGGCATCTGAACCGTTTTAAAAATTGTCGGACGTGTTTAATGAAAACCGGACTTTGAAAAATATTTCTAAAACTGGGAGATCACCCAGAGGGGTTGAGTTGGTTCAGATTGCATGTGTGCTCGTGCCAGAGGGCCGAGCGAATTTTTAGTGCATTGTGTGTTGAGTTTCTAGTGTCTTGAGAGTTGCATTTCCTGGTTGGGATTGTTGGGTTCATTCTAGATCATGGGTCGTATTTCTGATTTAGTCGTGGAGGTTTCCCGACTTCGCCATGGGTTGTGCTTTATCAGATTGAGTCGTAGAGAGTTCTCTGACAGATTATGTGAGGATTGGGCATTTCCCAATTGAGTCATGGTTCCTGTTTCCGACTGAGTTGTGAGGTTGAGCATTGAGTTTCCGATCTGTTTGATCGTGGATCATAGCCTGCATGTGCCGCATATTGAGACAGTGAGACAGATGTGATAGTTGAGTTCGGTGGGGTCGCTCCCCTCGAGCTACGCCCCGGGTGCGATGATGATACCGAGCCTGACGAGGCTACGATGTGGATATGCGCCTAGTTCATATACTAGTGGTCGCTTGATACCCCTGGCCGAGTTACCATGGGGTCACTTTGTGTGAGATTGAGATAGTCGGTTTAGGACGCCCCACGTAAATCCCGTCCTCTTGTGGATGCGTGGTAGTGGGCAGGTGCGTCCCTGGACGACAGGCGCAGGCTGGACTGAGCCAGTTTTGGCAGTCTTTGAGATTGGGTGTCATGAGCGGGTGGTTACATACTATGTTTCTTAGATGGTTTTTCCTGAGAGCATTGATACTGAGGCATTTTAGCAGTAGCGAGAGTATGCATAGCATGTTATGATAGAGTTTCCTTTTGAGCATTATGTTTGAGACATATTAGCTGTAGTTTTCCTTCAGCTTATCTATCTATCTATCTATCTGCATATCTATCTATTTTGCCTGCAGTAGACTTAGTGGGCATACCGTGGATATTGGGACGATACCCACTGAGATCTGCCTTCTGCAGTAGATCTCACACCCGCTGCGGTGACAGGTTGAGGTTGTTGTTCCGGCTTGGTTCACGCGGAGACAGCAGATTGAGGTGAGGACGTGGCCGATTAGTTCCTTACCAGCATTGAGAGTCAGAGGTAGATGTACCCGTTTTTATTTTATGACTCCACTTTTGTACTGGACATTCTGAGAGACTTGTGAGAATTGTATTATTTTTCATAGCTTATCAGACTTTGTATTGAGGACTTTCATTTATCCAGATGTTCAGTTGATTCCTATTGCTATTAGTTCTTTTTTCCTCTCTGATACATGTTAGCTATAGATCTTTTGCAGGATAGACGCTTCGTCTGTGCGGCAGTTTCCGCACAGACGGCGGATCTGTTGGCGAGCCCGGGTCGCAGTTTCGACCCCGGGGCGTGACAGATTAGGTGGTATCAGAGCCTAGGTATATAGGTCATTGAGGACTTAGAGACCCTAGGCTATTGGTTGGACAGTAGGATGACTGTCGAGAGAGACGTGACTTTAGCGAGAGTCCTGATTGAGTTGTACCTCCCCCAGAGGATTGGGGCGAGTGATCTTACATGTTATTTCTCTAAAGATGATTATGTTGGCTGCAGACAACATAATGCTTTAGTAAGGGTAACATGTTCTAGACTTTCGCTTGATTGGGTCGAGAGAGTTCTTGGTCCTAATGTTTGTACTGTTGCAGTGGTTTTTGATGCCTCCGAGACGCCGTGCGGCGGTGAAGACGTGTTCGACCTTGGATGAAGAGCCCGAACAGCGGGAGGCTGAATGGACAGAACAGAGTAAGGTTCGTGAATTGCGAGCCAGGTAGCTCAGTTGTTTGAGGCGGTGCGGCGCCTGGAAGAGAGCATGGAGCGCGTGACGCGCATGCTCGAGCAGAGAGCATCGACTGAGGTATCGCCAGTAGTACCTCTGGCCGCGACATCGTCGACTTCGACCCAGATCGCACTGTGGATAGTGCTGGAGCAGCAAGAGATTGTCAATCGGTTATGTACTTCATCCAGTTCCATCCCCTGCAGATTTTGGGCAGAGTTTGGAGCCTTGGGAGGCTGAGAATTGGATTGCTGCTATGGAGAAATCGGTTGAGGAATTGTTCATCTAGGAGTGATGAGCTGTGTGCCCCATGTTGCCCAGGATGAGGCTCAGAAGGTTGATTATGTTTGCGGGGGGGACCGCATCGAGATATCTATCACCTGGGGCACTCTCGGCGAGCGCCGACTTTAGATGCCTCGATTGTGCAGGCTCGATGGATTGACCGAGCCTCAGTTATCGCGTTCGAGAGGGATCGAGAGCGAGGGACCAGCTTCAGTGAGAGACGTCCAAATCGTCGGATTTTGGGATAGTCGAGCGGATCGAGGTTGCCATGATTCCAGTTTAGGGTCATGGGTCTCAGAGGAGACGGAGACCAGGAGGTTCTCGACAGTCGAGACACCAGCGGCAGTATTGGTACGATTGTGTCTTTTGCGGTGGCCCGCATTCATCGCCATAGAGCGACTTCAGGGAAAGGGCGATGCTTTTTATTTGGATGGTCAGGACATTTTCAGGTGGAGTGTCCCAGAGTGGTACTCGTGGATTTGCCGCTTACGACGGCACCCCTCTACCCCCTTCAGGATTTAGAGGTTCATCCGATTTACCGGTAGGCTGATGGAGCGTTGATGCCGAGGCAGGTGGAGCGATGGCCACCAGCATCTAGTGGATTAGATTGTGTAGCTGGTTGAGGACGCCAGGATAGTGGATCGCGTCTTACCAGGTGTGGTTCTGCTGATTGTTGTCAGAGTCGGAGCATGTTTAATGCCGACACCGTTTGCGCGTGTTCTAGCAAGCGGGGGTAGCTTCGCGTGGGCCTGAGTTAGGATGGTTGGCTTGTGCACGTGAGGAACAGGTTCTAGATCACGTTTAGCACATGGTTGAGTGTTGCCAACCCCGCCCAGTGCTGTTAGGACCTTGGATTTGATCCATTGAGTTGTTAGACCTTCATCAGCTCTGAGATATTGATATAAGGTTGGAGTGGGATTGGATATCCCACGTTGTGCTATCCTGGATTGTCGAGAGAGGACAAAGACCCTTCGTGGACCTGGTCAGGAGGAGTGGGGTTATAGAGGAGGCTAGACGACAACGGAGGTTGAGTCGTGGTCGTATCGCTTGCTAGCGATTGTAGAGGAGATGCCTGCGGCGGCACCGGGACTAAAGGATATCCTTACCGCCCGTGTGATCCCGGGTGTGAGTCTACTCGAGTTGTTATTAAAGCCGCCGTTTAGCGAGATTGAGATCAAGTTAGTGATCGACGTGGTTTTGGAGACTGCGCCGACTTTGGTGGCACCTTTTGGAGTATCATCTGCGAGGCAGAGAGTGAGAGCCGATAGCGCAGTTGTGGGATTTGATGGATCGTGAGGTCTGTGTGACCCAGTACCACGTCGTGGGAATACGACAATGAGGATCCGAGAGATTGATACCTGAGTGGGATGCCATGCCGTTGGTACACGGCAGTGATGCCACGTTGTGAGTACACAACAGTGAGGGTGCTATGATGGGTGGAGCATAGACAAGTTGGGATTATTTTCGGCAGATGCCGTTGTGAGAGTGGTAGCTTTGTGGGGCCTATTAGCCGAAGGCGGTGCTCAGTTGGTGTTTAGGATCCAGTAGGGGCATTGTGAGTTTACAACGCGGTCAAATGGATTGACTAATGCCCTGCCGCCTTTAGGATTTGAGGAATTGAGTTTTCCAGCTGTGTTCGGACGGGTTGGCAGCGGGACCCGTCGTGGATATTTGGATTTATTTCTGAGGTGACATAGAGCATGAGGAGCACTTGGGGATAGTGCTGCAACTTCTGAGAGAGAAGAAGTTGGATGTCAAGATGGGAGAGTATGCTTTTTGACTTCAAGGGTTTTGTGGATAGGCCATGTGATTTCAGCTGCAAGAGTGTCTGTAGACCCAACGAAGAGTAATGCCGTTGGGGTGGGGCCTGGATCTATGATTGTGGCGGAGGTCCGATGCTTTTGGAGTATGTGGTGCCAGTGTAGCTTGGAGAAGTTAAAGCTAAGAACGATGCCAGCAGTGATTGGATGAACGCCGATGGGCGGAGATTTCTATGTTGCATGATTGTTATCACGGTATGATCCTGGCGAGGTCTTCTGGTCGGTAATGCCTTGACTAGGCGAGCAGTGCAACCTTGGAAAATGAGGTAATCGATCAGCGGGTGCCACTTTCGGAACTTGGGAATTGAGAGTTGGAAATTTGGGGAAATGTTCCCGATGTTGAATTTCTTTCCCTGTGGTGGATTGTGAGAGTGTATTGGTGGAATTTTGAGCATGTGGTTGCTAAGGAGCAACGTAGGAGTTGCCATAGAGGCCGAGAGTTTGGTATTGGAGACCCTGATTTTTGGAAGCCACTAGCCGCGGGGATTTGTATAGATTTGAGTTTACGCGGAAAGTTCATCCGCGGGTAATTATCTGGCTGAAAGATGTGTGTTGATCCTTGGCATGTTTTGGACTTCTCTCCGTTAGAGTTGGACGAGGATTTGAGACATTTGGAGCGGCCGATGCATTTCCTGCTTATGAGGCAAAAGAATTTATTTAATCGGGTTATATCCTGGATGAAGATTCAATGGAGCCATCCTGATGAGTGAGAACGACCGCCTGTGAGCCTGAGGATGGGTTGAGGACCTCCTACCCCCCATCTGTTTGAGACACCCTCCTGAGTTATGGATTTATTTTGGTTTCGAGGACGAAACCCTTTTTAAGGAGGGGAGAGTGTAGAGTACCGGAACTTTGTAGAGCGCACCGACCTCGCAGGATGGTGTGGTGCGGAGTTATCGCCTCGGGCGTCTCCCATATATGTTACAGATGAGTTCGGGTTGAGTCGGATCGACGTGGAAGCCCCAGCTGGAATCGGAGTTTTTCCGGGCATTGTGCGCCGTTAGAGGCCTGGTTTGTTAGTGCCGCGACTCCACATTTGTATGCAGAAAAAAATTGGAAAATGTATGGAACATGTGTATTTTCAGATTACAGCGGAGTTCGGGAAGTTCCGAGCTGGTGCGGAGGCCCCGAGGGCAAAAAGTGAGTTGGAGCGGACTTAATTGGATTATTTAATTGATTAATTAAGTTATTAGTTTTGACTGTGGAGGAAATTAGAGAGAGATTGAATAATGAAATAAAGAAAAAGGAAATTAAAAGAGAGTGTGTTTTGGTGTATGGGATGGACTTTAGTGTTGGTGTTGGGAGAGTGTTGGAGGAGTTTGGGCTCTTTACACCATGCACCATGCACCACACTAATTAATTAAAATGCCAAGTCAGCATCTCCTCCAAATCAAGAACAGAGGATTTGTTCCTCAACAGAGGAATGAGAAGAAATGGAAGGAGGAGAAGAAGAAGAAGAATTGAGGTTTGGAAAAAAGGGGTTTTGATCATCTTGGCGGCGCGGATCTTTTGCTTGTAGCAATCGGGAGCCAAGCGGAGCGTGCGCGAAGAAATTGTTGATGTGGAAATGTGCTGTTTTTCTAGAGAGAGAGAGAGAGAGCTTGGTTGACCATGGTGATGGTGTTGGAGGTGTGTGAGTGTGTGTGTGGGTTTGGTTGCTGCCCTAGAGTGGAGGAGGGGCAGCTTTGGCGCGCGGCTGGTGAGGTGTGCGCGCGGGCGCTGCGCAGGAGCGCGCAGGGCGCTGCGCGGGCGCAGCCCGGGCGCTGCGCAGGTGCGCGCAGGGCGCCACGCGGGCGCAGCCCGGGCGCTGCGCAGGTGCGCTCAGGGCAGGTGCGCGCGCGGGCGCGCAAGCGCGCAGCACGGGGAGCGCGAGGGTTTTGCGCGTAGCGGGCTGGGCCGCCGCGCGGCGGGCCCATGCGCGCGCATGCTGCAGCGGGACCCCTTTTTCTTTTTTTTGCTGCGGTTTAGCTTGGTGTTCAGGAGGGAGTTTGGTGATCTTTTTTGAGGGGGGACTTTTTGGTCTTTTCTCCTCCACCCTGCTGGCACCTCCCTCCCTTCTCTATATAGACACCTCCTCATCCTCCTCTACTCAGCTGAAATCAAAGGGATTGAAAGGAGAGAAAATAGATGGGAGAAGTAAGGCATTGTGGAGGCAGCTTGGAATTCTTGCTGCTTGGTCCTGTTTGGAGCCGCGCGCGCGTCGAGCAATGTACAAGGTAAGTTGACAGAATTTCATGATTTGGTTTTTGGATTTCTTGAGTTGATTTTGAATGGGTTTTTTGAGTGGAAATTGGTTATTCTTCCATGTCTTCGTGTGCACCTTGAGAGGGAGCAAGCAAGCAATGGTGCTGCTCGAGGGGTCTTGCGGCTTGGAGCTGAGCGGGGCCGCGCATGCGTCGGCCGTGCGAAAGGTAGGTGACAGTTGTTTTTCCTGTGGGATTAAGATTCTTTCCTTAGATGGATTTTTTTGGGGTTTCTGAGTTTGGATTGGTTGTATTTTCTTCTCCTTTGTGCTGTTGAGCTGAGGGTGTGGCTGTGAGCTTGGTCTTTGCACTGTGCGGAGCCGAGGGTGCTCGCGCGCATGCTTGCATGCTGTGAGCGGACGACGAGGGAGCCGGAGCGCGCTGAATTTTTATTAGAGGACTCGGGGGATCCGTTCGAGCTTCCGGGGATTTTTTCCGAGGATCGCGAGCGCGCGCGCGCGGCGCAGTTTTGGGTATTTTCCGACATATTTCGACAGTGAGCGGGCGACACTTCACCGACTTCAGCGTATGCCTGCGGAATGCTTTTGAGGTGGGTTGGAATTCCTCCGAGATGTATGGAATGCCCTCTAAAGCTTCTCTAAGCATGTTGATCATGTTTAGTCTATCTGTTTTATGCTTTATAAATTTGATAGTTGCCTAGAAAATTGTAGAAATACTTTCCTGAGCCCCTGATATTTTTAGCATGATCTAGAGGTGTCTTGGCACTAGACTGCATGTTTATTTTGCATTGGATTGGCATCTGAACCGTTTTAAAAATTGTCGGACGTGTTTAATGAAAACCGGACTTTGAAAAATATTTCTAAAACTGGGAGATCACCCAGAGGGGTTGAGTTGGTTCAGATTGCATGTGTGCTCGTGCCAGATGGCCGAGCGAATTTTTAGTGCATTGTGTGTTGAGTTTCTAGTGTCTTGAGAGTTGCATTTCCTGGTTGGGATTGTTGGGTTCATTCTAGATCATGGGTCGTATTTCTGATTTAGTCGTGGAGGTTTTCCGACTTCGCCATGGGTTGTTCTTTATCAGATTGAGTCGTAGAGAGTTCTCCGACAGATTATGTGAGGATTGGGCATTTCCCGATTGAGTCGTGGTTCCTGTTTCCGACTGAGTTGTGAGGTTGAGCATTGAGTTTCCGATCTGTTTGATCGTGGATCATAGCCTGCATGTGCCGCATATTGAGACAGTGAGACAGATGTGATACTTGAGTTCGGTGGGGTCGCTCCCCTCGAGCTACGCCCCGGGTGCGATGATGATACCGAGCCTGACGAGGCTACGATGTGGATATGCGCCTAGTTCATATACTAGTGGTCGCTTGATATCCCTGGCCGAGTTACCATGGGGTCACTTTGTGTGAGATTGAGATAGTCGGTTTAGGACGCCCCACGTAAATCCCGTCCTCTTGTGGATGCGTGGTAGTGGGCAGGTGCGTCCCTGGACGACAGGCGCAGGCTGGACTGAGCCAGTTTTGGCAGTCTTTGAGATTGGGTGTCATGAGCGGGTGGTTACATACTATGTTTCTTAGATGGTTTTTCCTGAGAGCATTGATACTGAGGCATTTTAGCAGTAGCGAGAGTATGCATAGCATGTTATGATAGAGTTTCCTTTTGAGTATTATGTTTGAGACATATTAGCTGTAGTTTTCCTTCAGCTTATCTATCTATCTATCTATCTGCATATCTATCTGTTTTGCCTCCAGTAGACTTAGTGGGCATACCGTGGATATTGGGACGGTACCCATTGAGATCTGCCTTCTGCAGTAGATCTCACACCCGCTGCGGTGACAGGTTGAGGTTGCTGTTCCGGCTTGGTTCGCGCGGAGACAGCAGATCGAGGTGAGGACGTGGCCGATTAGTTCCTTACCAGCATTGAGAGTCAGAGGTAGATGTACCCGTTTTTATTTTATGACTCCACTTTTGTACTGGACATTCTGAGAGACTTGTGAGAATTGTATTATTTTTCATAGCTTATCAGACTTTGTATTGAGGACTTTCATTTATCCAGATGTTCAGTTGATTCCTATTGCTATTAGTTCTTTTTTCCGCTCTGATACATGTTAGCTATAGATCTTTTGCAGGATAGACGCTTCGTCTGTGCGGCAGTTTCCGCACAGACGGCGGATCTGTTGGCGAGCCCGGGTCGCAGTTTCGACCCCGGGGCGTGACAGGTGCGCGGGCGCGCGGGCAGGTGCGCGGTCCACGCAGCCGGCGTGCACCGGAGGGAGGACACGTGGCGGCTTCCCATTGGACGGCTCACCGGTCGCGGTCTACCGAGCGGCGCGGGTGCATGGTGCACCGGGCTTGGACACATGGCAGATTTCTATTGGTTCGGTGCATAGGGTTTCGTGCACCGAGTGCAACAGGCAGAGGCTGAGACATGTGGCGCCTTCCTATTGGTCGGGTACTGTGCAGGGCAGGTAGCGGGGCAGGTAGCCGTACGCGCGGGGCAGGTGCGCGACGTGCGCGGTACTGGGTTGCCGGTGCCACGTGGCGCGCCGCCATTGGCGGGCGCTCGTGCACCGGGCACACTGGGCGCGGGTGGGGCGCGGGTGGGCCGCGTGGCGGGCCGGGTGGCGGGCCGTGGTGACTTCGGGCCTGCACAGTAATGGGCCGGGCCCATTACTGTAGCAACCCGAATTTTTCGGGCGCCCGAATCCTGGGACACAATGGGAATTTCGTGAATTGTTTCTTCCAGCCTATTTATAAGCCGAGTTCAACCGCAGAGAGCTCCTTTCCTGTCCATTTTCTCTCAGTGCAACCTTCACGAGATTTCCTCCACTCCCAGAGCTAATTTCATCTACAGATTCCCAGATTTTTCCACGGCACGCATCCCGAGGTTTCGGATTTTACGACGCGGTGCGACGTTTCATTTCCGGTGATCTTCTTCGTCGCAGTGCAGTGTGAGGACTCCCCTGGCCCACCCCGACCTCCGATTTCGACGATTCTTGCGCAGGCATACTCCTAAGAGGTAGGGCTTCATCTTTCATGTTGATCGTGCACCTTCATTTCGGGTTTTTGGCACGGTTCCCGTGGTGCCTTTGTGACCTCTTTTTCTGTGTGGATTTTGGGACAGCACTAGAGTATTTTGGCGATATCTTCGTACACAGGCATCGGATTGAGTTGCGCCAAGAGGTGCTTTTCATCTACACAGCGCAAGGAACACTCTCAAATTTTTTGGGAATTTTCTGAATATTTTTCGAAGGTGAGGAATCCCTGTTCACAGAGATGAGTGCTACAGTTTTTTTTGGGGGATTCTTTTGAGATGGTTACCTTGTTGAATTTATATCTTGACGTACGGAACTCGGATTTGAGCGTGCAGGTACTCGTTTCGACGGGCTCGTCGCGAGGATCGTGATGGTATTTTTTTGGGAATTTTCTGTGCAGAGCTCGCAGGTGAGAATATTGCTTCTTTGGGACTGAATTCTGGACAGCGTGTATTTGGTTACTTGTGTGCTTATTTGTGTGCATTTTGGGGATATTTTGTACAGTGATCGCGGCGGTTTGGCTCATTTGGACGAGAGCACTATTTGGACAGGAAATTAGCGCTCCAGGTGGGTGGTTGCTATACTCCTCATTTTCTGACATACCCCTAGGAATATTGGAGAGATCCTCTCATTGGTTACATTGAATGATCAACTATGGACATGCATGCTTAAAGTAAAATAACTGTGAGCCTATCAAATGAAAATTACTATTGTGGAACTCTGATAGTGGTTGGGGGTTATACATGTTTGTATGGATATAGTTTTGGCACTTAACCTTGCATGTGGAATTTACTTTTATATTGGGATAAAATGAAATGTCTTGTGGGAGGGTACCACTTGAGGATCTTTTGGGACATGGATAGGTGGAGGATTTAGGTGAGGGAAAATTGTGGATTTTAAACATGTGTGGTTGGATAATGATTTAGCAATCGAGGTGGGTGGTTGTTGCATACCTCTACTTTTGACTTGCTCACTAAGTTTATTACAGAAGCCCTCTATTGGACATAATGATTGATTACCATGCATGATTAAGTGATATCAATGTGAGCCTATCATTTGAGATTAATTCTGTGGACATAGCATGTTGGGAATATTATCGGGATAATAGTGTTGTTGGAACATGATTATTGAAATATTTTGTTAGTGATGATTAACATGCCATGGTAGCACATAGATTTGATGAAAGTTGGTTAAATGGACTAATTATTGGGACATGATGACATATCTATGTGCGGGTACCACTTTGGTGATTTATGACGGATCAGGGATTATATACATGTGTAGTTAGCTGATGTTTCTAGCATGATGGTTCTATCTATGCGGATTTATTCTTTGATACACATGTGGAACTGTTATTTGATATTTCTCTTTCATCTTGCATGAGGACATTTGCATGCTTGTATGGACATCTAGATAGGCCACTATTTATTGCTACACTATCATATTGGAATTTGACTTAGGAGAAACCATGATTATTTTCCTTCTCCTTCTCATTTAGACTTTTGAGTCTTATTGCTCGGGTTTGAGCAGGGGTACGGGATAGTGTAGCCGAGACCTTGGGGTCGGGGACAGGTGGTATTTTGATTATGGGTTGTGGGGTATTGCGGCTACCGTGAATAGTAGGCGGTTGACCGGATACATATTATTTTACCCGGTTTTGGATTGGGGGTTATAGCGGCTACCGCGGATAGTAGGCGGTTGACCGGATGTCGGATGTGGGACATGATTGTGATTGTGGGTCATTTCGGTGATCGCGGATATTGGGCGGTTAACCGGGTGTCGGTTGTTGGGTTGATTGTTGACTGTGGGTATTACGGTGACCGCGGATATTGGGCGGTTGACCGTATGTGTCCTATGCATCAGATTGGGGATCGGGTTTCTTTAGTGGAGGGTTTTGTTCCACTTGAGAGTTGTTGTGATCCAGTCCTGCTTTTGTTACTTATCACATCGGCGCGGTTATTGCCCGGTGATGCTTTCCTCGTGTGGGTCGGTCCCCTTGAGATCCCCTCCGGAGGCTGGGGCCGGACAGTTATTGACAGTTTTGCTATCACATCGGCGCGGCTTATTTGCCTGATGATGAGGACGGCAGCAGGAGTTTTGCTATCACATCGGCGCGGCTTACTTGCCCGATGATGAGGGCGGTACAGATTGGGTTCATCTGGGACGGTTGGTTACTGTTGCATACGGTTATTCCAGTCTAGGACTGCATTTTAGAGGCATAGTAGTGGTAGTTTCCTTTCTTCAGCAGTCATTATTGCTTACCACAATTCTTTCCTTTTTGCCTCTGGTAGACCTAGTGGGCGTGTCAGAGTTTGAGGTTTTACCCACTAGGGGAGGCTACTGGTTTACTAGTAGTTCTCACCCCCATTCTTCTTTCCTCCTTTTCTTCTCCCTTGTTTTGTAGTGTCTTCTGCGGGTGCTACTGGGCTTTCAGTGATGGGTCGAGGAGAGAGGACGGCTGAGTAGATAGATCTCGAGGCAGGATGAGCGTGTTAGCTGGACTGTTGGTGTACCCAGGTTTCCTCAGACGATTGTACTTTTACCATTGGGACTGGCTTTTGCCAGCAGGTTGTTTTTATTTTGGTGAGCTGGGAGAGACAGATGTATCATTTATACAGATGTATTGTATTTTATTTCCAGCTTCAGTCTGAGATGTATTAGTTTTTAGTTCAGCTCTGTTTTTATTGCTCTTTTATTATATCTCATATATCTGAGTAGGTAGTTGGCGCTTCGTGTACGCGGGAAATTCTGCGTGCACGGCGGATCTGTAGACGGGCCCAGGTTCTGGTTTTCACCCGGGGCGTGACAGATTAGGTGGTATCAGAGCTTAGGGATAGGTCAGTTGGGACTTAGGAAACCCTAGGCTTTTGGGCGGACCCTAGGATGTTAGTGCGTGAGAGACGCGACATTTTGCGAAAGTCGGTGATTTATTATTTGACTCTTCCTGTGAGTGAAGAGGGATCGACATATCCTATTTTTGTGGGACAGTTATGTTGGCTGCAGACAACATAAAGTTAAAAAAATAGAGGGATGTCTTTGACTTTCACTAGATTGGGTCGAGCATTTGGGGTGTGCTGATTTGCGGTTTTGTCGTGGTGAGCGGTGTCTCCACGACGCTGGGCGCTGACCCGGGTGCACCCTGGTGCGGCAGCTGGGTCAGAGCTGGTTGTTTCGGGCCGGATACCCAGATTGGAGTCTGAGAGCTTCGGACCCGAAGGGTAGGAGGGTTGGAGGCAGATCAGCAGCGCAGTGGCACAGTTGTCGGAGTATCGAGTAGCCCCCTCCGTCCCGATGTTTAGTGCTGGGGCACCGAGGCAGGGTGGATAGTTGACAGCGGGAAAGCTGTGGGATTGAGTATGGAGCCTTTGGAGACAGGATCTTGTTCGGTGGGGGATGGAGAGTACTTGGAAGCCTTTTGCGTCAAGAGTTAACGCAGTTGCTGAACTGCACGCTCCATGTGTAGAGGGACGGGGCGCATAGGATATGAGTGTCTGAGAGTGGATTGCGTCAGGATACCTTTTTACATGTTGGGTCCCTCCATTACGGATTTGGGACGCCTCATTGGAGTAGGCGCCGGGTATGGATCGTGGCATTGTAGTTCCTTTGGATTGGGATCTGCCGCCTGAGGCGAGTTCTGATTGAGGCGCTTGGCGCCGGGTGATGGAGGGCAGATCAGCCGGATGAGGCATTCCCGATCTCTTTTTCCTGGATAGTGGATTTCTGAGACGGTCAGAGCACTTAGGTTACAGCGGTCGGTGGGTGGTAGGTTTGAGTTGCTCCGGGCTTTTGGGTTCGTATCTTTTTGATACAGGAGTATACCCTTCTTGGTGGGTAGTGCTCTTGCTTCATTGCTTGGTTTAGGGGTAGGATGGTCACCACGTGCACGGGAGGCTTATTTTCCCGATCGCACTTGGCACGTGGAGGAGAGTTGTTGGTCCTGCCCGGTGCAGCTTGAGTCCTGGATCTTGCTGGTAGACCTGATGGTCTTGACTCAGCTGCGGGACGTTGTTGTGGGACTCGTTGGGCTGGCTGGTTCAGTTTTTCTTTTCGCGGCGGTTGATTATGCCGCGAGGACAGTTTTCTTGGGGAGCCAGGCCTGGAGGTGTTGGTGTACCTGGGTTGCTTGAGTGTTATCTTCGCCTCTATGGTTTTGACTTTGGGAGCGAGGCGGATGTTTCGCTATGGATGAGTAGCCTTTTGGCTGGTGTGGTTGAGGGACCTGCGGCGGCGCTGGGACTCGGAGATACCCCCTTTGGTTGCGAGTTTCCGGCTGTTCTCCTATCGGAGTTGTCTAGCATGTCACTGGTTTGGGAGCCGATGACACAACTCCGGGATTCGATGGATAGGGAATTTTGTCAGACCATGTGTGTCGCCTTTGGGGGCGCCAGTGCTATTCGAGTTGTGGAAGGTTGGTTCACTTCGGCTTTGCGTGGATCCCCGGGAATTAGATGAAGTGACCATCTGGAGCTAGCACCCTTGTCGAGCAGGGAGGATTGGAATTACCAGCTGTAAGGGTCCCGGGTCTTCCCGAAGGTGGATTTGTAATCTGGTTTTCTCGACTGCATATGGCTGTGTGTTGATGCCGGAGAGTTGGGGAATTGCTTCTACATCCTGACGGTTTAAAGACTTGAGATCAGAGTCTACGTGATCAGTTGGCGGACTTATATTGGATACCTCGGGAGTACAGAGGAACTTGGGTTGAGCTTTTATGCCTTTGGACTTGGTGGTTAGATTACCGGGGGCCTAGGTGGAGTGGGTGTTTTGCCGGTATGTACTACTTGGTAGCTCTAGCGATTAGCCAGCTGTACTTGGTGAGGTGGTGCGGTTTCCTGGAGTGTCCGCCTCTATTTTGTCCTAGTTAGAGACCCGAGGATTGCATCGCGTAGTTGAAGGAGGTATTAGACAGCCTTGGGAGCTTGGGTGGTGGATGGTTGGATATTTACCCCCCCCTACTTGGTGGAGGTTCCGGATTGAGGAATGACTTTAGTTTCGAGGACGAAACTTTCTTTTAGTGGGGGAGGATATGATGACCTGGATCTCCGCAGAGCTGTTGCAGTGCGTTGGGTGGCTTCTGGAGGCCTACGTGGGGTGTCGGTGGTGTTTGTGCACAATTTGGACACAAGTGTTGGACTTCGGGCTGGAAATGGGTCACGTGAGTGATCGGTGGACCCCGTTGGATGTTTAGGAGTTGTTTCGCGCGAAGCGGATATTAAAAATGGACTCCGCGTGAAATTTGGATCAAGAACATCTTTCCGGATGCCTTCGGCAAATTTTAGGTGTGGAATTTGGAAAATCGGATGGCGGATTTGGATTCAGCGCGCGAAAACGGTAAAAATGGACTATCTACTTGATATTTTGCGCAACTGGTTACTGTTCACGCCGGAACAGTGATTCCGGCGGCCGGCGGGCAGCGCCGGCGGCGGCGGGCGGCGGCGGAAGGCGGCGGCGTGGGCTCGGGCAGGCAGCAGAGCGGCGGCGGGCAGGCGCACGGGAGCGGGCAGGTGAGCGGGCGCGCGGGCAGGTGCGTGATCCACGCGGCCGGCGTGCACCGGAAGGAGGACACGTGGCGGCTTCCCATTGGACGGCTCACTGGTCGCGGTCTACCGAGCGGCGCGGGTGCATGGTGCACCGGGCTTGGACGCATGGCAGATTTCTATTGGTTCGGTGCATAGGGTTTCGTGTACCAGGTGCAGCAGGCAGGGGCTGAGACACGTGGCGCCTTCCTATTGGTCGGGTACTGTACAGGGCAGGTAGCGGGGCAGGTAACCGTACGCGCGGGGCAGGTGCGCGACGTGCGCGGTGCTGGTTTGCCGGTGCCACGTGGCGCGCCGCCATTGGCGGGCGCTCGTGCACCGAGCGCACGGGGCGCGGGTGGGCCGCGTGGCGGGCCACGTGGCGGGCCGTGGTGACTTCGGGCCTGCACAGTAATGGGCCGGGCCCATTACTGTAGCAACCCGAATTTTTCGGGCGCCCGAATCCTGGGACACAATGGGAATTCCGTGAATTGTTTCTTCCAGCCTATTTATAAGTCGAGTTCAACCGCAGAGAGCTCCTTTCCTGTCCATTTTCTCTCAATGCAACCTTCACGAGATTTCCTCCTCTCCCAGAGCTGATTCCATCTGCAGATTCCCAGATTTTTCCACGGCATGCATCCCGAGGTTTCGGATTTTACGGCGCGGCGCGACGTTTCATTTTCGGTGATCTTCTTCGTCGCAGTGCAGTGTGAGGACTCCCCTGGCCCACCCCGACCTCCGATTTCGACGATTCTTATGCAGGCATACTCCTAAGAGGTAGGGCTTCATCTTTCGTGTTGATCACACACCCTCATTTCGGGTTTTTGGCACGGTTCCCGTGGTGCCTTTGTGACCTCTTTTTTTGTGTGGATTTTGGGACAGCATTGGAGTATTTTGGCGATATCTTCGCACGCAGGCATCGGATTAAGTTGCGCCAAGAGGCGTTTTTCATCTACACAGCGCAAGGAACACTCTCAAATTTTCTAGGAATTTTCTGAATATTTTCGAAGGTGAGGAATCCCTGTTCACAGAGATGAGTGCTACAGTTTTTTTTGGGGGATTCTTTTGAGATGGTTACCTTGTTGAATTTATATCTTGACGTACGGAACTCGGATTTGAGCGTGCAGGTACTCGTTTCGACGGGCTCGTCGCGAGGATTGCGATGGTATTTTTTTGGGAATTTTCTGTGTAGAGCTCGCAGGTGAAAATATTGCTTCTTTGGGACTGAATTCTGGACATAGTGTATTTGGTTACTTGTGTGCTTATTTGTGTGCATTTTGGGGATATTTTGTACGGTGATCGCGGCGGTTTGGCTCGTTTGGGCGAGAGCACTATTTGGACAGGAAATTAGCGCTCCAGGTGGGTGGTTGCTATACTCCTCATTTTCTGACATACCCCTAGGAATATTGGAGAGATCCTCTCATTGGTTACATTGAATGATCAACTATGGACATGCATGCTTAAAGTAGAATAACTGTGAGCCTATCAAATGAAAATTACTATTGTGGAACTCTGATAGTGGTTGGGGATTATACATGTTTGTATGGATATAGTTTTGGCACTTAACCTTGCATGTGGAATTTACTTTTATGTTGGGATAAAATGAAATGTCTTGTGGGAGGGTACCACTTGAGGATCTTTTGGGACATGCATAGGTGGAGGATTTAGGTGAGGGAAAATTGTGGATTTTAAACATGTGTGGTTGGATAATGATTTAGCAATCGAGGTGGGTGGTTGTTGCATACCTCTACTTTTGACTTGCTCACTAAGTTTATTACAGAAGCCCTCTATTGGACATAATGATTGATTACCATGCATGATTAAGTGCTATCAATGTGAGCCTATCATTTGAGATTAATTCGGTGGACATAGCATGTTGGGAATATTATCGGGATAATAGTGTTGTTGGAACATGATTATTGAAATATTTTGTTAGTGATGATTAACATGCCATGGTAGCACATAGATTTGATGAAAGTTGGTTAAATGGACTAATTATTGGGACATGATGACATATCTATGTGCGGGTACCACTTTGGTGATTTATGACGGATCAGGGATTATATACATGTGTAGTTAGCTGATATTTTTAGCATGATGGTTCTATCTATGCGGATTTATTCTTTGATACACATGTGGAACTGTTATTTGATATTTCTCTTTCATCTTGCATGAGGACATTTGCATGCTTGTATGGACATCTAGATAGGCCACTATTTATTGCTACACTATCATATTGGAATTTGACTTAGGAGAAACCATGATTGTTTTCCTTCTCCTTCTCATTTAGACTTTTGAGTCTTATTGCTCGGGTTTGAGCAGGGGTACGGAATAGTGTAGCCGAGACCTTGGGGTCGGGTGTCACGCCCCGGCGTCGAAACTGCGACACGGGCTCGCCAACAGATCCGCCGCCCATACGGGAAGCCCCGTATAGACGAAGCGACCAACCTGCAAAAGATCAACTATGCTATACAGATATCAGAGCTGAAAGTAAACTGCTAAAAAGAAGAAAATATACAACACGAAGCCCTCACCAAAAGTACATAAATCTCTCAAGCAGTAAAATAAAAGTACAACTCTATACCTCACTACAAGATCTCTCAACGTGAACTCTCAAAAGTAATAAGGGTACATCTACTCTCAGGACGACGACTGGTAGGGATCTAGCGCGCGACTCCCTTACCTCGATCAGCAGAAGCAGCAACAGGAGCAACTGGAACAGGAGTAGAAGTCCCTGTGGGAAAAGACACCACGACGGGTGTGAGAACTACGTCCCAAGTAGTTCTCAGTGGGTGCCGCCAACAAGCCCGACGGTCTGCCCACTAAGTCTACTAGAGGCATAAAGTAACAATATAGAACTGAAATGAAGGGCTGGAAAAGTAACTCTACAGCTACTATGCCTCTATCTAGATGCTCAAGAAAATGGAACAGATGGAACATGATGCATCTACTAACTCCCAAAGTATAGTCACCCAATCTACACCGACTGCCGCATATGGTCCAGTCAAACCTGCGCCTACCTACTGCCGCACATCCTCAACAGGATGGGTCTAACGTAGGTATGTCCGTAGCTGCCACTAACTGGCTCAGCCAGAGGGACTGTGTCCGTAACTGCCACTAACTGGCTCAGTCAGAGGGACGGCGTCCGTAACTGCCACTAACTGGCTCAGTCAGAGGGACGGCGTCGACAAGTCGCGATACCAATGTGCAGACCCACCCCGGACGTGGCACTCGAGGGGAGCGACCCCAACGAGGACAAGGGTATCCGCGCACTCTGTCGAGCTCAAGGTGGCACTGCAGGCTATAGTCAAAATCCACGCTCACGCACTGAACGGAAAGACTCAATCCTCAAACATCTCGCACAACAGTCGAAGCACTCTCGACGACACAGCTGATCAGCTCACACGAAACACGAGACACAAACCTCACCGACAGCTCACAGCACAACACACTGGATGGAGATACTCCACAGCCAGGACTACCGTCCATCAGACGGCTCCCACAACAGAACACTAAACGCACAGGAAAGACCGACACTATAAGGGTTCGGAAACCCGATAGACCGGTGCTAAGAACCCTATCAAACAAGAACAGACTCTAGGCTCCGCCTATCGAAGTTCCCGATCCCCTTATAGTTCGGGAAAGCAACAATCTCGGTACTACGCGCAGAATACACCAACAGGGCCCGAAAGTCCCGGGAGACCTACACCTACAACCCTATCAAACAAGAACAGGTTCCAGGCTCGGCCCCCGTGGCTTTCGTCCCGACAAAGGAACGGCCCCTAGAACCCAGATCACTCGAATCCTTTCGAGTGGGGAGATTTACAAGAAAATGTGACATTTGTTATTGAAAAGCATTTTGATCTAGAAGAAATCCATATTTAATGATTTTAGTTCTTTTTAGAAAAACAGTTAGAAAAATAAGTGTTTTACCCAAGCCCCGAAGGGCTGATGCCTTTGTCCAATCAAACAAGAACAGACTCCAGCGGCCCTTCGTTGCTTGGAAGAAAACATTGGTAGACTAAAATCATGTGTATGTTGAAAAGGGTTCAGGGTTCTAGGTCCGGCTATCACTAGTAAACTACTGCCACTAACACAGTGGCGACAACCCACACAGGGGAAAACAAGACCTCTCGGGACCACCGTCTACCCCAACGGTTCCCGGTACAGACAAGCGATCCACTACATCTACCAGACTCCACTCTGCTCCCAAGCACGAGTGCAAATGCATCCCACACTAAAAAGAAGTCCCGACCGCTCGGCCCACTACCCGGGCGAGGATAACACTAAGTCCAGGAATGAAGCATAAAGTGTGGATGTCTAAACATAAATAACCCTAGCCCAAGTGAGGGTTTTCTACTGGTCTGGTTACACATGCAACATATGACGGGGGTGCTAGGTCAGGTTCCAAGATAACAAATATTTAACATGATAGAAGGAAGCAAGAGATCACAAGATCGACAGATAAAACTAGGAACAACAATTCCTACACTCTAGCATGCTACCAAAGTCCAATCACTATCATGCATGATTCTATATCCATAGAATTAGAGCACAGTCCATAGATCTTGAAAGCAAAGCCACCCACCTGAAGGTGCTAACTGTCCGGGGTCACACAGCTGAGAAAACCAGAAAAATAGCAACTCACAATCCAAAAGGTCCAGTATAGTCCAAAATCCCACCTGGGTACAACATAGGGCTACAGTTATACACAATTTCCAAAAATCTGCCCAAAAACACACTATAAATTCAGCCACAAAGATGTGATTATTTCACCTGCTGAAAGAGCTCCAAAAATTCCGAAATAAATACTACAGCGTTCCTCGCGTCGATAGCTTCGAAACGGGTCCCTGCACACCCAATTCCGAGCACCGTAGGCCAAGTTACAAATTCCACAGTATCGGTGCGCAAAAATCCCATAACCAAATAACTGTAAACTCTTGTACAGATAAAAGGAAAAGTGTATACCTCTGGGAAGGTCTCCAAAAATTCCAAGAAAAATCCACGATTATCCTTGCGTCGAGTATATGAAAAAAGTCTATAAGAGCGTCTCAATCCGATGCCCGGTTGCGGAGATAAAATTCCATCAATCTGCTGCCCTCAAAAATCCACACAGCAAACAAGGTCCTCAGAGAGCAAGGTAGAACTCCTCGAAAAACGTGAAACCAGAAAATGTGCGAGAAACCAAAATCGTAGCCTCACCTATTGCGAATCCAACGGCGAAGAAATCGCTCGAAAAGATGGTCGGAGTAGGCCGGGGGAGCTCGTGCACCGAAGAGCGACGGAAGAAACACCGAAGAAAGAGCGTCGCGCCGCGCCAAGAAAATGAGAATCTCGAAAAGCGTGCCCCCAAAAATCCCCAAACTCTGCAGATGGAAGCTACTCTGCGAGAGGAACAACTTTCCTGAGGACCTCCCGTCGGTTTGAAGCTCGGAAGTGGAGGAAAAGGGGTGAACAAGGCGGCTCGGATCGTTTAAATAGGCCCAGAAAACAAATCAAGAAATGACGGTTGAGTCCCAATTTCCGGGCGCCGGGAAGTTCCGGGCTGCTACAGTGTTGGGCCCGGCCCAACACTGTGCAGGCCCGAAACCTCCACGGGCCTCCACGTAGCCCGCCGAACAGGCGATAGCAACGTGGGCCAGTCACCGCTTGACACGTGGCCCGTCCCGGAAGGCGAAACGTGTCGCGACAGCTGGTCAACACGCGCCTGACGCGCGCACGTTCGCGCGCCAGCGCCGCCTGCGCACAGTGTCAAGCACGCGTCCCGAGGCGAGCGCACCAGCTCGGTGCACCGAGTGCGCAACACCGCGCCAACAGAAGGCCGACACGTGTCCACCCTCCGGTGCACGCAGGCGCTGTGGACCGCGCACCTGCCCGCGCGCCTGCCCGCGCGCTGCGCGCTGCCCGCGCCTGCCCGCCGCCGCGCCTGCGCCCGCGCCGCCGCGCTCCGCCGAAGCCTGCCGCCGGCCGCCGCCTGCCGGAACAGTACCAAGCTGCCTCGAAAACCGTGCGCGACATCCGGGCTCCGAAAAAAGCAAATAAATAGTCCATCTTCATCGTTTTCGCGCGCTGAATCCAAATCCGATGTCAGTTTCTCCAAATTCTCATCTGAAAATTTGCCGAAGGCCCCCGGAAAGCCCACTTGATCCGATTTTCGCGCCGGGTCCATTTCAAAAATCCAATTTGCCAAATTCCATCTCTAAAAATTCCCGAAGGCATCCGGAGAGGTGATCTTTTAACCAAACTTCACCCTGAGTCCAAATTTGACATCCGTGTCGCGCGAAATCACTTCTAAACACTCGACGGGTCCTCCAAATACTCCCGTGATCCATTTATAAGCCCGAAGTCCACCACTTGTGTCCAAATTGCGCACAAAAACCTCCAACACACCACGCAGGCCACGAAAGCTGCCAAACAACCAGAAAACTCCCCGCGGGGAAACCAGGTCCTCACATCGGGGACAAGTGGTATTTTGATTATGGGTTGTGGGGTATTGCGGCTACCGCGGATAGTAGGCGGTTGACCGGATACATATTATTTTACCCGGTTTTGGATTGGGGGTTATAGCGGCTACCGCGGATAGTAGGCGGTTGACCGGATGTCGGATGTGGGACATGATTGTGATTGTGGGTCATTTCGGTGATCGCGGATATTGGGCGGTTAACCGGGTGTCGGTTGTTGGGTTGATTGTTGACTGTGGGTATTGCGGTGACCGCGGATATTGGGCGGTTGACCGTATGTGTCCTATGCATCAGATTGGGGATCGGGTTTCTTTAGTGGAGGGTTTTGTTCCACTTGAGAGTTGTTGTGATCCAGTCCTGCTTTTGTTACTTATCACACCGGCGCGGTTATTGCCTGGTGATGCTTTCCTCGTGTGGGTCGCTCCCCTCGAGATCCCCTCCGGAGGCTGGGGCCGGACAGTTATTGACAGTTTTGCTATCACATCGGCGCGGCTTATTTGCCCGATGATGAGGACGGCAGCAGGAGTTTTGCTATCACATCGGCGCGGCTTACTTGCCCGATGATGAGGGCGGTACAGATTGGGTTCATCTGGGACGGTTGGTTACTGTTGCATACGGTTATTCCAGTCTAGGACTGCATTTTAGAGGCATAGTAGTGGTAGTTTCCTTTCTTCAGCAGTCATTATTGCTTACCACAATTCTTTCCTTTTTGCCTCTGGTAGACCTAGTGGGCGTGTCAGAGTTTGAGGTTTTACCCACTAGGGGAGGCTACTGGTTTACTAGTAGTTCTCACCCCCATTCTTCTTTCCTCTTTTTCTTCTCCCTTGTTTTGCAGTGTCTTCTGCGGGTGCTACTGGGCTTTCAGTGACGGGTCGAGGACAGAGGACGGCTGAGTAGATAGATCTCGAGGCAGGATGAGCGTGTTAGCTGGACTGTTGGTGTACCCAGGTTTCCTCAGACGATTGTACTTTTACCATTGGGACTGGCTTTTGCCAGCAGGTTGTTTTTATTTTGGTGAGCTGGGAGAGACAGATGTATCATTTATACAGATGTATTGTATTTTATTTCCAGCTTCAGTCTGAGATGTATTAGTTTTTAGTTCAGCTCTGTTTTTATTGCTCTTTTATTATATCTCATATATCTGAGCAGGTAGTTGGCGCTTCGTGTACGCGGGAAATTCTGCGTGCACGGCGGATCTGTAGACGGGCCCGGGTTCTGGTTTTCACCCGGGGCGTGACAACTGTAAACTGAGTGAACTTTTTTATTCAGGGCACAATCACCACCACTATATCTTTATTTTTGCGCTTTATCTTTATAGGTAATTAATAGGTCGATTTACCATATATTATGGAGAGGCTGCTGAAAGAAGGGCTTTTATCCAGAGCTATGAAGGATAGTTACACTATTAACAAGGTAAATAACGATTTGTTCTTTTTCTTTTTCTTTATGCACCTTTTCTTTTAACAAGGTATTACTGGCCATTCAACAATACTATCATTAAAATATTTTCTTCTTTTTCTTGACAGAATCACAGAATATCCTGTCGAGTATATAAGCATTGACCGACAGGATATTCTGTGAATTTATACAAAATATAAATTCAAGGTTTGGTTGAATTTATATTATGTATAAATTCAACCAAACTTTCGAAAGATAAGGTTTGGTTGAATTTATGCTCGGTATAATAACCCTAGATTTTGGAATTGTATATATAATACTATTGGATCTAAATTAGAATTTGATCATTCCTGCGAAAGCAAATTTAGTGTTTTTATATTCCTAGATGACTTTTGAGAACTTTTAACTTGTAAAATTACCGGGCAATGCATTTGCTGATTCTTTTAAGATAGGGATTGAAAACAAGCAGCATTTAACTCCATGACACAATTTCAGGATCCCTGAAAGGTATGTATTTCATCAAAAGTGAAGTATGCAACACCATGAATTCCTGCTGAAGCAAATCTTGTTTAGTTGTTCTGTTAATTAGTTCGATACATATGTAGCAAATCTTGTTTAGTTGTTCTGTTAATTAGTTCAATACATATGAAATGTCAATTGTCACTAGGCCAATGAAAAGCCAGCATCTTCTTAACTTCATTTTGCAATAACTCAAGTATCCGGCGAGGTCATAGACTAGTTTATTAATAATAAACATATTTTCACAGACGAGTGCGACTATTTAACAGGTGTCTATAGCATGCAAAATTATGAAATATCTGTTTATATAGAGTGATTAGAACTAGAAACTGCCTTGGCATTGTAAGGGATAATATCTTATCGAACTGACAATGAATCATAAACAGGCAGTGCGGTTTAGATCATTATTCAATTGTGAAAAACATAATCAAGTATAAATGGAGCGAGAATTGTAAGACTTTTTTAGATAAATCCTCAAGTAGAATATATACAAGAAAAACACAGACAATATTGCCATTTAATCCTTCCTTAAGTCCAATAGGACTGTTTGGATTCCATTTTGGAATCATCCAATGTTTTGCTAATATTTTTTGAATTAACAATTTTGGGGATAATGCCATATTGCCATTTAATGGTTGATATCACCAACTTGTGTTGCTTCTATGATATTTATTCATTTTTCCACTGCTTATTGTTGATTTACAATTCTTGGAGCTCTGTAGATTATAGATCACTTTGAGTACAGTTATGCTGAGGTCTACTTCTTATCCATTTTTGAATATTCAATCTATTTTTGTGTATATTTTATTTTTCCTATGTATGAGTCGATGTGTTTTTGACTGTATGCTTTTATTATTATTGCATTTACTATTATTATTTTTTTATACTATAAATTGTAAAATTATTATTTTTGAAGCAGGATCTTCCGGATCTTATCATCGACTTGAGCGAGTTTTTGAAGTGGAACAATGAGGCTTAAAGATTTAGAATTCGATTTTTTTTGAAGATAATATATATTTAGCGTCATTTAAAATTCTTGTTTGGCTAAAATTGAAACAAATATTATATTGTTGAAACTCGTGTCCGAAATTTAATTTGAATATTAGTGAGATTGTAATTTGAGAGTTAAATATCATTTGTTACAAATTATTAATACTCTTTAGTTATGATTATTTTTGAATATTTTAATTTAAAAAAATTATGCACTTTAATATTTTTTGCAATTGCAGTTATAGGTTTTATTTAATAGTCATTTAGTATGTTTTTAGTAATAATTATAGATAATTATAGTGGTATTTATAATAGTTGCTATTGGATAGTATTTAGCGGCATTTGTTTATGCTTTTATCGACCGCCGGAATAAATACCGCAATATCTTTTATCGACTCTACCAATAACGGTAATTATCATAATTGCCATAAAACTATTTAGCGACAATTATAACCGCCGAGAATTTAAAAAATAATAAAACTAAATTTTGTTATAGTGATATAATTATTGAAGTATTTTATATAATAATATGATTATAATAGTATTATATATAATATTTTAACTATTTTATTTTTTGTAAAACATATTATTTTTATGGATAATGCTACATATACATTCATTTTTGGATGTACATCTTACACCCCACCCATCCAAGAGTGGGAGGCTTCTATATCGATCACTTCGGAGTGATGGGTGGAATTCACCCCATCCTAAGATGAGTAGGGTGTAAGATATACATCCTTTTTGGGGTGTACATCAAATATTTTTCTATTTTTATATGTATTATTGTATATATATTAAATATTCTATATATAAGAAATATAGACAAGGACATTTTGATATTTTAAAAAATTTTAATCTATTTTTTATACTATTATTTATTATTTATTATTTATTATTCTTAATAAAATTATCAAATAAGATTTTGATAATTCTACAGAATAAAAAAAATATTAAACCAAATATAAATTTTTTTATTTCTCTAAAATCCAAAATAGTGAATTATTATTTTAAAAATAAAAAATATATATATATTTTTTAAAAATATTGTATTATTACCTAACTTAGTCTTATTAGAATTTTAATAGGTGGCAGCATAGTATATAAAAATTAAGCCACAAAATGTCACGCCCCGAGTTCAAAAACTAGTGTATAATTTTTTTTTTTTTTTTAAATCAGAGTTACAAATCAACCAGGGCAATGACAGACCGCCACATATATAGAAGAGTCCCAATCCCCTATGGAATTGAGCCTTTTCTATATATGCACGGCTAGCTTGGCAACAATCATCAGAGTACTAACTACGTACTACAAAAATAATAACAACAACAACAACAATGTTACAGATTTCTTTACAAATATATTACATCTGAATACCACTTGAATTAACTATTTCTAAATACACGGTTGTCCAAGGTCAATCTCTATCTCGGAATCTCACCAACACGTCCCGACATCCCAGCACCCGCTCAGCCTGAAAAACAGTCACCCGAGGGTGTGAGATACACCGGAGTGTATCCCAGTGGGCACGACGAGCCGAGAAATAGCAGATCGTACCTACTGGTATACAATACTAGAGGATAGTAATAATCAGGGGTTAGAATAATCAGATAGGCAAGCATGAAGATCCACAGATATATAATCACAGTTAGGATATGCAATGATCATAGTTAAGATAACAGATAGGCAGCATAGAGATCAACAGATATATCATCACGGAGGTTACAATTAGGATAAGCAGATACTTAATCATGGAGATCACCGTTAGGATATGCAGATATATAATCATGGAACTGTATCTAATTAGAGGATAGCAATAATCATGAGTTATGATAAAAGCAGGCTGAACAGGCAACATATGCATCAACAACTGAAATAACAAGTTACCCAATCAGAAGCCACCATATTGGTCATCAAGACCTCAGGGAAATTGCCCAACCTAGCACCAACCTAGCTGACATTCTCCCCTTGGGAGTCACGGGCCTTTCAACAGACCACTTTACCGGCAAAGAACAAAGCACACAAGGAGCGACCTCGGATATGTTCGTGAAGTACAGCGGTGCGGGCGATCAATGCGAATGCTCAAGCTCACGGTCTACAGACCGGGTAATCGGCAAAAAGCCAGAACAATCCCCTCTGGGATGCAACAGTGATATCAACATCTCAACTCAATGCAGAATCAACAACAAATCTCAACTCAATGCAATATCAACAACAGCAACTATGAAATATGAATCAATAATGTTGATAGACAGATATGACATTATCCAGAAATCAAAATCTGGAGGCAACTTTGTACCAATCAACAGACCAACCAATTATGCAGACTAAACACATGTTTTTAAGAAAATTAATCTACAACATATTTTAGATCCAAACCTCGCAGAGCGTTGCCTTTGTCCTATCAAACAAGAACAGACTCCGGCGACCCTACGAAGTTCGGTAAAAACATTTATTTAATAAAATCATGTATCTAGCAGCATAATTGGTGAACAACAACCAATCACGAATGCAATGCGGAATATGATCAATAATCTCATAGATCAGGATATAACACTAGCCAATCACGAAGGCAATGCGGAATATAATCAATAATCTCATAGATCAGGATATAACACCAGCCAATCACGAAGGCAATGCGGAATATAATCAACAGCCATTATGAAATAGAACCAGGTTTAGCAACTATAGACCAAATCATACTGTCCAAACACATGCAGTTTTAAGAAAAATCCTTAAAACAGGTTTTGGGTTCAAACCTCGCAGAGCAGTGCCTTTGTCCTATCAAACAAGAACAGACGCAGGCGACCCTGCGAAGCTTGGGTAAAAATTATTGTTTGAGTAAAGTACATGTGTTTAGCAGTACATGCTTTGCAATCAAGATCATCAGAATGTCCAATCAGGCATGGCAACTAATAGTAATATATCTCAATCAAAGGCAGACAGGCTCAAATATAACCTAGATTAACCAAAAACAGGAGTCCAACCAATACCGTACACAGAGGGCCGAAATGATAAAGCCCGGACCGAAGATAAACCCACCTGACAAATCGCAGGCGACTAAACCGTATCCACTGTATGCTTAGGACCAGAGGCACCGAATAAACCTGAATCAATCATATGAATCAAGGATCAACTCTGACTCTAACTTATTCCAATTCAACTTAAAACCCATATCAATTTTAAAACCTCTACATAGCCATTTTGCATTTTTGTTTCTCCGGGACTTCAAAATCAGTTTTTAACGCGAGCATCGCGTCCAGTGACCCCAAATTAGCCAAGAGTACACTGTCGCGACTTCGCAAACATCCTAGAACAGTGTTTGGGTCATAATTACATTTGGAGGTTGGTTTAATCACATCTTTTAATCCAAACCTCAAACAGTAAAAGTCTGTATATCAAAGTTGCTCTAAATAATGCTAGGATAACAGGGCTTGCCCTAGTTGAAACCCAGATCTGCTGGTTCAAGCAGAACCAAAGCCATGTTTATTTAAAGGTTCACATCGCTCCAATTATAAATCCACACAGTATCTGTTTGAACTGAAGTGAGCACCAAGCTCAAGGGATGTTTTGAAACAACTTTCATATTTATATCTTTGTCAAATTCTATTTAAAAGTTCATTGTGGCATTTCCACAAACACTAGGTGTGCACAATTTCTAACATTTAACATAAGCTCTAAGGTGAATTAGATCTCTGCATATACTGGACCAGAGGGCATCAAACTTGGAGGGAAATGTTTCTAGTGTCTGTAGCAATGTTTCTCTCCAACAAGTTTCCAGGTTTGCTCCCAGATTTAGCCGTTCACATGAAGAAGATGATGGAGCCAAACCTTGAAATTTGTGATCACTCTCCCAGAGCTTCTGGGCTCCAACTAAATGCACCAACAGGTTCTAATTACATCACAGATGCTTTTCATACCCGTGCCCGGCCACGGGGTGCGGCGGCGGCGGCGGGGAGCAAAGCTCCATTTTGGAGCTCAACCTCGTTAATGGCGGATTTTTACAGAAGCCATAAGAAGTCTTCCAACTTATATGGAAGCTTCCTCTAGTCCATACAAAGCTTCCCGACACCTCCTCCCCGGCCGGAAATGGCCGGAACGCCAGCGACCAAGTTTTGATCCATTCTCGGTTTGTCCATGGCCGCCCACATTTGGTGTTGCATGGATGCCATGCAATTGCATGGGTGCACTCATCTTGGTCCTAGCAAGTGTTCTGGGTAGGTGGCCGGTGTCGGAGAAGCACGCCGGCGCCGGAGCATGAAGCTCGGCCATCATGCATGTTTCCCGAAAACTAGGGCATCAATTATCTCTTGAAATCCTTAACCATATTCATTCAAATTTTGTAGAATTATTAGGCACGTCCTACAGTCCCTACATACCAATTTTCAGCTTGGTTGGTTCATTATTTACATAGTTATGTCAAGGTGGAGCCTTATTAGGTTTCCGGCCATAGTTGGCTCCCGCGGGCCAAGCGCTCTGCATGGAGAGCTCGGCTTGGTACAGAGCATACTAAGGACCTAAAAACTCTACTGCTAGGGGTCCCGGGTTCAAACAACCTTTGGTTTGGGATCCTTACCTTGACCGAGCTCGGGGAAGATGGGATGAAGCCGGAATTTACTCCTTTTGCGCGCGCGGCCACAGCAAGCTCCAGCAGGGTCCTCGGGCACAGAGGAACTCCTCCAAAGCTCCGGGACCAACCTTTGTAAGGTTTTGTTCCAACCTTCACCTTCTTCTCACTCTCTCTCAGATTTTCTCAATGGAGGTTGGTGTCCTCGGCCAAACCAGTGCTCAAGATTACTCTGGGGAGTTCAGAGGATTAAGTGATGCTTTGGTATCACTTGCTGACTCCTCGAAGTCCAGCCAAGGTAGTCCAAAGGTCACTTTGCATTCAATACATGATTCTTTTGAAAAAAAACCCTAAGCTCGGTTCACACCAAACCCCAGCCTCCGAGCTCTTTTCTGTTGGTGTAAATTGCACCCAACACCTCAAGGAATCAACCTCATGAACTTAACTACTTAAAACATATAAGTTTTATTCGAAATTATTGCTTTTTCGACACTTTTCAAGCATTTCGAGGAAATCCGGTCGACGAATTGCGAAACAGACTTCGCCACGACGTCCGGCTCGTCGAGACCTGTCAAGTAGCGTATTTGTTTGGTTCGTTTGATGCTCGGATAAAAAGCTGTTTCATTAAGTTCGACAGTTTACAATGCGTTGCACGCACTTCGATGCACCCGGGTCGCCAAACGCGAAAACCATCAGTGCCATTGCGCTTAGAACGTCGAAAATAGTTAGGTTTGACTACTCATGTCGTTAGGTTTGGATTTTAGACAGTAATTCGGCTAATGATCAATCGAGAGGGGTCAAAATTCGAGAGTTACTATTCACTTTAAGTCGCGGGGCCCGCTTTTTGATTTCTGATTTTTGGAAGATCCGACCGTCGGATCGAAAACATATGAATATGAAACTTTTATGTTTCGACGAGACGATCGCAATGGTGATCTTGGATTTTCCAGATCAGACCCCGATCAAAAGTTGACATTTCTGGGCTACTATTGACCCACTAATTGCCCATTTTTGCTATTTAAATAATTCTGAAAATTATTTTAAACTTAAATTTGGATTTTAAAAATTATGGTTACTACACAAAATCCTTTATTAATAAAAAGGGTAATATGGTCCATTAAAGAAAATAGAAGGTAGTGAGGTGGGGAAGAATTTTGGAAAATGCTAAGTGTATATTTTTTATGAAGTGTACATTACACATTTCATCTATCTAATTTATAAGATGTGCTAAAAAATTATTTTACAATTTGTGACTTTGAATAAATAGGTGTAGAATGTACACACATGTAGCATTATTCGAGAATCTCTCCCGAATTCCCAGGAGATTTTCTCGCTTGCGTGTCAGACATCAAAAGATTCCTGCCTTTTTCCCTCGTGAGTGTAGTGCGGTCGGGGCAACAGGCGGAATCCAACTCAGATTCCAGCAAGTTGGCGTGCGGTCGGACGCCAGCCGAGCCAGCTCTTAACTGCGGCACAATAAACATTTGGCGTCCGTAGTGGAATGCCCCGCCGCTCGCTCTATAAAACGGGCAGCACCGGGCGGTTCCCGTTTCAATCCATCCCATTACGTTTATTAAATAATTAATTAATTAATTAACTGGGAGGGAGAGAGTTCCGCCGCGGGGTGGCGGCGGCGGTGGCGGGTGGGGGAGTCGGGGAAAAAGAAGTGATCGAGAGAGAGAGAGGGAGTTCGGGAGATGGGCCGGGGCTGGGCCATCGCCATCCACGGAGGCGCCGGAGTGGACCCGAACCTTCCGGAGGAGCGTCAGGAGGCGGCGAAGCGGGTGCTGGCACGGTGCCTGCAGATCGGGGTGGACGCGCTGCGCTCGATGTCGGGGGCGGTGGACGTGGTGGAGTTGGTGGTGCGGGAACTGGAGACGGACCCCGTCTTCAACTCCGGGAGGGGTTCGGCTCTGACGAGGAAGGGCTCGGTTGAGATGGAGGCCAGCATCATGGACGGTCGGGGTCGGCGGTGCGGGGCCGTGTCCGGGCTCACCACCGTTAAGAACCCCGTCTCCCTCGCCCGTCTCGTCATGGACAAGTCCCCCCACTCCTACCTCGCCTTCCACGGTGCCGAGGAGTTCGCCAGAGACCAGGTCATTTATTTCCTTCTTAATTTTGTTTATTATTATTATATTTAATTGCATTTAATTTCTCTCCAGGTGCTTAGCTTATAACTATATATCTTTCTTTCTTTTCTCTTCATGTCGATTCTAATTGCCGGATTAATCCGACGAGAGTAATATTAATTTACTAATTAATGAACGAGTCATCAATCAATATTAATTAATGCCTCGCACCCCCCTCCACCATATAATAAACTTTATAATAAAGTTTTCTCTTCATACCTTACGCCGCCTACCGATCAAACAGTGCATGTACAATCAAGCACTTCTTAATATAATTAAAATTTTATTCTATCAGTCTTTTCTTTTAAAACAACTAACTAAGAATTAAACATGCCACAGACTACCCGTATTCATCTCAGGTACGTACACTCTTTTAATTTGATTTGGTTGGTTAAATCAATTGCTCTATAAGACTCAAGGAGAATTACTTGAAAAGTCTTTCTTTTTAAATAATTCAGTAACCGGTTAGTGTTGTTATACTTGGAAAAAAAATAAAAAAAAGGGACAAAACACTTTTCCAATACAATATACTTTTACATATATATATATATATATATATATATATATATATATATATATATATATATATATATATATATATATATATATATATAGACATGTTTAGATTAATTTTTAACTGATTTTAACTGAATTGATTTTAGTTTGAAAATTTTCTTTTAGTTAAAATCTTTAATTAGGACATTTGGATAAATTTGACTGAAAAATAATTTTGTAAATATGTTTACGAATTTTCTAAAATAAGTTTATAAAATTTTAAATTTTAAATTTTAAATTTTAAATTTTAAATTTCCAATCAAAAAATAAATTAATATTTCAAAATATAAAATATATTTTTAAAATTTAAAATTTATTTTTTAGAAAAAATAGAAATTTAATATTTTTTATTTAATTTTTAAAATTTTGAAAATTTTAATTTTTAAAATTAAAAATTTCAAATGTAAATTTGAATTTTGAATTTTACATTTTAAATTTTTGAAAATTTAAAATTTTAAAATTTAAAATCTTAAAATTTAGAATTAAATTTTAGAATTTTAAAATTTTAAATAAATTTTACTTTCAAAATTTTTAATTTAACTATTGAAATTTGAAATTTGAAATTTAAAAATTTATATTTTATCTTAAATCTAAAATTTAAAATTAAAATTTTGAATTTTAAATATTAAAATTTTGAATTTAAAAATAATAAATTTAAAATTTAAATCTAAATCCGAAATTAAATTTTAAATTTGAAATTTGAACCCTAAATTAGAATATGATTTTATAAAGTAGGTTTTAGATGCTTCTCAGTTTTGAGTCTTTAAAATAAAAAATATGAATTTAAAAATCGGTACTAGATTTCGCAAAAAAGCTTCTAAAATGTTATATTGGCGAAAAAAATTATACTTGCCTTCGAATAAGCAGGCCAAACATGAAAAATTAGGATTAAATTAAAAAAATATTAAATTAAAATTTATTTTTATATATTTTATTTGGGATATATATCTATACTCTATCTATTTAATAGGTATCAGTCATATTAAGGTGATTTGTGAATTTTTTTTATTATTCATTAAATTGATATAGTGCAGAATTTATATTTGTTTTTGGGTGTCTGAGCAGTTTGCCATTTTATATATCCACACTTATTGTGAATCTTCTTTTGACCAAATGATGTAAAACTGATGTCATCCAAGCAAGACCCACGTTTAATTTAAGTGCATAGGTTATTGATTTCGTACGCGTATGGTGGACCTACCTCCGACATACATAATATTCTAATTTTTGGACCGGACAAGCTGGCCCTTACCTAAATTTTAAAAAAGAAATACAAAACCAATTTAACTATCGAAAGAGGACAAATAACTGTTTATTTGCACAAATTATTAACTATTCACAAATTTGTTTTACGCAACACTTTTTAATTAACTAGATACTTTTTAATTCATATCTTTTGTTTTCTTTCTTAATATTAGTAAATTATTATTTTATTTGATACGGAGACTAGCAATGCTAGTCCTTCATATATATATATATATATATATATATATATATATATATATATATATATATATATATATATATATATATATATATATATATATATATATATATATATATATATTTTGTATTGATAAAGCACAAAAATATATTTTTAAATCCTAGGAGTAAGGATTAACTATAATATTTGATTAAGGATTGTAATTTTACAATCTTTTTTGGTCGTAAATATAGTATTTCTTTACTGCATCAACGTCACCGTCATGTGCACTCAAAAATAAAATATAAATCTTACACACTATCTATCTAATAATCAATTTTTTCTCACTTGTCTTGTTTATTTTTTGGTTAAAAATTCAAAATGAGTTTGTAAATTCTTGGACGAGTGGATTTAGGATTTATAACCTACTTTTGGCCGTGCAAGTAGTGTTTTTCTTGTTACTTTCACATCTCAATATATATATATATATATATATATATATATATATATATATATATATATATATATATATATATAGAGAGAGAGAGAGAGAGAGAGAGAGAGAGAGAGAGAGAGAGTCCGGCTACTATATTATCGATAGTACCAGCATTTAGTACTGTCAAATTTTCTATTTTTGGATCAAGCCCTTTAATTATTTTCATCCGTTAGATTTTACTATTTTTCTAACCACCCATTAAACCTAAGGGACCCACTATTATCTCAACCACACATTTTTTAATTCAACGATTAAAAACTTAATAGCACAAATAACTTGGTACTATTAATAGTATTCCAGCCTAGCCCCCCCCTCTCTCTCTCTCTCTCTCTCTCTCTCTCTCTCTCTATATATATATATATATATATATATATATATATATATATATATATATATATATATATATATAATTGAGTTTCTATTCTTGTAAAAGCACCAAGTT
Organism: Tillandsia leiboldiana; assembly: GCA_029204045.2. Lineage (NCBI taxonomy): Eukaryota > Viridiplantae > Streptophyta > Magnoliopsida > Poales > Bromeliaceae > Tillandsia > Tillandsia leiboldiana. The sequence continues at coordinate 13,833,355 of CM055060.1, read as the reverse complement.
ATTTGTGGTTGTGAGTTTTTTACCTTTGGATGTAGGAATGTGCGGTTAGGATGATAGTGAGCCCCTTGGGTTTAGTAAGTGGTTGGTGGAATAGTATAATCTAAGGAATAGAATTAATAAAAAGATTAAATCTAATGATAGAAAATTTACAAGCACCAATTATTTAGTGCTTGTACAAGCACAGTAGCCGGACTATATATATATATATATATATATATATATATATATATATATATATATATATATATATATATATATATATATGATGACTTTATAATATATTTTAGAAGATAAAGAGTATTGAATATATAGAAGGCCATTTTCTGTGTAAAGCAATGCTATATCTACAGCCATGCATATTTTGATTATGATCTTCTAAACTCCTCCATCCAAAGACAAAAAAAATAAATAAATAATAGCACACTAGTCTTATCACTTTTTTGTATTATTAAAAACCTAAAAAGGGTGGACTAAACCCTAGAAAAATTACTAGAATGAAGGGTTGTATAAATCACAATCCACAAATGATATAGACTTAGTAAGAGAGGTGCAAGGGGTGTAAAGAGTCATGAATGTGTGGTGTGTACATAACTCGTGGTATGATAGGGCATAACGTTTACGTCGATTGGGCCCGTTGCCTAACCCTTGGATGGCCCCCCTTTTGTATAACTGCTGCTATATTGCTACTTTTCTTTTATTCCTTGGTGCAACTAGAAAAGAGATGCTAATTGTCTTTTCTATTAACGAAGATACGCCAAAGTAAAATTCTCAAGCAATCGGAAGGTAGTTGGTAATTAAGGTACCCGATTAGACGTGTGAAAACGTTCCGCGCGCTACAATGAGCTTTTCGTGGTGGGCTGCAGGGAGTGTTAAATTTTTACCCTTTTATCATGGAAGTATATATGGAAGTATATATGCTAAGTCTGTGAACCAAAACAAAAAATTCCAACATCTTAACAATTCTCTAATTTAATACTTCTAAAGTTTGAACAATTTTTTTTTCTTCTAAATTTTAATTAGAAAATTAAAAAGTGATGAAAATTGTATATTAAAGTTAGCTCTGATGATACGGTCAAAATTGTAAGATCACAATCTAATGTAGGCTTTTTGCCTTTAGGGGGTTTAGTTTCTACAGCTGACTTTATGGGTAGTTTAATTATTAATATATTTTTAAATTAGTAATAGATGAAAATTCAAAAATTCTAGTTATTAAAATCATTAATTAAAGTGGAGCTAATTAATTAAGAAAAAAAAAAGAGCACACAAATTTGTTGACTTATTAGTGGTTGTCTTACAGGGTGTTGAATTGGTGGATAACAGCTACTTCATCACCGAAGAGAATATTGGCATGCTAAAGCTAGCCAAAGAAGCTAACAGCATCATGGTTTGTATTAACTAAAAAGATCATCCATATATATATAGTTCTGCATGTAATAATTGAAAGTTAAATAGCAATTGCGTGCAAATTCTAACAAACTTAATTATCGTTAATCATTTTGAATGGAACAGTTTGACTACAGAGTCCCCCTGCTTCCAGTGGACATATGCGGCGCATGTGCGGGGCCGATGGTGGTGACTGCAGATGACGCGCTTCAGATGAACGGTCTCCCAATCAGCATCTATGCGCCGGAGACAGTGGGGTGTGTGGTCGTCGACCACAACGGGTGGTGCGCGGCTGCCACATCTACTGGCGGGCTCATGAACAAGATGAGCGGCCGGATAGGCGACTCCCCCCTGATTGGGGCGGGGACGTACGCATGCAACGTATGTGCCGTGTCGTGCACTGGGGAGGGGGAGGCCATCATCCGGAGCACACTGGCTCGGGATGTCTCGGCCGTCATGGAGTACAAGGGCCTTGGCCTCCAGGAGGCGGTGGACTTTGTCGTGAAGGAGAGGCTTGACGAGGGCAAGGCCGGGCTCATCGCAGTGTCGAGGAACGGGGAGGTAGCGTACGGCTTCAACACCAATGGAATGTTCAGGGGATGCGCCACCGAGGATGGGTTCATGGAGGTCGGTATATGGGAGTGAGTGACGATCGGCGAGCCTCCCAGCTAGTAGATCTTTAATCGTGTGGAATATTATTCTTGTGATCGTCGCTTGGTTATCGTTCGATGGCCTTAATTACTTATGTACTCCTCTCTCCCTCGATCTCTCCTTCTCTCCCGCTGTTGGGTCATTTGAACTCGATCGCTTGAGCAATAAAATGTAATGGGAAGCTAATTAATTATCTTTAGTTACTGATGATTTTCATTTCAAGTATAAATTGCACTACAGTCCTTCAAACTGTAGTTTTTATATATCAAAAACAACAAATTAAATGTTAAACCCAACAAAAGATGCCCGGCCGTATTGGTTCTGGGCCGAGAAAGGATCATACTCTCCTCCATTTACGCTTACCGGCTGGTCGTCTTGGGCGGGAAGCACGTGGTTGTTCTTAAATTTTATTTAAATTTTGTGATTTAAAACTTACTTTTAATTAGCCATGGGCTTTATGGGTGGTTCAATATTAATGAAGTTTATATAAAAATTCGAGTTTCTTTTTTATCATATGTGATATTTAGTTCCACGTTAAAAATTTATCACATATGATAGTATCTTATCAACTCCCTCGTTCTCAAGTGAGTTGCCCGGTGAGAATAATATTATCCCTAAAATATGGGTGAGCACGGGACGAGCATGAACACGACCGGGATGAGTGATTTTGGTTCGGTTCAATTTTTTTTTTTTTTTTTTTTTTTTGGTTGACTTAATGTTATCTTGGAAAGCCCTGTGGGCCACCCAAGAGTCTCACAATGTTAAGGTCCAACGGCTAACCTTAAACATAGCCGTTGGGCACTACTTGCATTTGGGCTGCACAAGACAGCTTATTGTTGTCTATATATGAAGGGGTGTAAGAGGTTAAGTGCGAGACAACTATTACTATTCTTCTTCTACACTGAGCTTTAGCATTTTATTATTTTACTCTTTTGTTGTATCTTTGATAGCTGACGGAATGGACAGTGGTTGTTATATTGTTAGGAGTGAATGTCGGAGCTTCGCACGTGGAGGGACAATCTTACTTTTAGGATAGTATTTCGCACGTCTCGACTCATATGTCTCATCTAAACTTATTATTTTTATTATTGTGTTTTGTTTAATCTTGCATGCCATTTTAAAAACCGTTCTTCAAATATTTTCAATTTAAATTATTTAATAGTTCTATTTTGCTAAAAGAAAAGAGAGAGATTTTTCTAATATTTTAGAAGTAAGATTAACATAATTCATCTTTCTACATCTTTTAGTAGTGTTAATATATATATATATATATATATATATATATATATATATATATATATAGTTTGACTGTAATACTTTCGATAGCACCAAGCAATTGTTGCTATCAAGTTTCCAGCCCTTGGATGAAAGGATGTGCGGTTGGGATTATAGTGATCCCAAGAAATTTTTATTATTCAACCAACCACCCAGTAAACCCTAGGGGGACCACTATCATCCTAACCGTACATCCTTAATCGAAAGATTAAAAAATTAGCAGCACCAATGACTTGATGCTATCGATAGCATTTCGGCCTAGTTCTCTCCCCCTCTCTCTCTCTCTCTCTCTCTCTCTCTCTCTATATATATATATATATATATATATATAGTAGAGCTTATGCACTTTCAAAAGTACAAGCCCAATTATGCTTATGAATTTTTTACCATTGGATTTACATTGAGATTTGTGCTATTATACTCTTTCTTTCTCTTTCTTTAGTTGACTTTACAATAGCACAAATCTCAATACAAGTCTAATGATAAAAAATTTACAAGCATAGTTAGACTTGTGCTTTTGAAAGTATATAAGCTCTGCTCTGCTCTCTCTCTCTCTCTAAATATATACATATATATATATATATATATATATATATATATATATATATATATATATATATATATATATATAACGAGACAACTATATTATTAATATTACCAAGCATTTGGTACTATTGACTTTTCAGCCCTTGGATGAAGGGATGTGCGGTTAGGATTATAGTGGCCTCCTAGGGTTTATACTATTTCACCAACAACCAACTAAATCCTAGGGGACCATTATCATCCTAACCGCACATCTCTTTATCAAAGTGCCAAAACCTCACTAGAACCAAGTGCTTGGTACTATTGATAGTATAGTAGCCTCGTTATATATATATATATATATATATATATATATATATATATATATATATATATATATATATATATATATATATATATTGTTGTTGCACTGTTAATCAACTTTTATGTGTTATTACAATTGATATAATTTCGTATTGCTATAGTTATATATATTCTGTTGTTGTACTGATAATTAAAATTGTAGTATCATTACTATTGTTATATATTTATCTTCGTCAATTTATATTGTCACTATTGAAAACATAAAACTATTTACTGTGATTTGATAGATCTTTAGTACATTCTTGTGAAATTGTTATAGGTGGCTTGTAAACAGATTTAATATTGATGAAGACTCATATTTGGCGAAGCCGTTTATTTTTGATGGCAGCAATTTTAGAAGGTAGCTGTAGTGGCCTAGGTTCCCTTGCAACTTTTTTTCGGTGAATCCACTGTTTAGAACACCTAGTGTTGGTGTAGCTGGCCCATGGTGTATCAAAGGGATGCCACAGATGGACCCTGTGAGGTATCTTTAGCTGTGTTGGCCTTCGGCTACATTTGCCGAAATTTTGAAAAGGTTTTAGCCCAAACAGAGGTTGGATTTGGATTCAGCGCGGAAAAACGCTTGAAAACGGCTATTTGCTTATTTGATTCTGAGTCCGGATGCCCAAAAAGGGACTCCCGAAAGTTTTTATTAGTTTTCGGTGCATGGGAGGGGCCGTGGACCGCCGGCATGCCACGTGGCGGCCTGTCATTGGCCGGTTTTCAGCGCTCGGTCCACAGAGCGTCCCGGCTGGGTGCACAGACCCGGGGCAGGGACACGTGGCGCCGCCTGATTGGCGGGCTCAAGGTGTGCGGTCTACTAAGCGGGCGCGGCGGTGCATGGATCAAGGCGGGGGATGCGTGGCAGCCCCTGGTTGGTCGGTGCACGCAGCGCGGTCCACGAAATTCCGAAGTAGGGTGTGTGGACCGGGTGCAGGGGACACGTGTCGCCATGTGATTTGCGGGCTCATCAGGCGCGGCGCACGGAAGGGTGCGCCGGCGCCTCGGGGCGCGTGCGTGCATGGGGGGCAGGCGGCACGACCGGCGCGGGCGGGCGACCGGTCGGCGGCTTCTCCGGCTGGACACGTGGCGCCCGCTCATTGGCGGGCGCCAACCACCTTGTTGACCGGGTGGAGGCCACGTGGCCGCCCCTGAGTGGCCCGCGCAGCTGTACGCTGTTCGCCGACCACGTGGCATCACCTCGGTGATTCGGGCGCGCACAGTGTTGGGCTGGGCCCAACACTGTAGCAGCCCGAATCAATCGGGCGCCTGGAATTGGGCCCAAAAGCCCAATTGTTGATTTTTTCGGGTTGGCGCCTATAAATAGGCCCTTTGCACTGCTTTTTCAGGCTTTTCCCGAGCCCATTTCCTTCTGAGCCCTATTGTGAACTTTTTGATCTCCTTATTCTACATCCTGTGGAGGAGTTTCAGGATTTTACGTGGTACGCTTTTCGAGATCTCTATTTTCTTGGCGCGTCGCGATGTTCCTTCGTCGGTGTTTCCTCCCGTCGTGTTTCGGTGCGCGAGCTCCCCCTGCTTACTTCGACTACTTTTTCGAGCGATTCTTTCACTGTTGGATCCGCGACAGGTAGGGCTACAATCTTGGTGTTTTAAGCATCTCCTAGTTGTTACGGAATTTGAGTTGGCGTAATTTCGTGAAAGGTTCGAGTCTTGAAGATTGAAGGTGAAGAAGGTTGGATCATTTAACTCAATCTCAAGAAAGAAGGATTCAAAAGGATCAGGTATGTTTAACTAAATATTTTTGGTGATCCGAATACTTCTTGTAGAGTAGAAACACTTGGAAGAATTTTTCATTGCATAAAAATCAAAAACTGGACATAGGACATGTTCAGGATCCGGATCAGATTGTTCAATCCGGATCCCGAAGGTGGTTCGTTCATACACCAGTTCAATCCGGATCGTAGCTTCTCTTGATCCGGATCCCGAACATTGAGTTTACCATTTTCCTTGAACGATCCGGATCAGGCTTCGCAATCCGGATCCCGAACGTTGATGTTTGGTGAACTGTATGAACGATCCGGATCAAGCACTTCGATCCGGATCCCGAACCTTCGTTTTTCTGGAATTGTCTGACTCGTTACGACGATCCGGATCACAGCTAATCCGATCCGAATCGCCGTCCGTAAAATTTCCAGAAATGGTAGGTTTTTGATTCTTATCTCCTTCCTAGGGTTCCTAACCTATAAATAGACCCTATGATTCATTTTTCTAGGGTAATCCAAATAATCGATATAGAGCCGTCATAATCAAATATCATCTTATACGGCCCTAGATCCACATATAGAGAAGAAAGAAAATCATTAGATATTACTCTATGTTTCTTCATCTATATTGATTAGTTTGATTCTAGGTTTTCATACTCACATCTTGAGTTGAATCAAACTAATGAATACTTAGATGGTATTTCCTATCTATCTTTGATCTAAGTATTCGGCGGATCATCACCACCCAAAAACAACGATTTACTCCAAAATCGGCGCGTGGATTCGCGTGTCCTTGTGGATTCAAGGTTCAACCGCTCTCATGGATTCGGAGCGAGGTACGTTCGTGGATTCGAAGCGTACTACTGGGTGAAGACCGTGGATTCGGTCGGACGTCGTGGACTCGACGTTGGACGCCGTGGATTCGGCGTTGGGCGCAGATCGTGGATTCGAGAAGCGTCGTGGAGCGAGCGGAGAAGATCCTCTAGGAGCGTATGGAAAAGGTTGAGTCGTAAGTGTGTACGGTAAATCACCTTGTACGTGTGTTAATTCTAGTGGATTTCGCCGTGTTATCGGTCCCGTGGTTTTTTACTCTGGTTTGGAGTTTTTCCACATAAAAATCTTGCGTGTTCATTTTTATTTCCGCATTGGGTTTTATTGCGCAATAATTTTTTGAGTGTTTATTGTTTACACCTATTCACCCCCCTCTAGGTGTTTTTTCCCCTATTTAGATCTATATTACATATAACCCAACAAGTGGTATCAGAGCGGGAATAGGGTTGTAAACAATGGTTGAAGGTGGAAACATCAATCGACCCCCTTTCTTTGATGGAACAAATTATGCGTACTGGAAAGTACGGATGAAAGCCTTTTTAATTTCCATCGACGAAAGGGTGTGGCAATCAATTGAATTAGGATGGTCTAATCCAACTGAATTTATTGGTGATGTTCGCACCATCAAACCTAGGTCGAAATGGACCAAGGAAGAGTTAGATTCATCTTCTTACAATGGCAAGGGAATTAATGCTATTTTTAATGCCTTATCTCAAACTGAATTCTCTCGCGTCTCGGCATATGAGACTGCGAAAGAAATCTGGGATGTTCTTCAGGTTACACATGAGGGAACTAACCTCGTGAAGATTCAAAAGCTGCAAATGCTTATGAGCAGATTTGACTCCATTTTTATGGCAGAAAATGAATCTTTCACGGACTACTATACACGATTGCAAGACATCGTAAACTCATGTGCTAACCTGGGAGAGAAGATTCTAGAATTTAAGGTTGTAAGAAAGATCTTAAGAACTCTTCCTGAACGATTTCGCCCACAGGTTACAGCCATTGAAACTATTAAACACCCGGACGAAATACGTGTAGAAGAATTAGTTGGTTCATTACAAACTTATGAAATGACATTTACTACTAACTGTTCTTCTGGAAAAGCATCCTCTTCTAAGTCTTCAGGTTATGCATTGAAAACAACTAAGGAAGAAGACGCGGATACATCCTCCTCGGACGATGACGAGAACCTTTCTATGGAGGACTTTGAGAAGCAACTCGCTCTCTTGACAAGGAAGTTTCGCCGCAACTTTCGAAGGGGTAATTCAAGTAAATCTCCATCCTTCGGAAAGTCGAAGAAAGGCAAGGGTATTTCAAGTTACAAGTCAAGAAAGCAAGAGAACTTTTCAAAGGATAAGAAAAGTTCAGAGGGACAAGTCCAATGCTTCAAGTGCCGAGGATACGGCCATATCTCAACGGAGTGTCCAACTAAGAATCCGTCGAAGAAGAAAGTGATGCAAGCCGTCACTTGGGATGACAAATCAACGTCAAATGAGTCATCCTCAAGTGATGAAGAAGAAAGCGCAACGGCATTCCACGCGTCCACATCTTCACCGTTCATGTGCTTAATGGCAAGTACATCCGAGTCATTGTCCAACTCCACTGTTGAAAAGAATGCAACGGACAATGAATCGGATGATTCGGAAGGTGAAGATTTTGCTTTAGCCTACCACAGACTGTTGAGGGATTCAAAGAAAGTGGCTAAGCAAAACAAGGGGGTTGAGAGGGAGATTGCAGGATCTCGAAGAAGAAGTAAAAAGGGTAACTTCTCTCTCGACCGATCTTGAAGTGGAAAGGGATAATCTGATAAAAGCAAATGTTTCCCTTCAAGAGTCCAATGAGCTTTTTGAGAAGGAACATACAAAACTGGTGGATAAAGCGGATCACTTCTCAAAGCTCTACAACGAGGCTCGACAGAATAACCTGGAAATGACAAAGACCATCTTCCAACTCAAGGATGACTTGCAGCGATTCTCTTCTGGAAGGAGTAAGTTGGATAAGCTTCTTGGTCTTGGTCAATCAAATCGGTTCGGCCTCGGGTACACTCGAACTGAAAACAGTCCAAGTTCGAGTGGGACAGTCTTTGTGCCCCAGTCGGTATCTCCTCCTCCGACACCGGAACTAACGACAAGCAATGACAACAAGCCTACTTCATCCTTCTCGGGATCGTCAAGTACTAAGGTATGTTTTCGTTGTGGCATTTTAGGGCACATAAGGAGAAATTGCAAGATGGGAGCCAAACGCTCAACTCAAGCACTTCTTGCAACGACTACCAAAAGGGCGCCTCCCTGGAATTCAAAGCAAAACTTTTCAAATGAAAGAGCCTTGGTAGTTCACCGCGCAAGACGACATCATCAAGGAGCGGAAATCGATCTGACAAGACGCTTTCACCTAGGAGAATAACCTCACAACCATTACCGACGCACTCCAAAAAATTTTGGGTGCGCAAAGGTGAAATTTATCCTTGTCTTGTTACTAATGTTTCCTTGCATGCATATGATAATTCGTCTTGGTATCTGGATAGCGGATGTTTCCCGTCACATGACCGGTGACAAAAATAGTTTTCAAAACCTTGAGAAAATCTCCGGAGGACTCGTTGTTTTCGGAGACGGTCGATCTTCCAAAATTGTTGGAAAAGGAACGGTAGCTATCCCAGATGGCCCGATTTTGAAAAACGTCTTATTGTTGATGGCCTTAAGACTAATCTCATAAGCATAAGTCAACTTTGCGACAATGTTTTTTCAGTTAACTTTTCATCTGTTGAATGTGTTGTAACTGATAAGGACCATGTCTTCTTTTTAAAGGGGGTTAGATCTGAAACAAATTGTTATGTTGTTCCTAGTAAAACTTCTGAAAATTGTAACTTAGCCTCTTTGAATAATGAAACTCTTTGGCATGAAAGGCTAGGTCACATAAATTTTTAAGGAACTTGCTAGAATTTCAAACAAGGACGTGGTAAAGGGGGTTCCAAAACTTTTACTTAAACAAAACATTGTGTGCGGCGGTTGTCAAAAGGGAAAACAGTCCAGGACTGCGCACAAGAACCTGAACCACGTTGGTACCAAACGGCCCTTGGAATTACTGCACATGGATTTAATGGGGCCGACCCGTCAACCATCTTTGGGAGGTAAATGGTATATTTTCTTATTGGTTGATGATTTCTCTCGGTATTCTTGGGTAGCATTTTTAAAAGAGAAAGCTGATACTTTTGATTCTTTTCACGAGATTTGCCATCGTATTATGATTGAAAAGAATGAAAAGATCATTCGTGTTAGAAGTGATAGAGGTGGAGAATTCGTTAACTCTAAATTCATTGACTTTGGCACTTCAACGGTATTAAGCATGAATTCCAGCACCCTATACACCTCAACCAGAATGGTGTTGTCGAGCGCAAAAACAGGGTTGTTCAAGAGATGGCAACGTGTTATGCTTCACAGCGGAATTTACCGCTACATTTTTGGGCTGAAGCTGTGAACACTGCAATCTATGTAATTCATCGAGTTTATTTGCGCCCGGGAAACGTAAATTACACCATATGAACTATGGTGCGGTAGAAAACCCCAACATCAATATTTTCGCATCTTCGGGAGTCGGTGTTACATTTTACGTGACCGTGGAAAATCTTGGAAAGTTTGACTCTCGAAGTGACGAAGGAATTTTCTTGGGGTATTCTACAAACAGTAGAGCATATCGAGTATTAACTTGGAATCTAAGACGATCGTTAGAATCGATAAATGTTAAAGTAGATGAAGCTTTTCACTTTGCATCTGAAAAATCTACCCTCGATATCTCTCTAGATGATGATACACCTGCCATTGCATCTTCTCATAATAATACTTCCAATATTAATGATGCATCTAATGGTTCTTCAAGTTATATCTGATGTGCAGGAATCGTCTCATGTACCTCCGAGTACTCCGTTACCCTCAAACTTTACGCATCTCCAAGGATCATCCTGAATCAAACATCATTGGAGACCCACAAGAAGGAGTTAGAACTCGGAGGCAGTTGGTTTGTGGATTCGCTTGCTACGTATCTTTAATCGAACCAAATAATATAGATGAAGCTCTTCAGGATGACTACTGGATTAAAGCAATGCAGGAAGAGCTCCATCAATTTGAGCGAAACAAAGTCTGGGAATTAACGAAGCCTCCACAGCAACACAATGTGATAGGTACCAAATGGATTTTCAAGAATAAGAAAAATGAAGATGGTACTATCATCAGGAACAAGGCACGATTAGTTGCTCAAGGCTACTCTCAAGTAGAAGGTATAGACTTTGATGAAACTTTCGCCCCTGTAGCTAGACTCGAGTCCATTCGTATACTATTTGCTATTGCTTGTCATTTTAAAATCAAATTATTTCAAATGGACGTTAAGAGCGCGTTTCTAAATGGGTTTTTAAATGAGGAAGTTTATGTGGCTCAACCGAAAGGTTTTGTAGACCATAAACAACCTAACCATGTTTTTCGTTTGAAAAAGGCTCTTTACGGTCTGAAACAAGCACCGCGAGCATGGTACGAAAGGTTGACAAAGCACCTTTTGGAGAAGGGCTATACTCGAGGGGGAGCTGACAGGACTCTCTTTGTGAAGCATTATCAAAACAATTTCATTGTAGCACAAATATATGTCGATGACATAGTATTTGGCGCAACAAGAGATAATGATGCTTCTAAATTCGTGGAGACCATGGAAAGCGAATTTGAGATGTCCATGATGGGCGAATTGACTTATTTTCTTGGATTGCAAATCAAACAAAATGATGAAGGTATTCACTTGTGTCAATCCAAGTATGCAATGGAGTTGGTTAAAAAGTTTGACTTAGAAAATTCGAAGGATTTTCCGACTCCAATGGGAACTAGCCACAAGGGACTTGACAGTGAATCACATAGTGAGAATGTAGACGAGAAACTGTATCGAAGTATGATTGGAAGTCTACTTTATCTCACGGCTAGTCGCCCGGATATATCTTTTGGTGTTGGGATTTGCGCGAGATATCAATCTGCACCAAAGGAGGTTCACCTGAAAGCGGTGTGAAAAGGATCATCCGGTACATCAAAGGATCAATTAATTTCGGAATTTGGTATCCTATGGGAACTAGTTTGGATATTGTTGGATACTCAGATGCCGATGGGCAGGATCAGTGGATGATCGGAAAAGCACGAGTGGTGCATGCTTCTATCTTGGCCATTGCCTTGTTGCATGGCACAGTAAAAAGCAGAATTGCATAGCACTTTCGACTGCCGAAGCGGAATACATTTCAGCGGTTAGTTGTTCAACCCAACTCATTTGGATGAAAAGTGTGTTGAGCGACTTCCGGATTTCAGCATCTTCGGTAACAATTCTTTGTGACAACACTAGTGCTATAAACATTTCCAAAAACCCTGTGTTGCACTCTAGAACAAAACACATTGAACTTAGATATCATTTTCTTAGAGAGCTAGTTGAATCAAATACTCTTCAACTTTCATATATTTCAACTGAAGATCAATTAGCTGACATTTTAACAAAACCTTTGGATCAAAAACGTTTTATTCATTTGCATAAAGCAATTGGAATGCTTTCCTTGAAGTAAACTTCTTTTTGAAACTTTTGCTTAGGTTAGGTTTTGTTTTTGTGTTTTTGTTCCACATAGTACATTAATTGAGCATGTGTATTATTGACTTACTTGCATCCTTTTATATATTTAGAAATTATTATGCTTTAGATATCATAATATTCATTTGATGCAATGATCATTTATGTCCTTAACTCATCTTGTTTTGACCAAGTCGATTTCTCTCTCGATGATCTCTTGGTATAGTTTTTTATCTTATTTGATGTTTAGTCGAGTATGAAATCGCAGATCAATATTTGGCTAAATACTTTATATCTTAAATAATTGATAGCCAATTGAGGGGGAGTCAAAGAAAAAGTAAAATGCTCAAAGATGTGGAAAAGAGTACATCCCAATGAGGAGTGTGAAAACTACCACCACATGGAGGAAAGAGCTACCACCTCGGTCGTCCGAGAGTACTGTGTGCAGCTACCACATGTATACCAAGCATGGTTTTTCAAGTTGATTAACTAAAATGCATGTTGAAATACTTGACTCTGTCAAATTTCAAGGTGGGTATAAGGTGGGATTTTAATGAAAGATGCTCAAAGAGCCACTCTCTTCAATAAATTGACTAGATATTTATCTAACTTATTTGGGATTTAGACATCTATTGATCTTTGTATTTCATTTTCTTTACCGAATTGATGATTTGATAAAGGCATTACTCATAAGATCAAGTTAGATGTAATTGAAGTTGTTCAACTTTAAGGGATTTAATTTTGTAAATTTTCGTTTCATTTGTTGGATGTTATTGATAGATTTGGCATAATCTATTTCTTGTTGTATGAAACGATGATTTTTGTTTAAAGTTGATACACAAAAGTGCTTACAATCTTTTTCTGGATTTTCTTGAATTTCTCTGAAAATTTCTAAAGAAAAAGTTGGAGCCGATCCGGATTGGACCTGCCGATCCGGATCCCGAACGCAGAGATTCTTCTGCGGGCGACGATCCGGATTGGACCTGCCGATCGGATCCCGAACGCAGTTTTTCACTGCGGGTAGCCGATCGGATCGCAATCATGAACTGATCCGGATCGCGGCTAGGGTTTTATAAAGAACAAAAGGGTTTTGATTTCTTTACTCCAATCTTTTGTTCCAAAGTTTCCAGAGCTTCTCTCTAGATTCATCCATCTTGGAAGCTTTCAACTCAAGTTCTTCACTCCAAGTAAGGTTTTTGATCAAAATCTCGGTTTTTCATAGTTTTCTCTATCCTTCTCAAAACGTGATGAATTTCTTGTATCAATTTGTTTGTGGATGGTTTTGATCAAATTTCTTTTGAATAAGAACTCTGGGTAGATTAGTTTTGATTATATGCTAGGTATTCTCAAGATAAAGGATTTTTTGGTCTTCGATTTCTAAAAGAATCGGTTTTAGGGCATATAATGGGAATTTTCTAAAATCATGCAATTGATCTTTTTAAAAATTCCTTTTGCAAAACTAATTTGATTCTTAGTCTCTCTACATGATTATGATTGTTTGGGTACATTTTTTTTTTTTTGAAAACTACAATTCAATGTTTCGTGTTCTTGAGTTGTTCCTCAAGGATTTCTTCTAACAAGAACCCAATAGCTATGGTGATCACATGGATTATTTTTCTACTTGCTGCTATGGTTCATACAAGACACTGTCAAGCCCAAGAGGGCTAAGAAGGCTAAGAAGCGAAGAAGAAAGCTAAAGGATGATTCCGATACAGCATCTGAAACGGAATCAATTGATTGGATGAAATGAAAGTTGAAGCAACGATCTTTCCCACTGCTCAAAGGGAAAGAAAAGCACCTGCAGAAAATCGAAGGCTCCGCCTACTGGTGCTGAGAAAGGCAAAGCTCCAATGGAAGAAAAATTCTGGGCAGACAAGAAGAAAAAGTATTGCTGCAAAGACGGGAGTGCGCTCAAGAATCTCCATTGAGCAACCAGCTGCTAGCCAAGCACTTCCACAAGACTTATCAGCTCGACTAGGATTAAGGAGAGTTGAAGGGGAAGTGGAATTCAAATTACTGAATCCCTCTCTAGGCACACTAGGTACCTATCGAATCCCCATGGGCTGAAGATCAGCATGCATCATCTGTCTATACAACTCGTTCCAGCGACTTCCAAAGAGGAACGCTCTAGAAGCTACTGTATTGCCGCCATTCATCAGGACCAAAGAAGACTTTCTGCTGCCAAGAAGATTGGCATTAGGTCTCGAACAAATGGCCGCCCCGCGGACCAAAAATGAGCAAGAAGAAATGTTCCAAATAACGCGAATGTGAAAGGAATCTTGAACAAGATCGACGATACTAGATTGGACAGTTCTGATTTGGCTTGACTCGTTTATACTCTAACCCTTATCATTTTCTATTGCAGGTTTTAAGTATTTACTCTTATTTTAGTTCTCAGGATTTTCTTGATTTTAAACTTCGTACCTCTCCTTACATTTTGTAATGTTGGCTTCGTTGTGACAAAAGGGGAGGGGCGAGGAGTTTTAGAGAGAACTTGAAACATTGATGATGTGAAACTCGTATGGTGAAAAATTAACCGGAACCATCAAGGTAAGTATCACTTCAATTTCAACTTTGGTTTATCTTGTGATTTGTTGCATGTCGACTAACTATTCGACTAACTATTGGGCATGTAATATGACTAACAAGTTGATGTTGGACAACACTTTTGTACATTTGGTTTTTGATTGCATAGAAGATATGTTGGTTTTTGACTATGATCTCTTACCTATCTGAATTCTCAAATGTCATGATGATCAGATAAACTCTATCTCTTACTGGTTTTGTATGTTTATTCTTGAGGTATCTAACGATGTCTTTTTGTCAAGAATGATTTCTTTGTGCAGAGAGAGCAGATGTCTAAGTCTAGAGTCTGTTTTAGGGTATCTCATGTTTTTAAATTTTTGGATCTCCATTGTAATTTTTTGTGTATGGTGATAGCAACAAAAATATCTTTTTGAATTTTCTTTAGTGGATCTGTTTTTGTCACGAAACCGCCAAAGGGGGAGATTGTTACGGAATTTGAGTTGGCGTAATTTCGTGAAAGGTTCGAGTCTTGAAGATTGAAGGTGAAGAAAGGTTGGATCATTAACTCAATCTCAAGAAAGAAGAATTCAAAGGATCAGGTATGTTTAACTAAAGATTTTGTGTGATCCGAATACTTCTTGTAGTGTAGAAAACTTGGAAGAATTTTCATTGCATAAAAATCAAAAACTGGACTTGGACATGTTCAGGATCCGGATCAGATTGTTCGATCCGGATCCCGAAGGTGGTTCGTTCATACACCAGTTCAATCCGGATCGTAGCTCTCTTGATCCGATCCCGAACATTGAGTTACCATTTTCCTTGAACGATCCGGATCAGGCTTCGCAATCCGGATCCCGAACGTGATGTTTGGTGAACTGTATGAACGATCCGGATCAAGCACTTCGATCCGGATCCCGAACATCGTTTTTCTGGAACCGTCTGACTCGTTACGCGATCCGGATCACAGCTAATCCGATCCGGATCGCCGTCCGTAAAATTTCAGAAATGTTAGGTTTTTGATTCTTATCTCCTTCCTAGGGTTTCTAACCTATAAATAGACCCTATGATTCATTTTCTAGGTTAATCCAAATAATCGAATAGAGCCGTCATTTTCATTATATCATCTTATACGGCCTAGATCCACATATAGAGAAGAAAGGAAATCATTAGATATACTCTATGTTTCTTCATCTATATTGATTAGTTTGATTCTAGGTTTATACTCACATCTTGAGTTGAATCAAACTAATGAATACTTAGATGGTATTTCCTATCTATCTTTGATCTAAGTATTCGGCGGATCATCACCACCCAAAAACAACGATTTACCCCAAAATCGGCGCGTGGATTCGCGTGTCCTTGTGGATTCAAGTTCAACCGCTCTCGTGGATTCGGAGCGAGCACGTTCGTGGATTCGAAGGGTGCTATTGGGTGAAGACCGTGGATTCGGTCGGACGTCGTGGATTCGACGTTGGACGCCGTGGATTCGGCGTTGGGCGCAGATCGTGGATTCGAGAAGCGTCGCGGAGCGAGCGGAGAAGATCCTCTAGGAGCGTATGGAAAAGGTTGAGTCGTAAGTGTGTACGGTAAATCCACCTTGTACGTGTTTTAATTCTAGTGGATTTCTGCCGTGTTATCGGTCCCCGTGGTTTTTTACTCCGGTTTGGAGTTTTCCACGTAAAAATCTTGCGTGTTATTTTTATTTCCGCATGGGTTTTATTGCGCAAGATTTTTTGAGGTTTATTGTTTACACCTATTCACCCCCTCTAGGTGTTTTTTCCCCTATTTAGATCTATACATATAAACCCAACACTAGTTAGGGTTTTTTTTCCATGGAGAGTTTTCCATTTGCTTCCGGGACCCTTATCTGCTGTGATTTTTCGGGGGGACAGCAGGATGTTGCGTGGAGTTTCTCGGCTCACGCGTCGGATCGAGAGGAGGCCTAACACTGCTTGCATCTACTCGTCAGAGATTATCGTCGTATTTGCTGGGATAGTTTCTGAGATCTCCCCGGACGGGATTATTTTTTCTCCTTTTATCTGCGCAGGGGACTACATTAGGTTGTTGTGAAGTTTTGCGCACCCTGATGTGGAATTTGTAACTCGGCCTACGGCACTAGGATTTGGACGTGCATGTACCGTTTAGAAGGTCGCGACGCGGAAAGATCCGCAGCAAATATTTTACTCGAATTTTTTGGAGCCTTTCTGTAGGTGAATAAATTGCATCTTTGGGGACTGTGTGCAGGATGGTATACTGGTTAAATTTGGGAATAAGTGTAACTGTAAGCCTATGTTGTACCGGAGGGTGTAGGGGTATGCTGGACCGTGGATCTGGAGATATGATTTCTGGGTA
>CM055060.1:13731553-13816048 GCA_029204045.2 Tillandsia leiboldiana | reverse complement strand
CGGTCGGCGGCTTCTCCGGCTGGAAACGTGGCGCCCGCTCATTGGCGGGCGCAAACACCTTGTTGAAGGGTGGAGGCCACGTGGCCGCCCCTGAGTGGCCCGCGCAGCTGTACGCTTGCCGACCACGGGGCATCACCCCCTTGGTGATTCGGGATCGTCGCACAGTGTTGGGCTGGGCCCAACTGTAGCAGCCGAATCAATCGGGACGCCTGGAATTGGCCCAAACAGCCCAATTGTGATTTTTTCGGGTTGGCGCCTATAAATAGGCCCTTTAGCATGCTTTTCAGGCTTTTCCCGAGCATTTCCTTCTGGCACCATTGTGAACTTGTTGATTCCTTATTCCACTCCTGTGGAAAGTTTCAGGATTTACGTGGCTACGCCTTTCGAGATATCACTTTCTTGGCGCGTCGCGATGTTCCTTCGTCGGGTTTCCTCCCATTCCGTGTTTCGGTGCGCGGAGATCCCCTGCTTACTTCGATACTTTTTAGAGCGATTCTTTCACGGTGGATCCGCGACAGCGTAGGGCTACAATATTGGTGTTTAAGCATTTCCTGTGTTACGGAATTTGAGTTGGCGTAATTTCGTGAAAGGTCAAGTCTTGAAGATTGAAGGTGAAGAAGGTTGGATCATTTAACTCAATCTCAAGAAAGAAGAATTCAAAGGATCAGGTATGTTTAACTAAAGATTTTTGTGATCCGAATACTTCTGTAGTGTAGAAACACTTGGAAGAATTTTCATTGCATAAAAATCAAAAACTGGACATGGGACATGTTCAGGATCCGGATCAGGATTGTTCAATCCGGATCCCGAAGGTGGTTCGTTCATACACCAGTGTCAATCCGGATCGTAGCTTCTCTTGATCCGGATCCCGAACATTGAGTTTACCATTTTCCTTGAACGATCCGGATCAGGCTTCGCAATCCGGATCCCGAACGTGATGTTTGGTGAACTGTATGAACGATCCGGATCAGCAATTCGATCCGGATCCCGAACCTTGTTTTTCTGGAATTGGCTGACTCGTTACGACGATCCGGATCACAGCTAATCCGATCCGGATCGCCGTCCGTAAAATTTCCAGAAATGGTAGTTTTTGATTTTATCTCCTTCCTAGGGTTCTAACCTATAAATAGACCCTATGATTCTTTTTCTAGGGTAATCCAAATAATCGATATAGAGCCGTCATAATCAAATATCATCTTATACGGCCTAGATCCACATATAGAGAAGAAAGGAAATCATTAGATATTACTCTATGTTTCTTCATCTATATTGATTAGTTTGATTCTAGGTTTTCATACTCACATCTTGAGTTGAATCAAACTAATGAATACTTAGATGGTATTTCCTTCTATCTTTGATCTAAGTATTCGGCGGATCATCACCACCCAAAAACAACGATTTACCCCAAAATCGGCGCGTGGATTCGCGTGTCCTTGTGGATCAAGGTTCAACCGCTCTCGTGGATTCGGAGCGAGGTACGTTCGTGGATTCGAAGCGTGCTACTGGGTGAAGACCGTGGATTCGGTCGGACGTCGTGGACTCGACGTTGGACGCCGTGGATTCGGCGTTGGGCGCAGATCGTGGATTCGAGAGCGTCGTGGAGCGAGCGGAGAAGATCCTCTAGAGCGTATGGAAACAGGTTTGAGTCGTAAGTGTGTACGTTAAAATCACCTGGTACGTGTGTTAATTCTAGTGGATTTTCGCCGTGTTATCGGTCCCGTGTTTTTTACTCTGGTTGGAGGTTTTTTCCACATAAAAATCTTGCGTGTTCATTTTTATTTCCGCATTGGGTTTTATTGCGCAATAATTTTTTGAGTGTTATTGTTTACACCGATTCACCCCCTCTAGGTGTTTTTCCCCTATTTAGATCTATATTACATATAACCCAACAAGTGGTATCAGAGCGGGAATAGGGTTGTAAACAATGGTTGAAGGTGGAAACATCAATCGACCCCCCTTTCTTTGATGGAACAAATTATGCGTACTGGAAAGTACGGATGAAAGCCTTTTTAATTTCCATCGACGAAAGGGTGTGGCAATCAATTGAATTAGGATGGTCTAATCCAACTGAATTTATTGGTGATGTTCGCACCATCAAACCTAGGTCGAAATGGACCAAGGAAGAGTTAGATTCATCTTCTTACAATGGCAAGGGAATTAATGCTATTTTTAATGCCTTATCTCAAACTGAATTCTCCTCGCGTCTCGGCATATGAGACTGCGAAAGAAATCGGGATGTTTCTTCAGGTTACACATGAGGGAACTAACCTCGTGAAGATTCAAAAGCTGCAAATGCTTATGAGCAGATTTGACTCCATTTTTATGGCAGAAAATGAATCTTTCACGGACTACTATACACGATTGCAAGACATCGTAAACTCATGTGCTAACCTGGAGAGAAGATTCTAGAATTTAAGGTTGTAAGAAAGATCTTAAGAACTCTTCCTGAACGATTTCGCCCACAGGTTACAGCCATTGAAACTATTAAACACCCGGACGAAATACGTGTAGAAGAATTAGTTGGTTTCATTACAAACTTATGAAATGACATTTACTACTAACTGTTCTTCTGGAAAAGCATCCTCTTCTAAGTCTTCAGGTTATGCATTGAAAACAACTAAGGAAGAAGACGCGGATACATCCTCCTCGGACGATGACGAGAACCTTTCTATGGAGGACTTTGAGAAGCAACTCGCTCTCTTGACAAGGAAGTTTCGCCGCAACTTCGAAGGGGTAATTCAAGTAAATCTCCATCCTTCGGAAAGTCGAAGAAAGGCAAGGGTATTTCAAGTTACAAGTCAAGAAAGCAAGAGAACTTTTCAAAGGATAAGAAAAGTTCAGAGGGACAAGTCCAATGCCTTCAAGTGCCGAGGATACGGCCATATCTCAACGGAGTGTCCAACTAAGAATCCGTCGAAGAAGAAAGTGATGCAAGCCGTCACTTGGGATGACAAATCAACGTCAAATGAGTCATCCTCAAGTGATGAAGAAGAAAGCGCAACGGCATTCCACGCGTCCACATCTTCACCGTTCATGTGCTTAATGGCAAGTACATCCGAGTCATTGTCCAACTCCACTGTTGAAAGAATGCAACGGACAATGAATCGGATGATTCGGAAGGTGAAGATTTTGCTTTAGCCTACCACAGACTGTTGAGGGATTCAAAGAAAGTGGCTAAGCAAAACAAGGGGTTGAGAGGGAGATTGCAGGATCTCGAAGAAGAAGTAAAAAGGGTAACTTCTCTCTCGACCGATCTTGAAGTGGAAAGGGATAATCTGATAAAAGCAAATGTTTCCCTTCAAGAGTCCAATGAGCTTTTTGAGAAGGAACATACAAAACTGGTGGATAAAGCGGATCACTTCTCAAAGCTCTACAACGAGGCTCGACAGAATAACCTGGAAATGACAAAGACCATCTTCCAACTCAAGGATGACTTGCAGCGATTCTCTTCTGGAAGGAGTAAGTTGGATAAGCTTCTTGGTCTTGGTCAATCAAATCGGTTCGGCCTCGGGTACACTCGAACTGAAAACAGTCCAAGTTCGAGTGGGACAGTCTTTGTGCCCCAGTCGGTATCTCCTCCTCCGACACCGGAACTAACGACAAGCAATGACAACAAGCCTACTTCATCCTTCTCGGGATCGTCAAGTACTAAGGTATGTTTTCGTTGTGGCATTTTAGGGCACATAAGGAGAAATTGCAAGATGGGAGCCAAACGCTCAACTCAAGCACTTCTTGCAACGACTACCAAAAGGGCGCCTCCCTGGAATTCAAAGCAAAACTTTTCAAATGAAAAGAGCCTTGGTAGTTCACCGCGCAAGACGACATCATCAAGGAGCGGAAATCGATCTGACAAGACGCTTTCACCTAGGAGAATAACCTCACAACCATTACCGACGCACTCCAAAAAATTTTGGGTGCGCAAAGGTGAAATTTATCCTTGTCTTGTTACTAATGTTTCCTTGCATGCATATGATAATTCGTCTTGGTATCTGGATAGCGGATGTTCCCGTCACATGACCGGTGACAAAAATAGTTTTCAAAACCTTGAGAAAATCTCCGGAGGACTCGTTGTTTTCGGAGACGGTCGATCTTCCAAAATTGTTGGAAAAGGAACGGTAGCTATCCCAGATGGCCCGATTTTGAAAAACGTCTTATTTGTTGATGGCCTTAAGACTAATCTCATAAGCATAAGTCAACTTTGCGACAATGTTTTTTCAGTTAACTTTTCATCTGTTGAATGTGTTGTAACTGATAAGGACCATGTCTTCTTTTTAAAGGGGGTTAGATCTGAAAACAATTGTTATGTTGTTCCTAGTAAACTTCTGAAAATTGTAACTTAGCCTCTTGAATAATGAAACTCTTTGGCATGAAAGGCTAGGTCACATAAATTTTAAGGAACTTGCTAGAATTTCAAACAAGGACGTGGTAAAGGGGGTTCCAAAACTTTTACTTAAACAAAACATTGTGTGCGGCGGTTGTCAAAAGGGAAAACAGTCCAGGACTGCGCACAAGAACCTGAAACCACGTTGGTACCAAACGGCCCTTGGAATTACTGCACATGGATTTAATGGGCCGACCCGTCAACCATCTTGGGAGGTAAATGGTATATTTTCTTATTGGTTGATGATTTCTCTCGGTATTCTTGGGTAGCATTTTTAAAAGAGAAAGCTGATACTTTTGATTCTTTTCACGAGATTTGCCATCGATTATGATTGAAAAGAATGAAAAGATCATTCGTGTTAGAAGTGATAGAGGTGGAGAATTCGTTAACTCTAAATTCATTGACTTTGCACTTCAAACGGTATTAAGCATGAATTCTCAGCACCCTATACACCTCAACAGAATGGTGTTGTCGAGCGCAAAAACAGGGTTGTTCAAGAGATGGCACGTGTTATGCTTCACAGCCGGAATTACCGCTACATTTTGGGCTGAAGCTGTGAACACCTGCAATCTATGTAATTAATCGAGTTTATTTGCGCCCGGAAACGTTAAATACACCATATGAACTATGGTGCGGTAGAAAACCCAACATCAAATATTTCGCATCTTCGGGAGTCGGTGTTACATTTTACGTGACCGTGAAAATCTTGGAAAGTTTGACTCTCGAAGTGACGAAGGAATTTTCTTGGGGTATTCTACAAACAGTAGAGCATATCGAGTATTTAACTTGGAATCTAAGACGATCGTAGAATCGATAAATGTTAAAGTAGATGAAGCTTTTCACTTTGCATCTGAAAAATCTACCCTCGATATCTCTCTAGATGATGATACACCTGCCATTGCATCTTCTCATAATAATACTTCCAATATTAATGATGCATCTAATGGTTCTTCAAGTTTATCTGATGTGCAGGAATCGTCTCATGTACCTCCGAGTACTCCGTTACCTCAAACTTTACGCATCTCCAAGGATCATCCTGAATCAAACATCATTGGAGACCCACAAGAAGGAGTTAGAACTCGGAGGCAGTTGGTTTGTGGATTCGCTTGCTACGTATCTTTAATCGAACCAAATAATATAGATGAAGCTCTTCAGGATGACTACTGGATTAAAGCAATGCAGGAAGAGCTCCATCAATTTGAGCGAAACAAAGTCTGGGAATTAACGAAGCCTCCACAGCAACACAATGTGATAGGTACCAAATGGATTTCAAGAATAAGAAAAATGAAGATGGTACTATCATCAGGAACAAGGCACGATTAGTTGCTCAAGGCTACTCTCAAGTAGAAGGTATAGACTTTGATGAAACTTTCGCCCCTGTAGCTAGACTCGAGTCCATTCGTATACTATTTGCTATTGCTTGTCATTTTAAAATCAAATTATTTCAAATGGACGTTAAGAGCGCGTTTCTAAATGGGTTTTTAAATGAGGAAGTTTATGTGGCTCAACCGAAAGGTTTTGTAGACCATAAACAACCTAACCATGTTTTTCGTTTGAAAAAGGCTCTTTACGGTCTGAAACAAGCACCGCGAGCATGGTACGAAAGGTTGACAAAGCACCTTTTGGAGAAGGGCTATACTCGAGGGGGAGCTGACAGGACTCTCTTTGTGAAGCATTATCAAAACAATTTCATTGTAGCACAAATATATGTCGATGACATAGTATTTGGCGCAACAAGAGATAATGATGCTTCTAAATTCGTGGAGACCATGGAAAGCGAATTTGAGATGTCCATGATGGGCGAATTGACTTATTTTCTTGGATTGCAAATCAAACAAAATGATGAAGGTATTCACTTGTGTCAATCCAAGTATGCAATGGAGTTGGTTAAAAAGTTTGACTTAGAAAATTCGAAGGATTTTCCGACTCCAATGGGAACTAGCCACAAGGGACTTGAAAGTGAATCACATAGTGAGAATGTAGACGAGAAACTGTATCGAAGTATGATTGGAAGTCTACTTTATCTCACGGCTAGTCGCCCGGATATATCTTTTGGTGTTGGGATTTGCGCGAGATATCAATCTGCACCAAAGGAGGTTCACCTGAAAGCGGTGAAAAGGATCATCCGGTACATCAAAGGATCAATTAATTTCGGAATTTGGTATCCTATGGGAACTAGTTTGGATATTGTTGGATACTCAGATGCCGATTGGGCAGGATCAGTGGATGATCGGAAAAGCACGAGTGGTGCATGCTTCTATCTTGGCCATTGCCTTGTTGCATGGCACAGTAAAAAGCAGAATTGCATAGCACTTTCGACTGCCGAAGCGGAATACATTTCAGCGGTTAGTTGTTCAACCCAACTCATTTGGATGAAAAGTGTGTTGAGCGACTTCCGGATTTCAGCATCTTCGGTAACAATTCTTTGTGACAACACTAGTGCTATAAACATTTCCAAAAACCCTGTGTTGCACTCTAGAACAAAACACATTGAACTTAGATATCATTTTCTTAGAGAGCTAGTTGAATCAAATACTCTTCAACTTTCATATATTTCAACTGAAGATCAATTAGCTGACATTTTAACAAAACCTTTGGATCAAAAACGTTTTATTCATTTGCATAAAGCAATTGGAATGCTTTCCTTGAAGTAAACTTCTTTTTGAAACTTTTGCTTAGGTTAGGTTTTGTTTTTGTGTTTTTGTTCCACATAGTACATTAATTGAGCATGTGTATTATTGACTTTACTTGCATCCTTTTATATATTTAGAAATCTATTATGCTTTAGATATCATAATATTTCATTTGATGCAATGATCATTTATGTCAATTAACTCATCTTTGTTTTGACCAAAGTCGATTTCTCTCTCGATGATCTCTTGGTATAGTTTTTATCTTATTTGACTGTTTAGTCGAGTATGAAATCGAGATCAATATTTGGCTAAATACTTTATATCTTAAATAATTGATAGCCAATTGAGGGGGAGTCAAAGAAAAAGAAAAATGCTCAAAAGATGTGGAAAGAGTTACATCCCAATGAGGAGTGTGAAAACTACCACCACATGGAGGAAAGAGCTACCACCTCGGTCGTCCGAGTACTGTGTGCAGCTACCACATGAATACCAAGCAAGGTTTTTCAAGTTTGATTAAATAAAATGCATGTTGAAATACTTGACTCTGTCAAAATTTCAAGGTTGGTATAAGGTGGATTTTTAATGAAAGATGCTCAAAGAGCCACTCTCTTCAATAAATTGACTAGATATATTATCTAACTTATCGGGGATGTTAGACATCTATTGATCTTTGTATTTCATTTTCTTTACCGAATTGATGATTTGATAAAGGCATTACTCATAAGATCAAGTTAGATGTAATTGAAGTTGTTCAACTTTAAGGGATTTAATTTTTATAAATTTTCGTTTCGTTTGTTGGATGTTATTGATAGATTTGGTATAATCTATTTCTTGTTGTATGAAACGATGATTTTTGTTTAAAGTTGATACACAAAAGTGCTCACAATCTTTTTCTGGTTTTCCTTGAATTTCTCTGAAATTTTCTAAAGAAAAAGTTGGAGCCGATCCGGATTGGACCTGCCGATCCGGATCCCGAACGCAGATATTCTTCTGCGGGCAGACGATCCGGATTGGACCTGCCGATCCGGATCCCGAACGCAGTTTTTCACTGCGGGTAGCCGATCCGGATCGCAATCATGAACTGATCCGGATCGCGGCTAGGGTTTTATAAAGAACAAAAGGGTTTTGATTTCTTTTACTCCAATCTTTTGTTCCAAAGTTTCCAGAGCTTCTCTCTCTAGATTTCATCCATCTTGGAAGCTTTTAAACTCAAGTTCTTCAACTCCAAGTAAGTTTTATTGATCAAAATCTCGGTTTTTCATAGTTTTTCTTATTCCTCCTCAAAACGTGATGAATTTCTTGTATCAATTTCGTTTGTGGATGGTTTTTGATCAAATTTCTTTTGAAATAAGAACTCTGGGTAGATTAGTTTTGATTATATGCTAGGTATTCTCAAGATAAACGGATTTTTGGTCTTCGATTTCAAAGAATTCGGTTTTAGGGCATATAATGGGAATTTTCTAAAATCATGCAATTGATCTATTTTTAAAAATTCCTTTTTGCAAAACTAATTTGATTCTTAGTCTCTCTACATGATTATGATTGTTTGGGTACAATTCTTCCATTTTTTTTTGAAAATTAACAATTTTTCGTGTTCTTGAGTTGTTACTCACAGGATTTTCTTCTCACAAGAAACCAATAGCTATGGTGTTCACATGGATTATTTTCTTACTTGCTGCCATGGTTCATGTCAAGGACACTGTCAAGCCCAAGAGGGCTAAGAAGGCTAAGAAAGCGAAGAAAGCTAAAGATGATTCCGATACAGAATCTGAAACGGAATCAATTGATTGGGATGAACTGCAAGTTGAAGCAACGACTGTTCCCACTGCTTCAAAGGGAAAAGCACCTGCAGAAACATCGAAGGCTCCGCCTACTGCTGCTGAGAAAGGCAAAGCTCCAATGGAAGAAACTTCTGGGAAGACAAGAAGAAAAAGTGTTGCTCGCAAAAGAGGGAGTGCTCAAGGAATCTCCATTGAGCAACCAGCTGCTAGCCAAGCACTTCCACAAGACTTTATCAGCTCGACTAGGATTAAGGAGAGTGTAGAGGGAAGTGGAATTCAAATTACTGAATCCCTCTCTAGAGCACACTAGGTACCTAGCGAATCCCCATGGGCTGAAGATCAGCATGGATCATCTGTCTCTACAACTCGTCCAGCGACTTCCAAGAGGAACGCTCTAGAAGCTACTGTATTGGCCGCCATTCATCAGGACCAAAGAAGACTTTCTGCTGACCAAGAGAGATTGGCATTAGGTCTCCGACAAATGGCCGCTGACCAAAAATAGATGAAGAAGAAATGTTCCAAATTATCGCGAATGTTGAAAGGAATCTTGAACAAGATAGACGATACTAGCTTGGACAGTTCTGATTTGGCTTGATCTTTTATACTCTAACCCTTATCATTTCTATTGCAGGTTTTTAAGTATTTACTCTTAGTTTTAGTTCTCAGGATTTTCTTGATTTTAAACTTCTTAACTCTCCTTAAATTTTTGTAATTTTGGCTTAGTTTGTGACAAAAAGGGGGAGAGAGTTTAGAGAGAACTTGAACAATGATGATGTGAAAACTGTGTGAAAATTAAGTGAACATCAAGGTAAGTATCACTTCAATTTCAACTTTGGTTTTATCTTGTGATTTGTTGCATGTCACTAACTATTCGACTAACTATTTGGGCATGTAATATGACTAACAAGTTGATGTTGGACTAACACTTTGTGACATTTGGTTTTTGATTGCATAGAAGATATGTTGGTTTTTGACTATGATTCTCTTACATATCTGAATTCTCAAATGTCATGATGATCAGATAAACTCTATCTTTGTACTTGGTTTTGTATGTTTTAATTCTTGAGGTATCTAACGATTCTTTTTGTCAAGAATGATTTCTTTGTGCAGAGAGAGCAGATGTCTAAGTCTAGAGTCTGTTTTAGGAGTTTATCTCATGTTTTTAAATTTTTGGATCTCCATTGTAAATTTTTGTTGTATGGTGATAGCAACAAAAATATCTTTTTGAATTTTCTTTAGTGGATCTGTGTTTTGTCACGAAACCGCCAAAGGGGGAGATTGTTACGGAATTTGAGTTGGCGTAATTTCGTGAAAGGTTCGAGTCTTGAAGATTGAAGGTGAAGAAGGTTGGATCATTTAACTCAATCTCAAGAAAGAAGAATTCAAAAGGATCAGGTATGTTTAACTAAATATTTTTGGTGATCCGAATACTTCTTGTAGTGTAGAAACACTTGGAAGAATTTTTCATTGCATAAAAATCAAAAACTGGACATAGGACATGTTCAGGATCCGGATCAGATTGTTCAATCCGGATCCCGAAGGTGGTTCGTTCATACACAAGTTCAATCCGGATCGTAGCTTCTCTTGATCCGGATCCCGAACATTGAGTTTACCATTTTCCTTGAACGATCCGGATCAGGCTTCGCAATCCGGATCCCGAACGTTGATGTTTGGTGGACTGTATGAACGATCCGGATCAAGCACTTCGATCCGAATCCCGAACCTTCGTTTTTCTGGAATTGTCTGACTCGTTACGACGATCCGGATCACAGCTAATCCGATCCGGATCGCCGTCCGTAAAATTTCCAGAAATGGTAGGTTTTTGATTCTTATCTCCTTCCTAGGGTTTCTAACCTATAAATAGACCCTATGATTCATTTTTCTAGGGTAATCCAAATAATCGATATAGAGCCGTCATAATCAAATATCATCTTATACGGCCCTAGATCCACATATAGAGAAGAAAGGAAATCATTAGATATTACTCTATGTTTCTTCATCTATATTGATTAGTTTGATTCTAGGTTTTCATACTCACATCTTGAGTTGAATCAAACTAATGAATACTTAGATGGTATTTCCTATCTATCTTTGATCTAAGTATTCGGCGGATCATCACCACCCAAAAACAACGATTTACCCCAAAATCGGCGCGTGGATTCGCGTGTCCTTGTGGATTCAAGGTTCAACCGCTCTCGTGGATTCGGAGCGAGGTACGTTCGTGGATTCGAAGCGTACTACTGGGTGAAGACCGTGGATTCGGTCGGACGTCGTGGACTCGACGTTGGACGCCGTGGATTCGGCGTTGGGCGCAGATCGTGGATTCGAGAAGCGTCGTGGAGCGAGCGGAGAAGATCCTCTAGGAGCGTATGGAAAAGGTTGAGTCGTAAGTGTGTACGGTAAATCACCTTGTACGTGTGTTAATTCTAGTGGATTTCGCCGTGTTATCGGTCCCGTGGTTTTTTACTCCGGTTTGGAGTTTTTCCACGTAAAAATCTTGCGTGTTCATTTTTATTTCCGCATTGGGTTTTATTGCGCAATGATTTTTTGAGTGTTTATTGTTTACACCTATTCACCCCCCTCTAGGTGTTTTTTCCCCTATTTAGATCTATATTACATATAACCCAACACTAGTTTAGGGTTTTTTTTGGAGATTTTCCATGCTTACTGGGACCCTTATTTGCTGTGAGTTTTTCGGGGACAGCAGGATTGTTGCGTGGAGTTCTCCGCGCTCAAGCGTCGGATCGAGAGGAGCCTATACACTTTTTGCATCTACTCGTCACGAGGATTATCGTCGTATTTTTCTGGGATTTTTCTGAGACTTCCCCGGAGGTATATTTTTCTCCTTTTATCTGCGCATGGGACTACAGTTGTGTTGTTGTGAAGTTTTGCGCACCCTGTATTGTGGAATTTGT
The DNA here is from genome assembly GCA_029204045.2 of Tillandsia leiboldiana. Taxonomy (NCBI): domain Eukaryota; kingdom Viridiplantae; phylum Streptophyta; class Magnoliopsida; order Poales; family Bromeliaceae; genus Tillandsia; species Tillandsia leiboldiana. The sequence continues at coordinate 13,804,338 of CM055060.1, read as the reverse complement.
AACTCGGCCTACGGCACTCGGATTTGGACGTGCAGGTACCCGTTTCGAAGGTCTCGACGCGAAGATCGCAGCAATATTTTTATCGAATTTTTTGGAGCCCTTTCTGTAGGTGAATAAATTGCATCTTTGGGACTGATGTGCAGGATGTGTATACTTGGTTAAATTTTGGAATTAAGTGTAACTGTAAGCCTTATGTTGTACCCAGGAGGGTTTTCGGGTATTGCTGGACCGTTGGATCTGGAGATATTGATTTCTGGGTATTTTCAGCTGTAGGACTTTGGACAGTTCAGCTCTTCAGGTGGGTTGCCTCGTCTTCAAGATCTACGGATTGCACATTAATTCTATATGTGTAGGAACTTGCATGATTGTATTGGTATATTGATAGCATGCTAGAATGTAGGAATGGATGTTCCTGATGTATTTAGATGATCATGTGATTTATTGTTTCCTACAACCAGTTAAGTTATTGTTATCTTGGAACTTGACCTAGCACCCCTGCCATATGCAGCATGTTCAGCCAGACTTGTAGAAAACTCCAATTTGGGCTAGGTTATTATTGCTCTAGACATTCCCACACCACTATTTACTGTTTCATCCTGGACTTAGAGTTTTCCTCGCCCGGGTAGTGGGCCGAGAGGTCGGGTTGTTATGGGATGCATTTTTTACACTCGTGTCTGGGGACCGAGTGGAGTCTGATAGCAGTCTGTAGATCAGTGTTCTTTTGGGAGCCGTCAGGGTGACAGTGGGTCTCGGCTGTGTAGTTTTTCAGCCTGTTGGTGAGACAGTATTTTGTTGGTTACAGCCGATCTTGTTGATCGAGGATTTGGATTATAGCCTGCATGAGCCACATTTGAGCTCGACAGAGATGCGCGGATACTTTCCTCGGTGGGGTCGCGCCCCTCGAGTGCCACTCCGGAGTTGGGCTTGTTCTTGCTATCACGACTTGTCGACGCAGTCCCTCTGGCTGGGCCAGTTTTGGCAGTCACGGACGCCCTACGTAAGTCCGGTCCTCCATGGATGTAACGGCAGTAGGTAGGTGCAGGTTTGACTGGACCCGATGTGGCAGTCAGTATAGATTGGGTGATCTGAGTTGAGAGATAGTAGATGCACCATATTTCTTTCTGTTCCACTTCTTGAGCATCTAGATAGAGGCATAGTAGCAGTAGAGTTATATTTTCCAGCTTTTCCTTCCAGCACTGCGTTTTTTTTACCTTATGCCTCTAGTAGACTTAGTGTGCGGACCGTCGGGCTTGTTGGCGGTACCCACTGAGAACTACTGTGGGATGTAGTTCTCACACCCGCCGTGGTGTCTTTTCCCCAGGGACTTCTGCTCCAGTTCCTGCTGCACCTGTTGCTGATCCGGCCGATCGAGGTAAGGGAGTCGCGAGATAGATCCCTTCCGGTCGTCGTCCAGAGAGTAGATGTACCCCCTTACTTTGAGAGTTCTTGTTGAGAGATGTTTGTAGTGAGGTATAGAGTTGTACTCTTCTTCTGCTTTTGAGAGACTTTATGTATTTTGGTGAGGACTGTGTTGTATATTGTTGGAGTTGTATTTATTTTATTTCAGCTTTTACCTTTCAGCTTTGATATCTGTTAGTGTAGATGATTTTTGCAGGTTAGTCGCTACGTCTATACGGGGCTTCCCGTATGGGCGGCGGATCTGTTGGCGAGCCCGGGTCGCAGTTTCGACCCCGGGGCGTGACAGTAGCATAACCAAATAATGTTCTGGCTCACCACACTTGAACTTGTTTTCGCTATCTCGGATCCTGTCGAGAATAGCAATGGAATTGCACATGAAGGTTCTATCCAGCTTTGTGGTCAATCGACCTCGGACTCGTAGCCAAACTCAGAATACATCTACTCCTTCTATAGCACATGCTCTTGCACCTGCACCTACACCCATCCCTCTGTCATGCTTGGAAGACATTTCAAACCCAATTTTTCAAAAACAACCTTGATTTGTGGAAGCATATATTTTTTTTAACCCTGTTCCGGGTGTGAGTTATGGATTCCTAGGATCTAAACAGGTGAAACAATATCTCGAAAGGGGGTGAATAGGTGTAAACGATAAAACCCAAAATCTTAGTGTAAATAAAAAATATATGTGAAAAATAAAATATCACGCCAGGATTTTACGTGGGAAAACTTCTCACAGAGTAAAAAAAAACCCACGGGATTGATCACACGGAAAAATCTATTAAGATTAAACTACGTACAAGGTGATATAACACAACCCCACGACTCAATCTTTATCGTACGTTCGAAGTAGATCTTCTCCGTTGGTCCACGACATGCCTCGAATCCTCGAACTGCGTCCAACTTAAAATTCATAAAGTCTCCACTGAATCCACGACCTCCACGCGAATCCACGCGCCGACATTCCTTCCGGAACTCGTTAAGAACAAGTTAGTGATGATTCGAATGCTTAGAGAATCATATATGTATGATAAAACACCTTCTAAGCATTCATCAATTTGATTCTTTTAAAAAAAGAAAGTGTTGAAAACTCATGAATCAAATTGATGAAGCTTCTTGATCGTAGAAGACGATCAAGAGATCGAAAGAAGAAATCTAGGTTAAGAAAGTGTTTTCCTTTTCTTCTCTTCCTTGGATTGATTTTTAATAACACCCCAAGGGTCTATTTATAGGTTAGAAGCAGTTAGAATCAAGATAGGATTCAAAAATTGAATTTTGAAAATTTTTAACCCGTCATGGTCCGGACCGTTTTTGGAGAGTCCGGACTTTTCTTGTGCAGAGCAGAAAAGACGGTTCGGGGTTCAAACTGTTTTCAAGATGGTTCAGACTTTTTCATGCACAGTAAAAATTAACGGTTCGGGTCCGGACTGTATCCAGAAAGTCCGGACTGTTTATGTGCACGAAAAACCAAACGTTCGGGGTTCGGACTCTTTCCAAACGGTCCGGACTCTGAACCCTCAAAATGTGCAGTTTTGATAAATAAACATGTATAACCTATTCTAAGAGCTTCTAAACTTATAAATTGATTCTCAAACATCATTAACATGATTTAAACATAGTTGGATGTCGTGGATTCTATTTTCTTGAGATTGTCTTTATTCTTCAAGTCTTTTCCTTCAATCTTCAAGACTCCAACAATTTCACAAAATACGCAAATTTATCCGTAACAATCTCCCCCTTTGGTGATTTCATGACAAAGCAAACAAACTCAGAAATAAAAAAACATAATTTTGTTGTAATCACCAAACAACAAAATCTATATGCATGACCTACCCAAGAAAGTAAAATACAAAAGTATAATCCTAGAACAAACTCTAGACTTAAAGATAATTAGGAGTCTTGAAGTCTTGTACTCTCTATGAAAAGAAATTCTTGACAACAAATTCGTTAGAACCATAAGAATTTAGTAGAGTAAACAAAGATTAACAACTCATCATACGATTAGCAAAGGTAGGAGAGTTAGAGAGTTTAGAGAGTTAGTGAGTTAGAATATTACAGTACCAAAATTCAAAACCAAAATATAAATGTTCTCTCATCTCACCGACTAACCTAAATGTTCTCTCATCTCACCAACTAACCAAAACCAAAATGTTCATCCAACAAATCCATCAAAGCATAACATGTATGATCTCGCCCTTTTTGTCACAAATCCAAAAAAGAAACCTAAAGGAGGAGAATTCTATATGCAAAAGAGTAAGGAAAAGTGTGAGGACCCGGATCCCTACGACGAGATTACTGGATGATCAGCAGCTCCTGGAGGCCTATGTGGCGTGTCGGTGGCGTTTGTGCACCAATTGGACACTAGCGATGGACTCAGTGTGTTTAATGGATCACGAGAGTAGTCAGATGACCCCGTCGAATGTTTAGAAGTGGTTTCGCGCGCAATGGATATTAAATTGGGCTCAGCGCGAAGTTTGGACAAAGAACACCTTTCCGGATGCCTTCGGCAAGTTTTAGAGTTAGAATTTGGCAAATCGGACAGCGGATTCGGATTCAGCGCGTGAAAACGTTGAAAATGGACTACTTACTTATATTTTTCGGAGCCCGGATGACCCGGCACGGATTTCGAGGCAAGGGGTCACTGTTTCGGCGGCTGGGGCAGCGCCGGCGGCTGGGGCAGCGCCGTGGACGGGGGCGGACGGCGGCGCGGGCTCGGGCAGGCACAGGCGCGGCGGCGGGCAGCGTGCAGTGCGCGGGCAGGCGCGAGGTCCACGGGCCGGCGTGCACCGGAGGGCGGACACGTGGCGGGTTTCGATAGGTCGGTGCCGTGGACCTGGTTTACGGAGCAGGCGGGGGACCGCCTCGGGAAGCGTGCCTGGCAGAGGTGCAGACCCGCGCGGGGAAGGCGCGCGGGCCCTGGCACGGCGTCAGCGGGGGGCAGGCCACGTGTCGGCCTCCCGTTCGTGGGTCAGCGCGATGCGACGCGTCGCTGCTGCCGTGCGTCAGCGCGGGTGCGGTCCACGTGGCGGCCGCCGATTGGTTGCCGCCGGTCCGTGGTCGCGGTGCATGGGTCCATGGACACGTGTCGCTCCCCGGTTGGCCGAACGCGGATGACGTGGTGCCTCGCTGGCGCGGCGTGGACGCGTGGACCGCGGGGCTGGTTACTGTAGCAGCCCGAAAACCAGTTTCGGGCGCCCGAAAGTTGCGCCTGTATGTGGGATTTCGGCCCATAAAGGCCCGAATCGCCCCATTTCTTCTCTTTTCTCCTTTTTGGTCGCACAGAGAGGCTAAGGGGAGGGAGAGGGCGATTCGTGGGGGGGTTTTCATGGGTGCGCGAGTGCGCCGTTGACCCCGTGGAGTGCACGAGGTGTTCCAAGGAGCCGGATTGACGCGTTGGACGGCGCGACGGGTCGAGGTAGGTCCCGTTTGTTGTTTTGCAGTATTTTTGGCACAATTTTGAGTTTTCCTTTTGGAGTTTGGATTTGACCCCACGCCCTCATGCATGTTAGGGACCGTGTTTTACTGTGCCGTTTTACTGCACGGACTGTTGCTGGCGTTTTGGACGTGCCTCGTTTTGCGTGCAACCTTAGGAGAAGCATGCTCTGTTTTGCATGCAGATTCGGGGTACGTGCACCGTTTCGCGTGCAGGTCGTGTTGGTGCGCACCGTTTTGCGTGCGGATTTTTAATGATGTGCACCGTTTTGCGTGCAGGTTTGGTGGCCGCTCATCGTTTTGCGCGCGGACTCGTAAAGTGTGCACCGTTTTGCGTGCAAACTTCATGTACGAAACTCGGATTGAGACGTGCAGGTACTCGTTTCGAAGGGCTTGACGTGACGATCGCAGCGGTATTTTTATTGGTTTTTTATGAGGATTCTTCGAAGGTGAGATTTAAGCTTCTTTGGGGTTGTATCCCGCAGTTTTTGCAGTGTAGTGGATTGTCGGCGCCCCGCATTGTATGATTTGTATCTTGGCCTACAGGTGTCGGAACGGGGCGTATAAATACTCGTTTTGGGGCTACTCGTCGCGAGGTTCGCAACCATGCATTTTCTGGGATTTTTGGAGCGCTGCTTGGAGGTGAGAATTGCCTATCTTGTGTTGTTTGGGAAAAACAGCAATGTTGTTGGTGTTTGTTGGGGTATAGTTTGTATCGTGATGTTGTTTGTTGTGGTGTTGCATGGTTGGCGTGATGTTGTTTGGAGCAGAGGCTTGCGCGGCATGTATCGAGGATGCGGGTTCAGCAGATTATGTTAGCAGGTGGCCACGCTCTTTGCTGACCCCATGTTTGCCTTGGATTGAGCACTTCAGGTGGGTAAGCTTAATATTGATAAGATTGTTATGTTATGGTGAATGTAAGTGCACTTGTGGGGATGTCACCCTCTATGACTGATGGCAGGCATATTTGATGTACAACCGATATGAGCGAGAGGTAAGCAAGGAATGGCCTACTTGTGTGAGATTGGTATATCATAGTAGGAATACTTTAGCATGCTTTGCTAATATATGTTTCACCCACTTTTATCGTTTATGAGGACAAAGGCATGCTTGTATGGACATGTAGTTAGGCCACCTTTTACTGCTACACTACTTATTGGAACTTGACTTAGGAGAAACCATGCTTTTCCTTTCTCCTTCTTTGTTAGTCGGGCGGTCAGTGTTGCTCGGGTTTGAGCAGGGGTCTGGGTAGTGTAGTCGGGACTTTGTGTCTGGGACAGGTTGGATTAGTTTGTGGGGTTTTGCGGCGACCGCGGATATTGGGCGGTTGACCGAATATTTACTTATGCATCAGATTGGGTGTCAGTTTTCTCCAGTGGATGGAGTTTCCCACTTATCGTTTACTTGCATCCGATTGAGGTCGGAGGTCGGGTCTTTCTTTAGTGGACAGAGTTTTCCACTTTGAGCATAGTTATGATCAAAGTCCTGCTATACAGAGATACTTGTTACAGAGATACTTTACTCGTGTGGGTCGCTCCCCTCGAGTGCCACTCCGGAGTGTGCGATCGGACGGTTCGAGGCCGATCTGTTACTTACTTTGGGATGCGAGCCATGTGGGCCGATCCCGCGGTTTCGAGCCATGTGTACAGATTCCGCTGAGCAGGCAATGCCAGTTTTACTGGTGGCACTAGATTGGGTTTATTACAGATATTTGCTTTATTGTTGCACTCGTGTTAGGGGGACCGAGTGGAGTCTAGTAGCTGTGTTTAGACCAGTGCTAGTGTTGTTGGGTACCGTCTGGTGATTGACGGTGGTCCCGAGGTCGTTGTGAGTTAGTCGACCGTTGTTCGAGAGGTTTGGTGATCTTGAGGCTATCCGTTCTGAGAGAGAGCGTGGATTTTGACTATAGCCTGCATGAGCCACTACTCGATAGCGAGTTAGTCCGTTTGGACGCCCTACATAATTCCTGCCCCTCAGCGGGAGGTGGTTGTAGGTGGGCGCAGGTTTGACTGGACCAGATGTGGCAGTCAGCTCGATTGGGTCGATTGTGCACTTCATGTGCTAGTGGTTGCATACCATTCTTTGATTCTCCCCTCTTGAGCATTTAGATAGAGGTATGGTAGCTGTTGAGTGTCATCAGCGTTCTTATTCAGTTCTCACGACTTTGATTAGTTTATGTCTCTTGAGGACTTAGTGGGCAGACCGTCGGGACTGGCGGTGGTACCCACTGAGAACTTCCTTTTTGGTGTAGTTCTCACACCCTTTGGGGGTTTTTCCCCTCTTATCGGACGGTTCGAGGCCGATCTGTTACTTACTTTGGGATGCGAGCCATGTGGGCCGATCCCGCGGTTTCGAGCCATGTGTGCAGATTCCGCTGAGCAGGCAACATCAGTTTTACTGGTGGCACTAGATTGGGTTTATTACAGATATTTGCTTTATTGTTGCACTTGTGTCAGGGGGACCGAGTGGAGTCTAGTAGCTGTGTTTAGACCAGTGCTAGTGTTGTTGGGTACCGTCTGGTGATTGACGGTGGTCCCGAGGTCGTTGTGAGTTAGTCGACCGTTGTTCGAGAGGTTTGGTGATCTTGAGGCTATCCGTTCTGAGAGAGAGCGTGGATTTTGACTATAGCCTGCATGAGCCACTACTCGATAGCGAGTTAGTCCGTTTGGACGCCCTACATAATTCCTGCCCGTCAGCGGGAGGTGGTTGTAGGTGGGCGCAGGTTTGACTGGACCAGATGTGGCAGTCAGCTCAATTGGGTCGATTGTGCACTTCATGTGCTAGTGGTTGCATACCTTTCTTTGATTCTCCCCTCTTGAGCATTTAGATGGAGGCATGGTAGCTGTTGAGTGTCATCAGCGTTCTTTTTCAGTTCTCACCACTTTGGTTAGTTTATGTCTCTTGAGGACTTAGTGGGCAGACCGTCGGGACTGGCGGTGGTACCCACTGAGAACTCCCTTTTTGGTGTAGTTTTCACACCCTTTGGGGGTTTTCCCCCTCCTTTTTCCTTCCTCTCCTTCATTTTGCAGAGTCTTAGCGGGTGTTGCTGATTCTGCGGTTGTTGATTGAGGCGAGGGAGTCGCGAGCTAGATCCCTACCCGTCGTTGGAGAGTGGCGGTACCCTGTCTGAGGAGATCTTCAGTAGATTTGCTATTTTATTTTTCCTCTTTTGAGAGACTGATGTAGTGAGGATATGATATGTATTGAGAGCCTGTACACTGTTGTATTTATTGGAGATACCTCCCTGTTGAGTTATGAGTTTTGTATATGATGATATTGTATGATTATCATTTTGGGAGATGAACATTGTTGTATTATTTCTAGTTGTACAGTGGTTGATTTTAGTTATACAGCAGATTTTCATTTATAGCTCTGATATCTGTTTAGCTGTAGTACTTTTCTTGCAGGTAGGACGCTTCGCCTATGCAGGTTTGGCATAGGTGGCGGATCTGTTGGCGAGCCCGGGTCGCAGTTTCGATCCCGGGGCGTGACAGATTAGGTTGGTATCAGAGCCTAGGTTGTAGGTCATGGTGGACTTAGAAACCCTAGGCTTATGGTTTGACCCTTGGTTGACTTCGTGAGAGTCGTGATTTATAGCGAGAGTCCTGATTGAGTTTTATACCTCTCCCAAGGGACGGGAAGAGTGATTGGCATGTTTATTCTCCTAAGCGATTATGTTGGCTGCAGACAACATAATGCTGTGGAACGGGTGACGTCCTCTAGACTTTCGCTGGATTGGGTCGAGTGGCTTTTGTGTGCTGATTTGCAGTTTCGTCGTGGCGAGCTGTGTCTCCTCGACGCTGGGTTTTGACCCGTGTGCTTCCTGTCATAGCAGTTGAGCTTGAGCAGTTGGTTTTGGGCCGGATACCCGGATTGAGGTCAGATAGTTCCGGACCCAGATGACAGGATCGTCTGAGGCCTATCAGCGGCAGAGTGAGCGAGCAGCTGGTTTTAGTGACATAGTTGTTGGAGCAGCGGGCAGCTCGACAGTGCTTCCTTCTGAGACCACCCGGTTGCAGTATCCTCAGGGACGGGGATTTCTGTGGCAACGATGGAGTGAGTAGCCCCCTCTGTGCCAATGTTTAGTGCCGAGGCACCGAGGCAGGGTGGATAGTTGACAGCTGGTGAGCTGAGGGGACGTGATCGATCTATCGAACCAGTTTTGGCAGATGAACCACCCCGATTCATAGGAGTGAGCTTGGAGCCTTTCGAGGCAGAATCATAGTTGGTGGTATTGGAGAGACTACTTGAGAGCCTCCCTGTGTTAGAGAGTTTACGCAGTTGCTTAACTGCGCGCTCCAGGTTCGAGGGACGAGGCGCATAGGATATGTGTGGCTGGGAGTGGATTGCGCCAGGATACCTTTCAGTTTATTCAGTCCCTCCGTTATAGGTTTTGACGCCTCGTTGGAGTAGGCATTGTGTATGGAGCGTGGCGCTGCAGTTCCTTTGGATAGGGATCTGCCGCCAGGGGCGAGTTTTGGATATTGGCGCTTGGAGCCGGGTGATGGAGGACAGATCGACCAGCAGAGGCATTTCTGATTTCTTTTTCCAGGATAACGGGTTCCCGAGATGCCAGAGATCGGGTGGACCCCGATGGTAGCATCAGCATCTATATCAGAGTGGCGCAGCGGTAGCGTGGATTTGTTATCTGCGGAGGACCTTATTCGTCGCCCCAGTGTGAGCAGAGACTGAGGTCGTACTCCCTATGTGGATAGTCCTGATTTTCAGGCAAATTGAGCGACAACCACTTGCATCGAGTGGATGAATCTGTGCCGCCCGGTTGGAGGGCGCCACGGTAGTGGATCGAGTTGTCGCAGGTGTGATTTGATCACAGCAGTCGGAGTTAGAGCATGTTGCATTCCTGCATGGACTAGAGGCAGATTTGTTACCACGTGCACTCGAGGTACATGTTCCTGTTAGTGCTGTGCATGTGGAGGAGGCTTGTGGATCATGTCCAATGCAGCTGAGGCCGCGAGTTGTACCGGCAGGCTTATTGGTAATTGTGGCGGTTCGGTGTTTCGACCCAGTGCTTGGATTTGGATTGGTACAGTGCCACAGGATGTTAGGCTGCAGAAAGAGAGGACTTTGACCTTCTGCGAGGCAGACGAGAGGAGGCTTGATGGTTGAGATAGTTAGAGCACACAGGTTATAGCGACAGTGTGAGAGGTGCTTACGACGGCACCGGGACCCAAGGATATCTCTGTTGCCATGAGATCCCGGGTGTGATTTCACCTGAGCTGTAGATAATGCCGCCGGTTAGGGAGATAGAGATTGCGTTTGACGTGGTTCGGGGAACCGCGCCACCCTCGACAGCACTTCATTGGATATCGTCGGTAGAGCCGAGAGAGCTGATGGCGCAGTTGCAGGATCTGATGGATCGAGGGGTCTGTTTGACCTAGTGCCACGCCGTTGACGCACGGTGGTGATGCCACGTCGTTGATACACGACTGTGAGGGTCCCTTTTTGGTTCGAGTGTAGACAGGTCCGGGTGGCATTTAGGACCTTTCGATGGAGTTATACTCCGGCAGTATTGTATGATGCGAGTACCTACTTAGAATCTGACAGCCGAGGACTTTGCCTAGATAGCGGTCAGGAACCGGTAAGGGCATTATGAACGCACAATGAGGCCAAATGGAATAATTAATGCCCTGTTGCCTTCAAGAATTGAGGAATTGTGTATTCCAGTAGTACTTGGACGGATTGGAAGCGATGTTCCCCGAGGATATTATGATTTACTCCCAGAGCGACTTGGAGTACGTGGAGCACTTATGGATGTGCTACCTGCCTGTGTGGAAGAAGCGGTACGCTAAGTTATTGAGATACAAGTTTTAGCTTCAAAAGCATACCTTCTCGAGTCACAATATTTTTAGCCGTAAGGGCGGCTGTAGAAACCCGGCCAAACATGGATGTTATTCAAGATTGGCTGAGACCAACATTTATTCTTGAGGTGAGGAGCTTCTTGGACTTGGCAGTGCCGGGAGAGCATGGCTAATGGATGACGAGACTGGCACCAGCGCCGATTTCAGCTTTGTCGGCGATGGGAGATGGATTTGCGAGTTATAGTGATGCCTTCTATTGTGACCGTGGAGTTATCGTTGGGTTATTGTTGAGCATTCTGGATCACCCAGACAGGGCCACGGCGTTGGCGGATACCTGGAGCAGGAAAGCTGTCTGGGGTTGAGTTGGATGATTCCACAGCTGGCGCTGTGTGGACTGTTGAGGCAAACATGGCTTGTGGTTGTGTCCCTGAGGGTTCCTTTGGATGATAGACCGCGGTTGAGTAGTTCACTCGGATGGTCAAGATTCGGGAGTGACCGAGTGAGGACCCCTCCTTGTTAGGGCTCTTTTCCTTATTGGATAATCGTGTGGGTGTGCTTCGGGTTGCCTTGGTTGAGTTGACACAGGTTGTGGTTTGGTGCGTGTTGCACTGGCGGTTATCTTGTTTCCCCCAACTTTTGATGGAACCCATGTTGTGTTTCATGTCTCAACTCAGGAAGGTTATGTTTTTGGATCCCTCGCCCGTGATTGACTCGCCCCATTTGAGATCTAGGAATGTTTGGAGTACGAGGGACGCCCGTTGCGAATTTTGGCTTGTGAGATTAGAGGTTGCGCAATCGGGCTATGCCGTACTGGTTGTCGCTGTTGTTGAGGAGTGATCACGGGGAGTGAGTAGCGACTTGGAGCTGGAGATGACGATGTTGAGTACTTACCCTTGGTGCTTGTGACTCCTGGTGGAATCGAGCTAGTTTCGAGGACGAAACTTTCTTTAGTGGGGGAGGATGTGAGGACCCGGATCCCTACGACGAGATTACTAGTTGATCAGCAGCTCCTGGAGGCCTATGTGGCGTGTCGGTGGCGTTTGTGCACCAATTGGACACTAGTGATGGACTCAGTGTGTTTAATGGATCACGAGAGTAGTCAGATGACCCAGTCGAATGTTTAGAAGTGGTTTCGCGTGCAATGGATATTAAATTGGGCTCAGCGCGAAGTTTGGACAAAGAACACCTTTCCGGATGCCTTCGGCAATTTTTAGAGTTGGAATTTGGCAAATCGGACAGCGGATTCGGATACAGCGCGCGAAAACGTTGAAAATGGACTACTTGTATTTTTCGGAGCCCGGATGACCCGGCACGGATTTCGAGGCAAGGGGTCACTGTTCCGGCGGCTGGGGCAGCGCCGGCGACGGCGGCGCGGGCTCGGGCAGGCACAGGTGCGGCGGCGGGCAGCGTGCAGTGCGCGGGCAGGCGCGCGGGCGCGCGGGCAGGCTCGAGGTCCACGGGCCGGCTTGCACCGGAGGGCGGACACGTGGCGGGTTTTGATAGGTCGGTGCCGTGGACCAGGTTTACGGAGCAGGCGGGGGACCGCCTCGGGAAGCGTCCCTGGCAGAGGCGCAGACCCGCGCGGGGAAGGCGCGCGGGCCCTGGCACGGCGTCAGCGGGGGGCAGGCCACGTGTCGGCCTCCCGTTCGCGGGTCAGCGCGACGCGGCGCGTCGATGCTGCCGTGCGTCAGCGCGGGGCGAGGGTGCGGTCCACGTGGCGGCCGCCGATTGGCTGCCGCCGGTCCGTGGTCGCGGTGCACGGGTCCATGGACACATGTTGCTCCCCGGTTGGCCGAACGCGGATGACGTGGCGCCTCGCTGGCGCGGCGTGGATGCGTGGACCGCGGGGCTGGTTACTGTGGCAGCCCGAAAACCAGTTTCGGACGCCCGAAAGTTGAGCCCGAATGTGGGATTTCGGCCTATAAAGGCCCGAATCGCCCCATTTCTTCTCTTTTCTCTTTTTTGCTCGCATAGAGAGGCTAAGGGGAGGGAGAGGGCGATTCGTGGGGGGGTTTTTGTGGGTGCGCGAGCGCGCCGTTGACCCCGTGGAGCGCACGAGGTGTTCCAAGGAGCCGGATTAACGCGTTGGACGGCGCGACGGGTCGAGGTAGGTCCCGGTTGTAGTTTTGCGATATTTTTGGCACAGTTTTGAGTTTTCCTTTTGGAGTTTGGATTTGACCCCACGCCCTCATGCGTGTTAGGGATCGTGTTTTACTGTGCCATTTTACTGCGCGGACTATTGCTGGCGTTTTGGACGCGCCTCGTTTTGCGTGCAACCTTAGGAGAAGCATGCTCCATTTTGTGTGTAGATTCGGGGTACGTGCACTATTTCGCGTGCAGGTCATGTTGGCGCGCACCGTTTTGCGTGCGGGTTTTTAATGACGTGCACCATTTTGCGTGCAGGTTTGGTGGCCGCGCATCGTTTTGCGCGCGGACTCGTAAAGTGTGCACCGTTTTGCTTGCAAACTTCATGTACGAAACTCGGATTGAGACGTGCAGGTACTCGTTTCGAAGGGCTCGACGCGACGATCGCAGCGGTATTTTTATTGGTTTTTTATGAGGATTCTTCGAAGGTGAGATTTAAGCTTCTTTGGGATTGTATCCCGCAGTTTTTGCAGTGTAGTGGATTGTCGGCGCCCCGCATTGTATGATTTGTATCTTGGTCTACAGGTGTCGGAACGGGACGTATAAATACTCGTTTTGGGGATACTCGTCGCGAGGTTCGCAACCGTACATTTTTTGGGATTTTTGGAGCGCTGCTTGGAGGTGAGAATTGCCTATCTTGTGCTGTTTGGGAAAAACAGCAATGTTGTTGGTGTTTGTTGGGGTATAGTTTGTATCATGATGTTGTTTGTTGTGGTGTTGCATGGTTGGCGTGATGTTGTTTGGAGCAGAGTCTTGCGCGGCATGTACCGAGGATGCGGGTTCAGCAGATTATGTTAGCAGGTGGCCACGCTCTTCGCCGACCCCAGGTTTGCCTTGGATTGAGCACTTCAGGTGGGTAAGCTTAATATTGATAAGATTGTTATGTTATGGTGAATGTAAGAGAACTTGTGGGGATGTCACCCTCTATGACTGATAGCAGGCATATTTGATGTACAACCGATATGAGCGAGAGGTAAGCAAGGAATGGCCTACTTGTGTGAGATTGGTATATCATAGTAGGAATACTTTAGCATGCTTTGCTAATATATGTTTCACCCACTTTTATCGTTTCTGAGGACAAAGGCATGCTTGTATGGACATGTAGTTAGGCCACCTTTTACTGCTACACTACTTATTGGAACTTGACTTAGGAGAAACCATGCTTTTCCTTTCTCCTTCTTTGTTAGTCGGGCGGTCAGTGTTGCTCGGGTTTGAGCAGGGGTCTGGGTAGTGTAGTCGGGACTTTGTGTCTGGGACAGGTTAGATTAGTTTGTGGGGTTTTGCGGCGACCGCGGATATTGGGCGGTTGACCGGATATTTACTTATGCATCAGATTGGGTGTCAGTTTTCTCCAGTGGATGGAGTTTCCCACTTATCGTTTACTTGCATCCGATTGAGGTCGGAGGTCGGGTCTTTCTTTAGTGGACAGAGTTTTCCACTTTGATCATAGTTATGATCAAAGTCCTGCTATACAGAGATACTTGTTACAGAGATACTTTACTCGTGTGGGTCGCTCCCCTCGAGTGTCACTCCGGAGTGTGCGATCGCACGGTTCGAGGCCGATCTGTTACTTACTTTGGGATGCGAGCCATGTGGGCCGATCCCGCGGTTTCGAGCCATGTGTGCAGATTCCGCTGAGCAGGCAATGCCAGTTTTACTGGTGGCACTAGATTGGGTTTATTACAAATATTTGCTTTATTGTTGCACTCGTATCAGGGGGACCGAGTGGAGTCTAGTAGCTGTGTTTAGACCAGTCCTAGTGTTGTTGGGTACCCTCTGGGGATTGACGGTGGTCCCTAGGTCGTTGTGAGTTAGTCGACCGTTGTTCGAGAGGTTTGGTGATCTTGAGGCTATCCGTTCTGAGAGAGAGCGTGGATTTTGACTATAGCCTGCATGAGCCACTACTTGATAGCGAGTTAGTCCGTTTGGACGCCCTACATAATTCCTGCCCGTCAGCGGGAGGTGGTTGTAGGTGGGCGCAGGTTTGACTGGACCAGATGTGGCAGTCAGCTCGATTGGGTCGATTGTGCACTTCATGTGCTAGTGGTTGCATACCATTCTTTGATTCTCCCCTCTTGAGCATTTAGATGGAGGCATGGTAGCCGTTGAGTGCCATCAGCGTTCTTGGTCAGTTCTCACGACATTGGTTAGTTTATGTCTCTTGAGGACTTAGTGGGCAGACCGTCGGGACTGGCGGTGGTACCCACTGAGAACTCCCTTTTTGGTGTGCTGTTCGGGGAGGGGCCACGTGGCCGTCCCTGAGTGGCCCGCACAGCTGTTTGCTGTTCGGCAGGCCACGTGGTATCACCTGGATTATTTGGGCGCAAACAGTGTTGGGCCGGGCCCAACATTGTAGCAGCCCGAATCATTCGGGTGCACGGTTTTGGGCCCAAAAGCCCACTAAGAGCTTTTTTGGATTCTTTTCGGGTTGAGGCCTATAAATAGGCCCATTGCTCTCTCTTTTGAAGCTTTTTCCGAGCTTTTTAGCCTGTGTGCCCTTCATCAAACTTGTTTCTCACCTTGTTGTGCATCTTGCGGAGGAAGCCCAGAATTTTTGGAGGCCGCGGCGTCGACGACTTTGGCATCGTAGTGCAGAGCGACGATATTCTGTTGGAGGCCCGTTTTCGTCGCACTTCAGTCTGAGAGGTCTACCGAGCTACCCCGACTGTATTTTTAGACGATTTTCATGGCGTTGGATCCTCGAGAGGTAGGCCTATGTTTTTCGTATTGACCTCTTTCCTCGCATCCGAGATCTTCTAGGGGTTCCTGGTACATTTTTAACCCCCATTGCTACTAGATTTTTCTCTTGATAGCTGAACCTTGCTAGAATTTTATCTCTGCGCTCGAGCGTCGGATCGAGATGAGCCTATACACTTTTTTCATCTACTCATCGCGAGGAGTATCACTGTATTTTTCTTGAATTTTTCCGAGACCTTCCCGGAGGTATACTATTTCCCCTTTTATCTGTGCAAGAGTTTACAGTTGTGTGGTTGTGAGTGTTTGCGCACCTGTACTGTGGAATTTGTAACTCGGCCTACGGGGCTCGGAATGGAACGTGCAGGTACCCGTTTCGAAGGTCTCGACGCGACGGTCGCAGTGGTATTTTTATCGGAATTTTCAGGGCACTTTCAGCAGGTGAAATAATTGCATCTTTGGGACTGATTTACAGATTGTGGGTATTTGGTTAATTTTGGGATTAAAGTGTAACTGTGAACTTTGTGTTGTACCCAGGAGAGTTTGCAGGTATTGCTGGACCCGTTGGAGTTGGAGATTTGGATTTCCTGGTATTTTCAGCTATGGGACTTGGACAGTTCAGCTCTTCTGGTGGGTGGCCTCGTCTTCACGACCTATGGACTGTGCATTAATTCTATCTGTGTAGGGACTTGCATGTTGTAGATGTATTTTGTATAGCATGCTAGAATATAGGAATTGATGTTCCTGATGTTGTTAGATGATCATGTGTTCATTTCTTTCCTACAAGCTGTTGATTATTTGATATCTTGGAACTTGACCTAGCACCCCCGCCATATGCAGCATGTTCAGCCAGACTGTAGAAAACTCCAACGTGGGCTAGGTTTTTATTGCTCTAGACATTCCCACACCACTATTCTATATTTCACTCTGGACTTAGAGTTTTCCTCGCCCGGGTAGTGGGCCGAGAGGTCGGGTTGTTGTGGGATGCATTTACACTCGTGTCTGGGGACCGAGTGGAGTCTGATAGCAGTCTGTAGATCAGGGTTCTTTGGGAGTCGTCAGAGTGACAGTGGGTCTCGGCTGTGTAGTTTTCCAGCCTGTGAGTGAGACAGTGTTTTGTTGGTTACAGCCGATCTTGTTGATCGAGATTTGGATTATAGCCTGCATGAGCCACATTTGAGCTCGACAGAGATGCGCGGATACTTTACTTGTTGGGGTCGCGCCCCTCGAGTGCCACTCCGGAGTTGGGCCTGATACTTCTATCGCGACTTGTCGATGCAGTCCCTCTGGCTGGGCCAGTTTTGGCAGTCACGGACGCCCTACGTAAGTCCGGTCCTCCGGGATGTAACGGCAGTAGGTAGGCGCAGGTTTGACTGGACCCGAGGAGGCAATCAGTTTAGATTGGGTGATCTGAGTTGAGGGTTAGTTGCTGCACCATATTTTCTTTCTGTTCCACTCTTTGAGCATCTAGATAGAGGCATAGTAGCTGTAGAGTTTACTTTTCCAGCTTTTCCTTACAGCACTGCATTCGTTACTTTATGCCTCTAGTAGACTTAGTGGGCAGACCGTCGGGCTTGTTGGCGGCACCCACTGAGAACTACTGTGGGATGTAGTTCTCACACCCGTCGTGGTGTCTTTTCCCCAGGGACTTCTGCTCCGGTTCCTGCTGCTCCAGTTGCTGATCCTACTCTTTCAGACCGAGGTAAGGGAGTCGCGAGATAGATCCCTTCTAGTCATCTTCTGAGAGAGAGTAGATGTACCCATTACCAGTTTTTGTGAGTTATATGTTGAGCGACCCTTGTAGTGAGGTATCGAGTTGTACTTTTCCTTTATAGTTGAGAGAGACTTATGTTTTTTGGTGAGGACTTTGTTGTATTATATTGGAGTTGTATATATTTACTTTTCAGCATTTACTTTTATGCTCTGATATCTGTTAGTATAGATAATCTTTTGCAGGTAGTCGCTACGTCTATACGGGGCTTCCCGTATGGGCGGCGGATCTGTTGGCGAGCCCGGGTCGCAGTTTCGACCCCGGGGCGTGACATCATCTACACTAACAGATATCAGAGCTGAAAAGTAAAAGCTGAAATAAAGATAAATACAACTCCCACATAATACAACAAAGTCCTCTCCAAAATACATAAGTCTCTCAAAAGTAGAAGAAAAGTACAACTCAATACCTCACTACAAGGTCGCTCAACATATAACTCACAAAAACTTGTAAGGGGTACATCTACTCTCTCTCAGAGGATGACTGGAAGGGATCTAACTCGCGACTCCCTTACCTCGATCTGAAGGAGTAGGATCAGCAACTGGAGCAGCAGGAACCGGAGCAGAAGTCCCTGGGGAAAAGACACCACGGCGGGTGTGAGAACTACATCCCACAGTAGTTCTCAGTGGGTGCCGCCAACAAGCCCGACGGTCTGCCCACTAAGTCTACTAGAGGCATAAAGTAACAAATGCAGTGCTGAAAGGAAAAGCTGGAAAAGTAAACTCTACAGCTACTATGCCTCTATCTGGATGCTCAAGGAGTGAAACAGAAGAAACATGGTGGAACAACTAACCCTCAACTCAGATCACCCAATCTAAACTGACTGCCTCCTCTGGTCGAGTCAAACCTGCGCCTACCTACTGCCGTTACATCCTCGGAGGACCGGACTTACGTAGGGCGTCCGTTGTAGGTTTTTATAAGGATCCACAAGGATCTAAATAGGTACTATCAAACAACTAGAGGGGGGTGAATAGGTGTAATACTTTAAAAACCAATCTCAGTGCAAAATAAAAACCAATGCGGAAAATAGAAATAGCACACCGAGATTTACGTGGAAACTCCAATCCAGGAGAAAAACCACGGGACCAACACGCAATAGCAATCCACTAAGAAAATGAAGAATAACAAGGTGATTACCGACTCCACGGACTCAACCCCTCCTTCATTTCTTCAGACCTTGCGCTCCACCGATTGCACGCCCACTGCACATGTTCGAATCCACGAACGCCACTCGAATCCATGAGCACACGTTTTGTGAGGACCCGAATCCCCACGACGAGATTACTGGTTGACCAGCAGCTCCTGGAGGCCTATATGGCTCGTCGGTGGGGTTTGTGCACAATTTGGACGCAAGTGATGGACTTCGGGCTTAAGATGGATCACGTGGGTGATCGGTGGACTCCGTCGAAGCTTTAGAAGTGGTTTCGCGCGCAATGGATATTAAAATTGGACTCAGCGCGAAGTTTGGATCAAGGAACACCTTTCCGGATGCCTTTGGCAATTTTTAGAGTTGGAATTTGGTAAAATGGACTTCGGATTTGGATTCAGGGCGCGAAAACGATGAGAATGGACTATTCACTTGTATTTTTCGGAGCCCGGATGACGCGCGCAATTTTCGAGGCTTCTTGGTACTGTTCCGGCACCGGCGGCGGCGGCATGCGGCGGCGGAGCGCGGCGGGGCAGGCGCGGGCAGGTGTGCGGTCCACCGCGGAGGCGTGCACCGGACGCGGGCCACGTGGCGGCTCCCGGTTGGGCCAGCGCAGCGGGCGCGGTCCACGGGGAAAAGCGGGTGTACGGTGGACCGGTGGGGGGACACGAGGCGCACACCGGTTGGCCGGTCCACGTGCACTCGGTCCACGGAGCAGGTGCGGCCGCCTCGGGGCGCGTGCCTGGCAGGGGGCACAGGCGGCGCTGGCAGCGCGCACGTGGGCGCGGCAGGGAGGTGTTGACCAAGTGCCTGCCACGTGTCGAGCCCTCGTTGGTCCACGTGTCGTTCGGCGGGAGGCCGGTTTTGGCTGTCGCCTGTTTGGCGGGCGACGTGGAGGCCCGCGGGAGTTTCGGGCTGCTACAATGTTGGGCGACGTGCTTATACACTTTTTTCATCTACTCGACGCGAGGATTGTCACAGTATTTTTATTGGATTTTTCTAAGGCTTGCCCGAAGGTATATTTCTCGCCCTTTATCTGTGCATGGAAATACAGATGTGTGGTTGTGTGTTTGTGAGCGCCCTGTGTTGTGGAATTTGTAACTCGGCCTACGGGGCTCGGAATTTGATGTGCAGGTACTCGTTATGAAGGTATCGACGCGAGGAACGCGACAGTAATTTTGTTGGATTTTTCAGAATCCGTTCTGCAGGTGAAAACTGTACATCTTCGGGGCTATTTTCTGATATTGTATATACTTGGAATATTTTGGATTAAGTGTAATGTTGGACCTTATTGTTGTACCCAGGGGTGTCCGCAAGTGTTGTTGGACCTATTGGAACTGGAGAATATTGGACATAGTGGATTCCGGGTGTTTTCAGCTGTTTGAAGCCGAGGCTTTCGCGTCTTGTACCGAGGGTGCAATTTTGGCAGATTTTGGACTGTGAGCATCTACACACTTCACCGACTTCGGCTTTGCCTGCGGAAAGCGCTTCAGGTGGGTGCTTTGTTTCCAGAACCGGTGGACGGTTCTCTAATTCTGTATGTTAGGATGCATGCATGTTTAGGGTACATGGTTTATGTTTGTAAGGTAGGTAAGCTTAATAATGATAATTGTATAAATAATTGCAAGAATAGTATTTATGAGGTATACTGAGGACTTGCATGATTTGGATATCTATGTTGATGATTAGTGTAAGCTTACCTAGGTTAATGTTACCCTATATGATTATGTAACATGCCATGTTAGCACATAGCCTTTCATATGGTTGGTTTATGCATTGGGACAGGATTTCGTAGCTATGTGCGGATTTGTACTCTGAGGAGTTATTATGATCGAGGATTATGGTCAGGTGTAGGCATGTGGATTACTTTGTTGTATCTTTCTTGAGGACAAATGCATGCTTGTATGGACATATAGTTAGGCCCCCTTTTTCTTGCTACACTACTTATTGGAACTTGACTTAGGAGAAACCATGCTTTTCCTTTCTCCTTCTTGTTAGTCAGGTGGTCGGTGTTGCTCGGGTTCGAGCAGGGGTCTGGATAGTGTAGTCGGGACTTCGTGTCTGGGACAGGTTGGATTAGTTGTGGGGCTTTGCGTCAACCGCGGATATTGGGCGGTTGACCGGATGCTTATCTATGCACCAGATTGGGTATCAGTTTTCTCTAGTGGATGGAGTTTCCCACTTATCGTTCAGTTGCATCCGATTGAGGTCGGGTCTTTCCTTGGTGGTTGAGTTTTCCCACTTTGATCAGATTTGTGATCAAAGTCCTGCTATACTGAGATACTGTTACTGAGATACTTTACTCGTGCGGGTCGCTCCCCTCGAGCGCCACTCCGGAGGTAGGCTTTTCGGACCCAGCCTTGTGTGCCGGTCTGATACTTATTTTGGGATGCGAGCCGTGCGGGCCAATCCCGCGGTTTCGAGCCTTGTGTGCAGATTCCGCTGAGCAGGCAATGCCAGTTTTACTGGTGGCACTAGATTGGGTTTATTACAGATATTTGCCTTTCTTGTTTCACTCGTGTCAGGGGGACCGAGTGGAGTCTAGTAGCTGTGTTTGGACCAGTGCTAGTGTTGTTGGGATCCATTTGGGGACTGTGTTCTCGAGGTCTTTGTGAGTTGTTGACCGTTGTGCGAGAGGCTTGGTGATCTTGAGTTTATCCGTTCTGAGAGAGAGAGAGTGGATTTTGACTATAGCCTGCATGAGCCACTACTCGGTAGCGAGTTAGTCCATTTGGACGCCCTAGTAATTCTTACCCGTCAGCGGGAGGTGGTTGTAGGTGGGCGCAGGTTTGACTGGTCCCGATGTGGCAGTCAGCTCGATTGGGTCGATTGAGCACCTCGTGTGCGAGTGTTGCATATCTTTATCAGAGTTTTCCCCTTTTGAGCATTTAGATAGAGGCATGGTAGCTGTTGAGTGTCTCCAGCTTTCCTATTTCAGTCTTTACTGCTTTGGTTATCTTATGCCTCTAGTGGACTTAGTGGGCAGATCGTCGGGCCTGGTGGCGGTACCCACTGAGGACTCCCTTTTTAGGTGTAGTTCTCACACCCGTTGGGGGTCTTCCCCCTCCCCTTCTTTTCTCTCCTTTGTTTTGCAGAGTCTTAGCGGGTGTTGCGGATTCTGCGGTTGTTGTTCAAGGCGAGGGAGTCGCGTGCTAGATCCCTACCCGTCGTTGGAGAGTAGCAGTACCCTTTCAGAGGAGATCCTCAGTAGATTAGTTGTTTTATTTTTCTCTTTTGAGAGACTGATGTACTGAGGATATATTATGTATTGTGAGACTGTACACTGATGTATTTATTGGAGTTACCTCCCGGTTGGGTTCAGAGCTTGTATTTGAGGACATTGTATTATTATTATTATTTTTGGGAGGCGGACATTGTTGTATTATTTTCAGTTGTACAGTGATTGATTTTAGTTATACAACAGATTTTTATTTATAGCTCCGATATCTGTTAGCTGTAGTACTTTTCTTGCAGGTAGGACGCTTCGCTTATGCAGGTTGGCATAGGTGGCGGATCTGTTGGCGAGCCCGGGTCGCAGTTTCGACCCCGGGGCGTGACAGATTAGAGTGGTATCAGAGCCTAGGTTGTAGGTCATGGTGGACTTAGAAACCCTAGGCTTATGATTTGACCCTTGGTTGACTTCGTGAGAGTCGTGACTTTTAGCGAGAGTCCTGATTGAGTTTTATACCTCTCCCAAGGGACGGGAGGAGTGATTGGTATGTTTATTCTCCTAGGTGATTATGTTGGCTGCAGACAACATAATGCTGTGGAATGGGTGACATGCTCTAGACTTTCGCTGGATTGGGTCGAGCGCTGTTGTGTGCTGTTTTGTGGTTTCGTTGTGGTGAGCTGTGTCTCCCCGACGCTGGGTTGTGACCCGTGTGCATCCTGTCATAGCTGTTGAGCTTGAGCAGTTGGTTTTGGGCCGGATACCCGGATTGAGGTCAGAGAACTCCGGACCCAGATGACAGGATTATCAGAGGCTTATCAGTGGCTGAGTGAGCAGCTGGTCTTGGTGACACAGTTGTCGGGGCACTGAGTAACCCCCTCTGTGCCAATGTTTTGTGTCGAGGCACCGAGGCAGGGTGGATAGTTGACAGTAGAGGAGCTGTGGGACATGGTCGATCTACTGAGCCAGATTTGGCAGATGATCCACCCCGACTCGTAAGATTGAGTTTGGAGCCTTTGGAGGCAGAGTCGTGGTTGGTGGTGATGGATTGATCAATTGAGAGCCTCCCTGTGCTAGAGAGTTTATGCAGTTGTTGAACTGCGCGCTCCAGATTCGAGGGACGAGGCGCATAGGATATATGAGACTGGGAGTGAATTGCGCCAGTTCACCTTTCAGTTATTCAGTCCCTCCATTGTAGATTTGGACGCCTCGTTGGAGTAGGCATTGTGTATGGAGCTTGGCATTGCAGTTCCTTTGGAGAGGGATCTGCCGCCAGAGGCGAGTTCTGGATTTTGGTGCTTGGCGCCGGATGATGGAGGACAGATCGGCCGGCAGAGGCATTTCTGATTTCTTTCTCCAGGATAACGAGTTTCCGAGATGCCGGAGATCGGGTGGACCCCGAAGGCAGCATCAGTATTTATATCAGAGTGGCGCAGCGGTAGCGTGGATTTGTTATCTGCGGAGGACCTTATTCATCGCCTCAATGTGATCAGAGACAGAGGTCGTGCTCCCTTGTGGATAGTCCCGATTTTCAGGCAGATTGAGCGACAACCACTTGCTTTGAGCGGATGAATCTGTGCCGCCCGGTTGGAGGGCGCCACGATAGTGGATCGAGTGTCGCAGGTGGGATTTCACCACAGTAGTCGGAGTTAGAGCATGTTCCACTCTTGCATGGCTAGAGGCAGATTTGTTACCACGTGCACTAGAGGTACAGGTTCCTGTTGTTGTTGTGCACGTGGAGGAGGCTTTTGGATCATGTCCAGTGCGGCCGAGACCGCGAGTTACTGGCAGAATCATTGGAAATTATAGCAATTCGGTGTTTTGACCCTATGCTTGAGATTGATGGGCACAATGCCACAGGATGTTGGACTGCGGAAAGAGAGGACTTTGATCTTCGGCAAGGCGGACAATAGGAGGCTTGCTTGTTGAGATTGTTAGAGCACTCAAGTTTTAGCGACAGGGTGAGAGGTGCTTACGGCGGCACCGGGACTCAGGGATATCTCTGTTGCCCACGAGATTCCGGGTGTGATTTCACCTTAGTTGTTGGTAATGCCGCCGGTTAGGGAGATAGAGATTGCGGTTGACGTGGTTCGAGGAACCGCGCCACCCTCGACAGCACCTCATTGGATATCGCCTGTAGAGCTGAGAGAGCTGATGGCAGAGTTGCAGGGTCTGATGGATCGAAGGGTCTGTTTGACCTAGTGCCACGCCTTTGGTATACAGTGGTGATGCCACGTCGTTGATACACGAATGTGAGGGTCCTTTTATGGTTCGAGTGTAGACAGGTCTGGGTGGTATCTAGGACCTTCTGATGGAGTTATACTCCGGCAGTTAGTGTATGATGCGAGTACCTACTTGGAATTAGACAGCCGAGGACTTCGCCTAGATGGCGTTCAGGACACGGTAGGGGCATTATGAGTTTATAGCGAGGCCCAATGGAATGACGAATGCCCTGTTGACTTCAAGGTCTGAGGAATTGTATGTCCTAGTTGTGCTTGGACGGACTGGGAGTAGTGTTTCCCGAGGATATTTTGATTTACTCCCAAAGCGACTTGGAGCACGAGGAGCACTTGTGGATGTGCTACCATGCCCGTGTGGATGAAGCGGTATGCCAAGTTATTGAGGTACAAGTTGTAGCTTCAGAAGCATACCTTCTTGGGTCGCCTTATTCTAGCCATTAGAGCGGCGGTGGAATCCGACCAAATGGATGTTATTCAAGATTGGTTGAGACCAACATTTATTCTTGAGGTGAGGAACTTCTTGGACTTGGCAGTGGCGGGAGAGCATGGCCAATGGATAATGAGACTGATACCAGCGCCAATGCTAGTAATTTCAGTGTTGGGAGATGGATTTGTGTGTTTTAGTGATGCCTCCCATTGTGGCTGTAGAGTTACCGTGGGTTGATTTTCGGTCCACACGTCATTAGTCCAACCCTTTGAGTATTGAGGCAGGACGAACCGCTGTTTTGCAGGCAGCTTGGATCCCACAGTTGAGCCTTTCAGTACGTCTATTACCTCCAGCTTTGATTGATATACCTGGGCGTAGGCCATGCCTGCTTGGCTATCGGTGTTGATTACTCAGCATTTCCGTTCTATACCAAGTGATAGATTAAGATTTCAGCTTCAGTTTACAGTTTCTACCTGGTGGCATCAGTGGAGCCTACAGCTTTCAGCATTTTGTGTGGGATTTGCGCGGATTGTCGTTACTGGTTCGGATTTTTGACCGCGAGTTTGGGCATCAGCATTATGATCGCCTTTTGAGTCAGTTTTCAGTCCCGTTCACTGACGGTTTGGTCCCCGTCAGGGTGTCCTTTATTAGTTGAGAGATCGACTTCGACCCGTGGGTCCGTTGGGGTTATGTTGGCATGTTGAGTGACCAACTGTGGCTTGAGATTGTGTCTCTTGAGGATCCCTTTTGAGGGTAGCCCGCGGTTGAGTAGTCCACTCGGGTGATTTTGGATCGGGAAGTAACTGAGTGAAGACCCCAGCTTATTGGATTCTTTTCCTTATTGGATAAAAGTGTGGGTATACTTCGGGTGGCCTTGGTTGAGTAGACACAGGATGTGGTTTGGTGCGTGTTGCACTAGTGGTTATTTCCGTTTCCCCCAGCCTTTTATTGGAGCCCCTTTGGTATTTCACGTCTCAGCTCGGGAGTGATGTGTTTTTGGATCCCTCGCCCGTGATTAACTCGCCCCTTTGAGATCTATGAGGGTTTGGAGTACGAGGGACGCCCGTTGCGAATTCTGGCCCGTGAGTGGAGGAATTGCGCAGTCGGGCTATGCCGTACTGGATGTTGCTGTTGTTGTTGTTGAGGAGTAATCACGGGGAGTGAGTGATGACTTAGGAGCTGATGATGATGATGATGATGTTGAGTACTTACCCTTGTTGTTTGTGACTCCTGGTAGAATTGAGCTAGTTTCGAGGACGAAACTTTCTTTAGTGGGGGAGGATGTGAGGACCCGGATCCCCACGACGAGATTACTGGTTGACCAGCAGCTCCTGGAGACCTATATGGCTCGTCGGCGAGGTTTGTGCACAATTTGGAAGCAAGTGATGGACTTCGGGCTTAAGATGGATCACGTGGGTGATCGGTGGACTCCGTCGAAGCTTTAGAAGTGGTTTCGCGCGCAATGGATATTAAAATTGGACTCAGCGCGAAGTTTGGATCAAGGAACACCTTTCCGGATGCCTTTAGCAATTTTTAGAGTTGGAATTTGGCAAAATGGACTTCGGATTTGGATTCAGCGCGCGAAAACGATGAGAATGGACTATTCACTTGTATTTTTCGGAGCCCGGATGACGCGCGCAATTTTCGAGGCTTCTTGGTACTGTTCCGGCACCGGCGGCGGCGGGCAGCGGCGGAGCGCGGCGGGGCAGGCGCGGGCAGGTGCGCGGTCCACCGCGGAGGCGTGCACCGGACGCGGGCCACGTGGCGGCTCCCGGTTGGGCCGGCGCAGCCGGCGCGGTCCACGGGGAAAAGCGGGTGTACGGTGGACCGATGGGGGGACACTTGGCGCACACCGGTTGGCCGGTCCGCGTGCATCGGTCCACGGAGCAGGTGCGGCCGCCTCGGGGCGCGTGCCTGGCAGGGGGCGCAGGCGGCGCGCACGTGGGCGCGGCAGCGAGGTGTTGACCAAGTGCCTGCCACGTGTCGAGCCCTCGTTGGTCCACGTGTCGTTCGGCGGGAGGCCGGTTTTGGCTGTCGCCTGTTTGGCGGGCGACGTGGAGGCCCGCGGGAGTTTCGGGCTGCTACAGTGCTGGGCCGGCCCAACACTGTGCGCGCCCGAAAGTTCCCCTGCGCCCGGAAATCCAGACTTGTTCGGTATTTTCCGATTTGTTTCTGGAGCCTATAAAAACGATCCGAGCTTCCTTCTTTTCCCTTTTTCCGGCATTTCTGAGCCTCCTCTCGCCATGGCGCCGTCAGCAAAGATGATCCCCGAGCTATGCTGCATCCATCTGCAAAGTTTTGAGATTTTTGGTGGCACGCTTATCGAGGTTTCCATTTTTACGGCGCGGCGCGACGCTCGTCCATTTGGGTTCCTCTTCGTCGCGTTTCGGTGCGCGAGCTCCCTCGGCCTACTCCGACCACCGTTTCAGGCGATTTCTTCGCCGCTGGATCCACGACGGACAGAGCTACGATCTTGGTATTTCCTGATTCCCCTCATTTCGCGCTTTTCGAGGTGTTTTTCTGAGTTTACTGTGACACAGTTTTCTGATGGATTTTCTGGACAGCGACACATTACCGGATTTTTATCTCCGCAACCGGGCATCCGATGGCGACGTGCTTATACACTTTTTTCATCTACTCGGCGCGAGGATTGTCACAGTATTTTTATTGGATTTTTCTAAGGCTTGCCCGAAGGTATATTTCTCGCCCTTTATCTGTGCTTGGAAATACAGATGTGTGGTTGTGTGTTTGTGAGCGCCCTGTGTTGTGGAATTTGTAACTCGGCCTACGGGGCTCGGAATTTGACGTGCAGGTACTCGTTTCGAAGGTATCGACGCGAGGAATGCGACAGTAATTTTGTTGGACTTTTCAGAATCCGTTCTGCAGGTGAAAACTGTACATCTTCGGGGCTATTTTTTGATGTTGTATATACTTGGAATATTTTGGATTAAGTGTAATGTTGGACCTTATTGTTGTACCCAGGGGTGTCCGCAAGTGTTGCTGGACCTATTGGAACTGGAGAATATTGGACATAGTGGATTCCGGGTGTTTTCAGCTGTTTGAAGCCGAGGCTTTCGCGTCTTGTACCGAGGGTGCAATTTTGGCAGATTTTGGACTGTGAGCATCTACACACTTCACCGACTTCGGCTTTGCCTGCGGAAAGCGCTTCAGGTGGGTGCTTTGTTTCCAGAACCGGTGGACGGTTCTCTAATTCTGTATGTTAGGATGCATGCATGTTTAGGGTACATGGTTTATGTTTGTAAGGTAGGTAAGCTTAATAATGATAATTGTATAAATAATTGCAAGAATAGTATTTATGAGGTATACTGAGGACTTGCATGATTTGGATATCTATGTTGATGATTAGTGTAAGCTTACCTAGGTTAATGTTACCCTATATGATTATGTAACATGCCATGTTAGCACATAGCCTTTCATATGGTTGGTTTATGCCTTGGGACAGGATTTCGTAGCTATGTGCGGATTTGTACTCTGAGGAGTTATTATGATCGAGGATTATGGTCAGGTATAGGCATGTGGATTACTTTGTTGTATCTTTCTTGAGGACAAATGCATGCTTGTATGGACATATAGTTAGGCCCCCTTTTTCTTGCTACACTACTTATTGGAACTTGACTTAGGAGAAACCATGCTTTTCCTTTCTCCTTCTTGTTAGTCAGGTGGTCGGTGTTGCTCGGGTTCGAGCAGGGGTCTGGATAGTGTAGTCGGGACTTCGTGTCTGGGACAGGTTGGATTAGTTGTGGGGCTTTGCGGCAACCGCGGATATTGGGCGGTTGACCGGATGCTTATCTATGCACCAGATTGGGTATCAGTTTTCTCTAGTGGATGGAGTTTCCCACTTATCGTTCAGTTGCATCCGATTGAGGTCGGGTCTTTCCTTGGTGGTTGAGTTTTCCCACTTTGATCAGATTTGTGATCATAGTCCTGCTATACTGAGATACTGTTACTGAGATACTTTACTCGTGCGGGTCGCTCCCCTCGAGCGCCACTCCGGAGGTAGGCTTTTCGGACCCAGCCTTGTGTGCCGGTCTGATACTTATTTTGGGATGCGAGCCGTGCGGGCCGATCCCGCGGTTTCGAGCCTTGTGTGCAGATTTCGCTGAGCAGGCAATGCCAGTTTTACTGGTGGCACTAGATTGGGTTTATTACAGATATTTGCCTTTCTTGTTTCACTCGTGTCAAGGGGACCGAGTGGAGTCTAGTAGCTGTGTTTGGACCAGTGCAAGTATTGTTGGGATCCATTTGGTGACTGTGTTCTCGAGGTCTTTGTGAGTTGTTGACCATTGTGCGAGAGGCTTGGTGATCTTGAGTTTATCCGTTCTGAGAGAGAGAGCGTGGATTTTGACTATAGCCTGCATGAGCCACTACTCGGTAGCGAGTTAGTCCGTTTGGACGCCCTACGTAATTCCTGCCCGTCAGCGGGAGGTGGTTATAGGTGGGCGCAGGTTTGACTGGTCCCGATGTGGCAGTCAGCTCGATTGGGTCGATTGAGCACCTCGTGTGCGAGTGTTGCATATCTTTATCAGAGTTTTCCCCTTTTGAGCATTTAGATAGAGGCATGGTAGCTGTTGAGAGTCTCCAGCTTTCCTATTTCAGTCTTTACTACTTTGGTTATCTTATGCCTCTAGTGGACTTAGTGGGCAGATCGTCGGGCCTGGTGGCGGTACCCACTGAGGACTCCCTTTTTAGGTGTAGTTCTCACACCCGTTGGGGGTCTTCCCCCTCCCCTTCTTTTCTCTCCTTTGTTTTGCAGAGTCTTAGCGGGTGTTGCGGATTCTGCGGTTGTTGTTCGAGGCGAGGGAGTCGCGTGCTAGATCCCTACCCGTCGTTGGAGAGTAGCAGTACCCCTTCAGAGGAGATCCTCAGTAGATTAGTTGTTTTATTTTCCTCTTTTGAGAGACTGATGTAGTGAGGATATATTATGTATTGTGAGACTGTACACTGATGTATTTATTGGAGTTACCTCCCGGTTGGGTTCAGAGCTTGTATTTGAGGACATTGTATTATTATTATTATTTTTGGGAGGCGGACATTGTTGTATTATTTCCAGTTGTACAGTGATTGATTTTAGTTATACAACAGATTTTTATTTATAGCTCTGATATCTGTTAGCTGTAGTACTTTTCTTGCAGGTAGGACGCTTCGCTTATGCAGGTTGGCATAGGTGGCGGATCTGTTGGCGAGCCCGGGTCGCAGTTTCCACCCCGGGGCGTGACACGTTTCGAATCCACGAAACGCCTTCAACACACCGAATCCACGGTGCTACGTCGAATCCACGACACAACTCAGTCGATACAGAATATTGGTTTCGATGGTGATCCTTTGCTTAGATTATCATTGAGGAACCATAGAAGGAATCTCTAAGCAAAGACTAGATCAATTCGACAAAAAGTATATCTTGGAAAACCATCGAATTGACCTAAAAGAGGCTAAAGAGAAGAACAATAAAAACCTAGCCTCTAGGGTTGCTCTCGAGTGTTTCTGGATTGATCGGTAGTTCTCGAGAAACCCTAAGTGTCTATTTATAACCCTTGGAAATAGATAAAAGTCGGTTTAGCAATCTTATCCCGAGATGGCATTGAGTACCGGTACTAAATAATGGGTTCCGGTACTCAATGACGTAAAACACAGATTTTCCTATTGTGTTCCGGTACTCAACATTGTGTTCCGGTACTCAATGAAAATTACAGAAATCCTGTGTCGGGTTTGAGGAACTAAAAGTGGGGTTCCGGTACTCAGTGTAAAAACTAATTTTTCCAAGATAAATTTTATCCAAAATAAACCAAGTACAGGAATCCAAACTTAGAATAAGTTGTGAGTTAAAAACCAAGTTCCCAAACCTACGTCTAAACCGGGTTTCAATCATTTCCAGATTCCAATGATTATAAATAAACTTAAATCACCATGATTTAATTAATCATACCTGAGTGTCAACTTGAGCTCTTGTTGAATCTTCTCCAAGTCTTTGAAAGTTGATTGACAATTTGATCACTTAAAGGCTCCGACTCAACTCACGAAATATGCCAACACAAAAAAGCCGTAACAATCTCCCCCTTTGGCAATTTCGTGACAAAACCCAAAATTACATAAGAACACTCAAGTCACTCATCTTAAACGAAAAAAAAAAAAAAAAAAAATTGAAACTCAATGTCATCACCAAAACATTGATTTTCTTTGCGTGAAAGATCCAATAAATGAAAAATTATATTTGAACCAGTCCTAGAACAAACTCTATGACTTAGGACTTGGAGTCTTAAAGTGATGTAATTCCTGCAAAACAAAACTCCAACCAAAATCAAACGTTAGTCATTAGAAAATAAAATCCTACATTTGATTCGTGATTCGTCCTCTTGGTTCTTTTGTTTTTCCGGCTCTTTTGTTTTGTGGCTCTTGTCCTCAATCTCCCCCTATGTTGAGCATCGTATCTGTTCTCCCCCTTTGTGATTTTATCCGTTCCATCATTTCCGTTCTCCCCCTTTTTGTCACAAATTGTCAAACAGTAAATATAGACAAAAAGAAAAATACTAGCAAGATAAGTTCTTAGTTACATGCCCATTAGAGTTCTTGTTCATCAATAAGTGAAAAGAAAACCGAAAAACCAAAAACAAGAAAGAGAAGAAGTCACTCATCCTCATTTGAATCATCATCATCATCATGTGATGTTGGTCCATGTGATGTACTCGGTGCCGTTGCTCCAGTGACCACATCATCATGTTCACACCCAAGGAGATCAAAGATCTTCTTTAAACCATCCTCAAGTTTCTTGAAGCCTTGCTCCATCCTTTTCTTCAATGAGCGAACATCCCGATGCAATGTTTGAAGTGTTACTACCTCATCTGATTCAGGAGATTCTTGGCGAGGCGGTGCACTCGGAGTCGCTTCACTTGCATAGCCTTTTGCATGCCCAAATGTCTTCAGAGTGCTAATCGACTTGGCTAAGGTGATTCCATCAATTGCGCCCAAGCCATAATCATATTTGGCACAAGAAATGTCAACTCCATGATCTTCCAGAATACGAGTTATCAAAATTGGATACGGAAGAAGTTCACGTCGACTTTTTCCTTCAATGACATGTACCATTTGCTGTCAAATAAAAAATGGAATGCTGACATTAATTCCATTTGCACTCTTTGGGTGACCAAGGAAAAAGAGAAGTAGCAGTCGATCTCATCGAATCCTTTTCGTCCCCAATGTGGGCAATAGGTTGTAGCATATGATTAAGGACAGAATATGATACTCTGGTTTTAGGTCCTTTGACTCAACATACGACCTGTTAGTGTGCGTCCCTGACTTGCAAATAGAGTTCACAACAATGTCCCAATGGGTGTCATATCGAAAGTCTCCATCAGTGTAATATAGACCAGAAGTGTCAACAGCTAATCCAAGATTTGCACCAATTACTGCTGGAGTAATGTCAAAGTTGATGTCTCTAACTGTTGTTTCAATGACGAAAGCCCCTGTGTCACGGTCTTTTTGAAGTATAGTAGCTCTCATGTAGAACTCTCTGAGTAACTCTACACAAAAACCCATTTTAGGTGGAACTCTACCAAGTGGCTGAATGTGACTTCGTTCCAATAGCCTTACGAAGTCTGGAACTTCACGACATAACTCGTTAAAGTTAACGTGTCGCTCTCCAATGCATGTACGGTTTGCAAATATAGCACATCGTTTTGCTGTGACGCCCCCAATAGTCCCACATCGGATGTGGATGGATTTGTGATTGGGTTTATATGAGGCTTGGACACTAGTAATAATAACTGGGCTTAAGCATTTTGGGCTGTGGTTTGGGCCCAACAAGGTATTATTGCTAGTGGGCCGGGTCGTTACATTTGGTATCAGAGCCAATAACCAGCCGGAAGTGTGCGGCGAGTCTCGGCTGAGTCTGGGTCTAGATGACAGGACTAGCGAGACGAGTCTCACATCGCCTGGTGATCTTGGGCTTGTGTGTGTGTGTTTGGGCTGACGAGGACGTCAGGCCTAAACGGGGGGAGTCTGTGACGCCCCCAATAGTCCCACATCGGATGTGGATGGATTTGTGATTGGGTTTATATGAGACTTGGACACTAGTAATAATAACTGGGCTTAAGCATTTTGGGCTGTGGTTTGGGCCCAACAAGGTATTATTGCTAGTGGGCCGGGTCGTTACATTTGCACTCACATGCTGTTCACCTTCATCAACATTTGATCGCCGTTGAGAGTGCTCGCGTATTACCGGTCCACCGGTACTTCTACGCGGAGGAGAATCCGCACCCTTCTTTTTCCTAGGAGCCATAGGTGCTTTTCCCTTTCCTTTAACAGATTCTTTCTCATAATCTGAGGAATGTTCAGATTTCGAGCTAGTCGAACCCTCATTGCGTGATCGTTTCGTAGTCTTTTTCTTTCCATGACCGCGACCACGTCCACTTCCAGTGGCCATCAAGATCACTAGTGCAAGAAGCCATGAAAATGCCATTTCCTGCAAATAACACAATGCACTATGATTTGATCGTATAGGAAGGCTTAAACATGTTTAAGAAACATTCTAAACACGTTGCATTTGATGATTCAACATTTAAAATTCATTTACATTGAAAGCCCTAATTCTCAATTTTCTCAATGTCAAGAACATATGTGAATGATAGATTCAAGCATATAAGCATGGAAACATGAATCTAATTACATAGAAAGCAACCATTTATGTTCTAAACATGAAATAAGGGTGATACATGCAAGAGATTTCATTTGGAGTAAAGATCTACTCAAAAATCCCTAAATAAAACATCAAAACCTAAAAACTAGGGTTTTGAAGCAAAGAGAAGCAAGATAAATGGAAGAACTTACAAATCAATGCAAGAAAACTCTTGTTCTTGATGAAAAACCCATTAGAGATGTTTTAGAGAGAGAGAGGGAGGGTTTTGAAATGGGAGAAGTGAAATAAAACACTTGAGTTCCGGAATTTATGAAAACCCAGATCGAGTACCGGTACTAAATACAAATTCTGAAAATCATTCGTTCGGGTTCCGGATTGAAAACAGAGTTGATCCGGATCCGATAATTTAGTTCCGGTACTAAACATGGAGTACCGGTACTCAAGTGAAAAACTGAAATTTTCCTGTTCGGGATCCGGATTGGGTTTTCTGATCCGGAAACTTGGTTCCGGTACTAAAAATCAGGTACCGGTACACTAGAGCCAAAAAGCAAAAATTTCTTGAAACAAATCCAAATTTTGAAAATTTTTTAAATACCGATTTGTATTCCATCAAGAAATCAAATTAAGTGCTTTGAAATAATGATTTCACATAGATGTCATTCAATCCAAATAATTTCACAAAAATTAAACAGATTTACTCCGAAATTATGAAAAACAAAGATAAAACATTATAAACCATTTTTCATGTTAAATTCGTCAAACATAACTCATTAAAAATAATCTTGAGATCCAATGTCACGCCCCGGGGTCGAAACTGCGACCCGGGCTCGCCAACAGATCTGCCACCTATGCTAAACCCCGCATAGGCGAAGCGTCCTACCTGCAAGAAAGGTGCTACAGCTAAATAGATATCAGAGCTATAAGATAAAACTGCTGAAAAAAATAAAATCAACCACTGTACAACTGGAAAATAATACAATAATGTCCACCTCCCAAAATAATAATTGTACAATATCCTCAGATACAAAACTCATAGCTCAACAGGGAGGTATCTCCAATAAATACATCAGTGTACAGGCCCTCAATACATATCATATCCTCACTACATCAGCCTCTCAAAAGAGGAAATAAAATACCTAATCTACTGAAGATCTCCTCTGAAGGGTACTGCTACTCTCCAACGATGGGTAGGGATCTAGCTCGCGACTCTCTCGCCTCGATCAACAACCGCAGAATCAGCAACATCCGCTAAGACTCTGCAAAACAAAGAAGAGAAAGGGGAAAAGAGGGGGAAAACCCCCAGCGGGTGTGAGAACTACACCAAAAAGGGAGTTCTCAGTGGGTACCATCGCCAGGCCCGGCGATTAGCCCACTAAGACCACTAGAGGCAATAAATAACTAAGCAGTAAAAACTGAACTAGAAAGGCTGGAGATACTCTACAGCTACCTTGCCTCCATCTAAATGCTCAAGAGGGGAGAATCCAAGTGTGGTATGCTACCACTAGCACATGAAGTGCACAATCGACCCAATCGAGTTGACTGCCACAACTGGTCCAGTCAAACCTGCGCTCACCTACAACCACCTCCCACTGCCGGGCAGGAATTACGTAGGGTGTCCAAACGGACTAACTCACTATCGAGCAGTGGCTCATGCAGGCTATAGTCAAAATCCATGCTCTCTCTCAGAACGGATAGACTCAAGATGCTCAACCTCTCACCCAATGATCAAAGTACTCACGACGACACGGGACCACCGTCAAACCTGACGGATCCCAACTACACTTGCACTGGTCTAAACACAGCTACTAGACTCCACTCAGCCCCCAAGCACGAGTGCAACTATAAAGGTATCTGACCGAATAAATCCAATCAAATGAACCGGTATAAAACCCGGTACTGCCTGCTCTGCTGTCGAACTCAAGAACTCATCTGTGGTAAATACTGACCGACTACGGACCGGTACGGTCGCATCGCAAAATAGGTGACAGACAGACTACTGACCGGTACGGTCGGACCCAAAATAAGTAACAGACCGGCTCCTGACCGGCACGGTCGCACACTAAATAAGTAACGGACCGGCTCCTAACCGGCACGGTCGCACACTAAATAAGTAACAGACCGGCTCCTGACCGGCATGGTCGCACACTAAATAAATTGAAAACTCTGCCCACTAGAGAATCTGATAACCAATCTGGTGTATAAATAAATGTCCGGTCAACCGCCCAATATCCGCGTTTGCCGCAATACCCTGCCGTCTATAATCATGTCCTACCACCGATGTCCTATAACCGACATCCGGTCAACCGCCCAAAATCCGCGGTTGCCGCAAAACCCACAATCCATAATTCAGGCCCCGGCTACACTATCCCAAACCCCTGCTCAAACCCGAGCAACAATAACCACCAGACTAAAGAATAAGGAGAACAGAAGCAAACAAGGTTTCTCCTAAGTCAAGTTCCAGCATGATAGTGTAGCGATAAGAAGTGGCCTATCTAGATGTCCATACAAGCATGTAATTGTCCTCATGCAATTAGAAAGGAGTATAACAACTAATAGTCCCACATGTGTACTAGGTAATAGTTCTGCATAGATATAACCATCATGCTAAAGTCAATAAGCATTTACACATGTCTAAAAAAAATCCACTGACTACCCTCTCATAACCATCCACCTATACATGTCCAAAGGAGCCCCAAGTAGTACCTACCAACAAGATATTTCACATTGTCCAACATGCCACTAGCTACCACATGCAAGATTATGTACTACTATTATGTCCATGCCAGCATGTTTAAGTTCCAAATACAATCATAATTCCAACTTAGCAGTTTCCCAATAACAGTCCCTACATGATATGTCTCACATGATAGGCTCATAAGATTAGCAATTATCGATCATAATGCTCCAATAAAAATCTCTGCAATATTCCTAGTGGGTATGTCAGAAAATGAGGAGTATAGCAACCACCCACCTCGATCGCTAATTCCAAGTTCAAATAGTGTTCTCGCCCAAACAGCTAAACCGCCGCGATCACTGTACAAGAATTACCCCAAAACATACAATTAAACTCAAAAACATGATGTCCCAATGCCAACAGTCCAAAGTTGTGCCATTTTCACCCGCGAGTTATGCACAGAAAATTACCAAAAAAATACTGTCGCGATCCTCGCGACGAGTCGGTCGAAACGAGTGCCTGCACGTCACAATCCGAGTTTCCTACACTAAGATATAAATTCTGCAAGGGAACCACCCCAAAGAATTCTGTACAGAGATCTATAGCATCAAACACTGAAAATAATGGATTGTTAACCTTCGGAAAAAACTCATAAAAATCCCAGAAAATTTGAGGGTGTTCCTTGCGCTGTGTAGATGAAAAATTCCTATTGGCACGCCTCAATCCGACGCCTGTGCGCAAAGATATCGCCGAAATACCACAGTGCTGTCCAAAACTCCGCCCAAGAAAAAGGGTCAAATGAAAGCTCGGGAAACTCCAAGATAAACTCAAAACGAGGGGAAACTCAAATCACGAAGATCGTAGCTCTACCTGTAGTGAAGCCAACGGCGCAAGAATCGACGAAAACGGTGGTCGGAGAAAGCCGGGGGAGTCCTCGTACCCAAACCGCGACGAAGGAGATCACAAATGAACGAGCGTCTCGCCGCGCCGCAAAAATGAAAACCTTGGGATGAGTGCCGAGGAAAAATCCAGGAATCTGCAGATGGAACCAGCTCTGGGAGAGGAGGAATTCTTGTGAAGGCCGCACTGTGAGAAGATGAGCAGGAAAAGAGCTCTCTGCTGCGTTCTTGGCCTATATATAGGCTGGAAGAAACAAATCAAAAAATGACGCTTGAGTCCCCACTTCCGGGCGCCCGGAAAATTCGGGCCGCTACAGTGTTGGGCCCGGCCCAACACTGTGCTGGCCCGAATCCCCCACGGGCCTCCACGTCGCCCCGCGAACAGCGGACAGCCGCGCGGGTCATCCACTGCGCGACGCGTGGCCCAACACGGGGCCGACGCGTGACACGCCCGATCGCGGGAAAACGCGTCAACGCGGCCCACGTGCGCGCCTGCGCCCTCTGCACGCACGCGCCCCGAGGCCACCCGCTCCTGCTCCATGGACCCGATCCACTTCACCAGCCTACCGCCAGCTGCCACGTGTCCTGCCCTCCGGTGCACGCCGGCCCGTGGACCGCGCACCTGCCCGCGCGCCCTCGCGCCTGCCCGCGCACCTTCCCGCGCACTGCGCGCTGTCCGCGCCTGCCCGCCGCCGCGCCAGCGCCTGCCCGAGCCGGCGCCGCCGCCCTCCGCAGCTGCCCGCCGGCCGGAACAGTAACCCCTAGCCTCGAAAAATGCGCTTTTGCATCCGGACTCCGAAAAATACAAGTAAATAGTCAATTTTCTTCGTTTTCGCGCGCTGAATCCAAATACGCTGTCCGTTTTGCCAAATTCCAACTCTAAAAATTGCCGAAGGCATTCGGAAAAGTGTTCTTAACCCAAATTTCGCTCTGAGTCTATCACTAGTGTCCAATTGGTGCACAAACACCATCGACACGCCACAAAGGCCTCCAGAAGTTGCTGGTCACACTAGAGAAACCCTGCAGAGATCCAGTTCACCACATCCTCCCCCACTAAAAGAAAGTTTCGTTCTCGAAACTGACACAACTCAAAAGGTGTCACAAAATCAAGGGTAGGTACTCAACATTCCCGTCTCCAGCTCCTAAGTCACCGCTCACTCCCCGTGATTACCCCGCAATAACAACAACAAGTACGGCATAGCCCGATTGCGTAATTCCCTCACTTCACGAGCCGGAATTCGCAAGGGTGTCCCTCGTACTCCGAACACTCTTAGCTCTCAAATGGAGCGAGTCAATCACGGGTGAGGGATCCAAAAGTAAAACACTCCTGAGCTGAGACGTGAAACACCACAGGGGCTCCGTCAAAAAGCTGGGGGAAACAAAATAACCACCAGTGCAACACACACCAAACCACATCTTGTGTCAACTCAACCAAGGTAACCCGAAGCGTAGCCACACTATTTATTCAATAAGGAAAAGAGCCCGAACAAGGAGGGGTCCTCACTCGGTCACTCCCGAATCTAGACCATCCGAGTGGACTGCTCAACAACGGTCTACCACCATTTGGTCAGGTTCCACCGCCGCTCCAACGGCTAAAATAAGGTGACCCAAGAAGGCATGCTCTTGGAGCTAAAACTTGAACCTCAATAACTTGGCATACAGCTTCATCCACACAGGCATTGTAGCACATCCACAAGTGCTCCACGTACTCCAAATCGCTCTCGGAGTAAATCAAAATATCCCTGGAGGATCTTGTTACCAATCCAATCAAGTACAACTGAAACACAATTCCTCAAATCATAAGAGTGGCAGGGCATTAATCAATCCATTTGGCCTCACTATGAGTTCATGATGCCCTACCGTGTCCTGAACGCCATCTAGGCAAAGTCCTCGGCTGTCTGATTCCAAGTAGGTACTCGCATCATACAATAACTGCCGGAGTATAGCTCCATCAAAAGGTCCTAGATACCGCCCGGACCTGTCTACACTCGAACCATAAAAGAACCCTCACAGTCGTGTATCAACGATGTGGCATCACCACCGTGTATCAACGGCGTGGCACTAGGTCAAACAGACCCCTCGATCTATCAGATCCTGCGACTGTGCCATCAGCTCTCTTAGCTCTACAGGCGATAACCAATGAGGTGTTGTCAAGGGTGGCGCGGTTCCCCGAACCACGTCAAACGCAATCTCTATCTCCCTAACCGGCGGCATCTCAAACAGCTCAGGTGAAATCACACCCGGGATCTCGTGGGCAACAGAGATATCCTTGAGTCCCGGTGCCGCCGTAAGCACCTCTCACCCTGTCGCTAAAGCCTGTTTGCTCTAACAATCTCAACAACCAAACCTCCTCTCGTCTGCCTCACAGAAAATCGACGTCCTCTCTCTCCTCAGTCAAAACATCCTGTGGCATTGTGCCAATCAGTCTCAAGCACATGGTCAAAATACCGAACTGCCACAATTACCAATAAGTCTGCCGGCATAACTTGCGGCCTCAATTGCATTGGACATGATCCACAAGCCTCCTCCACATGCACAACACTAACAGGAACCTGTACCTCTAGTGCACGTGGTAACAAATCTACCTCTAGTCCATGCAGGAATGCAACATGCTCTAACTCCGACTGCTGTGATGAAATCCCACCTGCGACACTCGATCCACTATCGTGGCGCCCTCCAACCGGGCGGCACAGATTTATCTGCTCAAAGCAAGTGGTTGTCGCTCAATCTGCCTGAAAATCAGGACTATCCACAAGGGAGCATGACCTCTGTGTCTGCTCATATTGAGGCGACGAATGCGGCCCTCCGCAGATCACCAATCCATGCTACCGCTGCGCCGCTCTGATATAGATGCTGATGCTGCCATCGGGGTCCACCCGATCTCTGGCTTCTCGGGAACCCGTTATCCTGGAAAACGAAATCAGAAATGCCTCTGCCGGTCGATCTGTCCTCCATCACCCGGCGCCAAGCGCCAATATCCAGAACTCGCCTCTGGCGGCAGATCCCTATCCAAAGGAACTGCAACTCCACGCTCCATACACAGCGCCTACTCCATCGAGGCGTCTATAATCCGCAACTGAGGGACTAACTAAACTGAAAGGTATCCTGGCGCAATCCACTCCCAGTCTCACATATCCTATGCGCCTCGTCCCTCGAAACCTGGAGCGCGCAGTTCAACAACTGCAAAAACTCTCTAGCACAAGGAGGCTTTCAATTGATCACTCCATCACCACCAACCACGACTCTGCCTCCAAAGGCTCCAAACTCAATCTTACGAGTCGGGGTGGTTCACCTGCCAAATCTGGCTCACTCAATCAAACATGCCCCACAGCTCCTCTGCTGTCAACTATCCACCCTGCCTCGGTGCCTCGACACTAAACATTGTCACGGAGGGGCTACTCAGTGCTCCGACAACTGTGTCACCAAAACCAGCTGCTCACTCTGCTGCTGAAAGGCCTCAGACAATCCTGTCATCTGGGTCCGGAGTGCTCTGACCTCAATCCGGGTATCCGGCCCAAAACCCATCGCTCAAGCTCAACCGCTATGACAGGATGCACACGGGTCAAACCCAGCGTCGGGGAGACACAGCTCACCACGACGAAACCACAAAACAGCACACAACAATGCTCGACCCAATCCAGCGAAAGTCTAAAGCATGTCACCCGTTCCACAGCATTATGTTGTCTGCAGCCAACATAATCACTCAGGAGAATAAACATGCCAATCACTTTTTCCGTCCCTTGGGAGAGGTATAAAACTCAATCAGGACTCTCGCTAAAAAATCACGACTCTCACGAAGTCAACCAAGGGTCAAACCAAAAGCCTAGGGTTTCTAAGTCCACCATGACCTACAACCTAGGCTCTGATACCAACCTAATCTGTCACGCCCCGGGGTCGAAACTGCGACCCGGGCTCGCCAACAGATCCGCCACCTATGCCAAACCCCGCATAGGCGAAGCGTCCTACCTGCAAGAAAGGTGCTACAGCTAAACAGATATCAGAGCTATAAGATAAAACTGCTGAAAAAAATAAAATCAACCACTGTACAACTGAAAAATAATACAATAATTTCCACCTCCCAAAATGATAATTGTACAATATCCTCAGATACAAAACTCATAGCTCAACAGGGAGGTATCTCCAATAAATACATCATTGTACAGGCTCTCAATATATATCATATCCTCACTACATCAGTCTCTCAAAAGAGGAAATAAAATACCTAATCTACTGAAGATCTCCTCTGAAGGGTACCGTTACTCTCCAATGATGGGTAGGGATCTAGCTCGCGACTCCCTCGCCTCGATCAACAATCGCAGAATCAGCAGCATCCGCTAAGACTCTGCAAAAGAAAGGAGAGAAAGGGGAAAAGAGGGGGAAAACCCTCAGCGGGTGTGAGAACTACACCAAAAAGGGAGTTCTCAGTGGGAACCATCGCCAGGCCCGGCGATTAGCCCACTAAGACCACTAGAGGCAATAAATAACTAAGCAGTAAAAACTGAACTAGAAAGGCCGGAGATACTCTACAGCTAGCCTGCCTCCATCTAAATGCTCGAGAGGGGAGAATCCAAGTGTGGTATGCTACCACTAGCACATGAAGTGCACAATCGACCTAATCGAGCTGACTGCCACATCTGGTCCAGTCAAACCTGCGCTCATCTACAACCACCTCCCACTGCCGGGCAGGAATTACGTAGGGTGTCCAAACGGACTAACTCGCTACCGAGCAGTGGCTCATGCAGGCTATAGTCAAAATCCACGCTCTCTCTCAGAACGGATAGACTCAAGATGCTCAACCTCTCACCCAATGGTCAAAGTACTCACGACGACACGGGACCACCGTCAAACCTGACGGCTCCCAACTACACTACCTCTGGTCTAAACACAGCTACTAGACTCCACTCAGCCCCCAAGCACGAGTGCAACTATAAAGGTATCTGACCGAATAAACCCAATCAAATGAACCGGTATAAAACCCGGTATTGCCTGTCTGATGATCCGGACTTCCGCAGAGACTGTTGCAGTGATTGCAGTGACTACAGGAAGCTCACACAGTGTATCGGAGCTAGTAGTGTCGAAAACGGATCTCAGAAATAGATCCAGCGCGAAAATCGGATCAGGTGGGCTTTTCGGGGGCTTTCGGCAAAATTTCGGATGAGAATTTGGCGAAACCGACGGCGGATTTGGACTCAGCGTGCGAAAACGATCAAAATGGTGTATTTACTTTATTTTCGGTGCCAAAAATACTGTTCACCGGAACAGTAACTCCGGTTGTCGGAATTACTGTTCCGGCAACCGGCGGTGAGCGGCAAGCGGCGGCGCAGCGGCGGAGCGCGGCAGGGCGCGGCGGAGCGCGGCGCGGGCAGCGCGGGCAGGCGCGGGCAGGCGCGCAGGCGGCGGGGTCCACGGACAGGCGCGTGCACCGGGAGCACCGAAGATTACTTTTGCCACGTGGCGTCCTCTGATTGGTTGGACGGCTTCTAGAAGGCGGCGTTGTCTGTGACACGTGGCAGCACCCCATTGGCTGACAGGATCCGG
The DNA here is from genome assembly GCA_029204045.2 of Tillandsia leiboldiana. Lineage (NCBI taxonomy): Eukaryota > Viridiplantae > Streptophyta > Magnoliopsida > Poales > Bromeliaceae > Tillandsia > Tillandsia leiboldiana. The sequence goes on along the minus strand of CM055060.1, from coordinate 13,762,317 downwards.
AAGACCCGGCGCGGGGACCGGGTGCGTGATCCCGGGTGACACGTGGCGGCTTCTGAATGGCCTTGCATAGGCTGTTTCCTGTTTTGTGGACACGTGGCGCATCCTGGTTGGTCCATTTTGGTGTTTCCTGTTTTGTGCCCGGATTTGGTGTGGAGCCCGAAGATTCCTTGGCCCAATATAAACTCCACCTCCCTCTTCACTCTGCAATTCTGAGTTCTAGAGAGAGAATTCGAACTTGAGGTCCGTATGAAAATTATTCCCCTCTCTGTCCTCCCTCTCCCCGAGAAGTTTCAAAATTTTTGGAGTTGCCGACAGCGAGTTATCAGCGACACGGCGCACTGCGACGATTTTCAGTTTCGGCCCATTTTCCGTCGCAGTTTAGTTAGAAAATTCATGTGTGCTAACCAGGAGGAATTTTTGAGCCATTTCTATGGCAGCGAGTTCCTAAGAGGTAAGGTTTCGATTTTTGTATTGATCACTTCGCTCCATTTCACACTTTTGGCACGGTTCCCGAGGCTTCTTTGATCCCCTTTTTGCTGTGGTGTGTTCTGGACAGCCTCGACTTCTCCGATTTATATCTTGAGCTAGCAATATCAGATCAAGGCGTTTAAAGAGTCGATTTTGATCTACTCGTCGCAAGGAACACAACTGTAATTTTTCTGAATTTTTTGGAGCACTACACAGAGGTGAAAAACTCCTCTTTTTCCGTGCTATTTGGAAAATAGCAAATACTGTATTTTTGGGATTTGTATTTATACCGGGTGCGTTGTTTTGTACAGCTGTGCACTGTTTTCAGTGAGTTGCAAGATTAAAGGACTGTGGATAACTAGGAGACTATTTGGGGGTTTGGATTTGCGTGCCAGGTGGGTGGTTGTTGCTTACCTCTTACTGCAGTTTACCCACTAGGAATATTAGAGAGATCCTTTTATTGGACATATTGAATGATCACCTAATGGACATGCATGCTTAAATTAAAATAATTGTGAGCCTATCATATGGAAAATGCTATTGTGGGAATCTGATAGTGGTTCGGACTTATACATGTTTGTATGGACATAATATTAGCATTTAACCTTGCATGTGGAATTTACTTTCATGTTGGGATAATATGAAATGTCTTGTGGGAGGGTACCACTTGAGGATCTTTTAGACATGCATAGGTGGATGATTTATGTAAGGGTAATTAGTGGATTATAGACATGTGTGGTTGGACAATGATTTTAGCATGATGGTTATATCTATGCGGAGCTATTAATTGATACACATGTGGAACCACTATTTGTCACACTTTCTTTTATCTTTCATGAGGACATATGCATGCTTGTATGGTCATCTAGATCGGCCACTATTTGTTGCTACACTATCATATTGGGACTTGACTTAGGAGAAACCATGATTGTTTCCTTTCTCCTTTTTCATTTAGACTTTTGATTCATGTTGCTTGGGTTCGAGCAGGGGATTGGGATAGTGTAGTCGGGACTTTGGAGTCTGGGACAGGTGGTAGTTGATTGTGGATTGGTAGGGGGATTGCGGCAACCGCGGACAGTAGGCGGTTGACCGGATATTGATTATTTTACTAGATGGTGGATTTTGGGGCATTGTGGTAACCGCGGGTATTAGGCGGTTGACCAGATGTTGGTTATTGTATCATATTTGGACTTATGGGTATTGCGGCGACCGCGGACATTGGGTGGTCGACCGGATGTTTATCTTTGCATCAGATTGGGGATCAGTATTCTTTTAGTGGAGCGGGTTGGTCGCACAAAGTTCTGAGAGGAAGCGACCAGCACCTGATGATGGAGGACAGGCTAGTTCTTGGAGACCGCCACGACCGTCGCGGCCTCAGTCTCATGGCCAGGGGCGTTCTGAGCAACGAGAGTCTGGTGGACCCCAGAGACAGCAACAGTCGGGACAGCCATGGCTTCGCGACAGAGACAGATGTATATTCTTTGGAGGACCTCATTTGTCACACACCTGTGATCAGAGATGGGGTCGTTGTTATAAATGTGGACAGTCAGGCCACGTTCGAGCTTCATGCCCCCTTTCGACCTCAGCGGCACCTTCTTCAATTTCGGCTCCCTTCGTATCTCAGCAGCGGTCGTCAGCTCAGCGGCCTTATGCTCCAGTGAGCGGATCACCATCTTTTTACCTTGCTGATCACCGGCCACCGGCTCAGAGCGGTCGGGTTTATGCCGCTCAGGTGGAGGACTTTGCAGCAGCCGACCATGTGGTGGCAGGTATTATTATTATTTTGCTTTTTGGCATTAGATTTTGCATTGTATTGCACTAGAGCATTCTAGGTATGCGTTAAGAGTGCATTTACTTCATTGCATGGGTTAAGGGTAGGACGGTCACCTTATGCACGGGAGGTACGTATTCCCGATCTTTTAGCGCATGGAGGAGTGTCGTTGGTCCTGCCCGGTGCAGATGAGTCCTGGATTGTGCCAGTAGACCTGATGGTCATGACTCAGCTGCGGGACTTGATTGTGGTACATGGATGAACTGGCTCCTGACCGGCACGGTCGCACACTAAATAAGTGGAAAACTCCGCCCACTAGAGAATCTGATAACCAATCTGGTGCATAAATAAATGTCCGGTCAACCGCCCAATATCCGCGGTTGCCGCAATACCCTGCCGTCTATAATCATGTCCTACCACCGATGTCCTATAACCGACATCCGGTCAACCGCCCAAAATCCGCGGTTGCCGCAAAACCCACAATCCACAATCCAGGCCCCGGCTACACTATCCCAAACCCCTGCTCAAACCTGAGCAACAATAACCACCTGACTAAAGAATAAGGAGAGCAGAAGCAAACAAGGTTTCTCCTAAGTCAAGTTCCAGCATGATAGTGTAGCGATAAGAAGTGGCCTATCTAGATGTCCATACAAGCATGTAATTGTCCTCATGCAATTAGAAAGGAGTATAACAACTAATAGTCCCACATGTGTACTAGGTAATAGTTCTGCATAGATATAACCATCATGCTAAAGTCAATAAGCATTTACACATGTCTAAAAAAAAATCCACTGACTACCCTCTCATTACCATCCACCTATACATGTCCAAAGGAGCCCCAAGTAGTACCTACCAATAAGATATTTCACATTGTCCAACATGCCACTAGCTACCACATGCAAGATTATGTACTATTATTATGTCCATGCCAGCATGTTTAAGTTCCAAATACAATCATAATTCCAACTTAGCAGTTTCCCAATAACAGTCCCGACATGATATGTCTCACATGATAGGCTCATAAGATTAGCAATTATCGATCATAATGCTCTAATAAAAATCTTTGTAATATTCCTAGTGGGTATGTCAGAAAATGAGGAGTATAGCAACCACCCACCTCGATCGCTAATTCCAAGTTCAAATAGTGCTCTCGCCCAAACAGCTAAACCGCCGCGATCACTGTACAAGAATTACCCCAAAACATACAATTAAACTCAAAAACATGTTGTCCCAATGCCAACAGTCCAAAGTTGTGCTATTTTCACCTGCGAGTTATGCACAGAAAATTCCCAAAAAATTACTGTCGCGATCCTCGCGACGAGCCGGTCGAAACGAGTACCTGCAAGTTCAAATCCGAGTTTCCTACACTGAGATATAAATTCTGCAAGGGAACCACCCCAAAGAATTCTGTATAGAGATCTATAGCATCAAACACTGAAAATAATGGATTGTTCACCTTCGGAAAATACTCAAAAAAAGCCTAGAAAATTTGAGGGTGTTACTTGCGCTGTGTAGATGAAAAACTCCTATTGGCACGCCTCAATCCGACGCCTGTGCGGAAAGATATCGCCGAAATACCACAGTGCTGTCCAAAACTCCGCCCAAGAAAAAGGGTCAAATGAAAGCTCGGGAAACTCCAAGATAAACTCGAAACGAGGGGGAACTTAAATCACAAAGATCGTAGCCCTACCTGTCGTAAAGCCAACGGCGCAAGAATCGACGAAAATGGTGGTCGGAGAAAGCCGGGGGAGTCCTCACACCCAAACCGCGACGAAGGAGATCACAAATGAACGAGCGTCGCGCCGTGCCGTAAAAATGAAAACCTAGGGATGCGTGCTGAGGAAAAATCCGGGAATCTGCAGATAGAACCAGCTCTGGGAGAGGAGGAATTCTTGTGAAGGCCGCACTGTGAGAAGATGAGCAGGAAAAGAGCTCTCTGCTGCATTCTTGGCCTATATATAGGCTGGCAGAAACAAATCGGAAAATGACGCTTGAGTCCCCACTTCCGGGCGCCCGGAAAATTCGGGCCGCTACAGTGTTGGGCCCGGCCCAACACTGTGCAGGCCCGAATCCCCCAAGGGCCTCCACGTCGCCCCGCGAACAGCGGACAGCCGTGCGGGCCATCCACCGCCCGACGCGTGGCCCAACACGGGGCCGACGCGTGGCACGCCCGATCGCGGGAAAACGCGTCAACGCGGCCCACGTGCGTGCCTGCGCCCTCTGCACGCACGCGCCCCGAGGCCACCTACTCCTGCTCCGTGGACCCGGTCCACTACACCACCCTACCGCCAGCTGCCACGTGTCCTGCCCTCCGGTGTACGACGGCCCGTGGACCGCGCACCAGCCCGCGCGCCCTCGCGCCTGCCCGCGCGCCTTCCCGCTGCCCGCGCCTGCCCGCCGCCGCGCCAGCGCCTGCCCGAGCCCGCGCCGCCGCCCTCCGCCACTGCCCGCCGGCCGGAACAGTAACCCCAAGCCTCGAAAAACGCGCTTTTGCATCCGGACTCCGAAAAATACAAGTAAATAGTCCATTTTCATCGTTTTCGCGCGCTGAATCCAAATCCGCTGTCCGTTTTGCCAAATTCCAACTCTAGAAATTACCGAAGGCATCCGAAAAAGTGTTCTTAACCCAAATTTCGCTCTGAGTCCATCACTAGTGCCCAATTGGTGCACAAACACCACCGACACGCCACAAAGGCCTCCAGAAGCTGCTGGGCACACTAGAGAAACCCTGCAGAGATCCAGGTCACCACATCCAAACTCTATCAAGATGTAACGGATTTACAAAGATGACTTACAGAGATTTCCAAATGACATCAATTTTGAATTCTACCATTCTAAATTGAGATATGCACTAAAATACCTAAGGGTGGCTCTTTGAGCATCTGTAAAACTATCCCACCTTATACCAACCAGGAGACTGTTCAAAATAAGAACTTTGAATATAAATCTCCGAATGCTTCTACTAAAAATTTCAAAAATATTTTCCTAGCATTCAAAACATGTGGTAGCTTCACACACAAACCGGACGACCGGGGTGGCAGCTCTTTCCTACATGTGGTGGTAGTTTTCACACTCCTTTCGGATGTAACTCTTTCCACATCTTTTGCAATTCATTTATTTACCCTTGTAAGAAAATGCAATCTCTTATGTGAAAGAATTAAATCCCAAATTTTAGTCTATCGGTTGTCTCATTTTTATCACAATGAACTCACACAACCGAGATAGGTTAAGCATGTAAAGATTACACATGATTACTAAAATTTGATGAATATAACTATCAAAAACTCCTATAATGGAATATCTTCAAGGATTATGATTATGGAGTAAAGTTGATAATTCATATAAGATTAAATTGGAGTGAGTGAAAGTAAATCCTTTATTATTCAATGCACTTGTTCGTTAAAACCGTTTTGTTCGAAAACAAAATATAAAAACGAAGAGCATTGAAATCATGTAATGCAAAGATTAAGAAAAATATAAAAGGAAAAACCAATCAAAGCATTACATACAGTCATAAGTTATTTAGAACTTAAGACAAGGAAAGATATCACCTTTCTGAATCCAAAATCGTCGGATTTTGGGTTGTCTTGATTCGTTGAGGCCGGGAGTTGATAGCTTTGACTGTTGGTCCACCTTGGGTCTTTGCCTCGCAATGATCCACTTGTATGATTGATGTTGTGGCTCGGACCTTTGGTGGATTGAGTGTGTCGGGTTATATCTAATATGGATCTAAATAGGGGAAAAAACACCTAGAGGGGGGTGAATAGGTGTAAACGATAAACACTCAAAAATCTTTGCGTAATAAAATCCAATGCGGAAATGAAAAATAACACGCAAGATTTTTACGTGGAAAACTCCAAAACCAGGAGTAAAAAACCACGGGACCGATAACACGGTGAAATCAACTAAGATTATTGTTACGGAATTTGAGTTGGCGTATTTCGTGAAATTGGTTAAGTCTTGAAGATTGAAGATGAAGAAGTTTGAATCATATACCTCAATCTCAAGAAAGAAGAATTCAAAAGGATCAGGTACGTTTAACTAAAGATTTATGGTGATCCAAATACTTAGTATAGTGTAGAAACACTTGGATGAATTTTTGATTGCATAAAAATAAAAAACTGGGCATTTTACATGTTTAGAGTCCGGACCGTGGATCTCAGTCCGGACCCCGAATGTAGGTTTGTTCATGTGCAATTCCAGTCCGGATCTTGGAAATTTCAGTCCGGATCCCGAACGTGAAATTGTTGAAATTGCATGAACAGTCCGGACCGTGGATTGCAGTCCGGACCCCGAATGTCGTCTTTTCTGGAAAAAGTCTGTTTCGCTGAGACAGTCCGGACCGTCAATTCCAGTCCGGACTGTCGTCCTGTAAAATTCCAGAATTGGTTAGTTTTTCATGCTTATCTTCTTCTAATGGTTTCTAACCTATAAATAGACCCTATGATTCATCTTTTAGGGTATGCGAAAAATACGACCGAAATAGAAAAATCCACATATAGAGAAGAAAGGAAATACTAGATTTAATTCTATGTTTCTTCATCTATATTATTAATTTGATTCTAGGTTTTCCAAACTCAGATTTTGAGTAGAATCAAATTAATGAATACTTAGATGTTATTTCCGATCTATTTCTAATCTAAGTGTTCGGCGGATCATCACCACCCAAAAACAACGATTTTCCCAAAATCGGCGCGTGGACTCGCTGGCCTTGTGGATTCAAGGTGCTACCGCTCTCGTGGATTCGGAGCGAGGTACGTTCGTGGATTCGAGACGTGCTACTGGGTGAAGACCGTGGATTCGGTCGGACGTCGTGGACTCGACGTTGGACGCCGTGGATTCGGCGTTGGGCGCTGATCGTGGATTCGAGAAGCGTTGCGGAGCGAGCGGAGAATATCTACTAGGAGCGTATGGAAAAGGTTGAGTCGTCTGTGAGTACGGTATATCACCTTGTACATGTTTAATTCTAGTGGATTTCGCCGTGTGATCGGTCCCGTGGTTTTTTTACTCCGGTTTGGAGTTTTTTCACGTAAAAATCTTGCGTGTTTATTTTTATTTCCGCATTGGGTTTTATTGCGCAATGATTTTTTGAGTGTTTATGGTTTACACCTATTCACCGCCCTCTAGGTATTTTTTTTCCCCTCTTTAGATCCAATTATACATAACCCAACAAGTGGTATCAGAGCGGGAATAGGGTTGTAAACAATGGCTGAAGGTGGAAACATCAACAGACCTCCGTTATTCGATGGAACAAATTATGCCTACTAGAAAGTACGGATGAAAGCCTTTTTAATTTCCATCGACGAACGGGTGTGGCAATCAATTGAATTAGGATGGTCTAATCCAACTGAAATTATTGCTGATGTTCGCACCATCAAACCTAGGTCGAAATGGACCAAGGAAGAGATTGATTTATCTTCTTACAATGGCAAAGGAATTAACGCTTTATTTAATGCCTTGTCACAAACTGAGTTCTCTCGCGTCTCGGCATGTGAGACTGCGAAAGAAATCTGGGATGTTCTTCAAGTTACACATGAGGGAACTAACCTAGTGAAGATTCAAAAACTGCAAATGCTTACGAGCAAGTTTGACTCTATTTTCATGGCAGAAAATGAATCATTCTCAGATTATTATACACGATTGCAAGACATCGTAAACACATGTGCTAACTTGGGAGAGAAAATTCCAGAATTTAAAATTGTAAGAAAAATTTTAAGGACTCTTCCTGAAAGATTTCGATCCAAGGTTACGGCCATTGAAACTATTAAACACCCGGACGAAATCCGTGTAGAAGAATTAGTTGGTTCATTACAAACTTATGAAATGACATTTCCTACTAACTATTCTTCTGGAAAAGCATCCTCTTCTAAGTCTTCAAGTTATGCATTGAAAACAACAAAAGAAGAAGACGCGGATTCATCCTCCTCAGACGATGACGAGAACCTATCTATGGAGGACTTTGAGAAGCAGCTCGCTCTCTTGACAAGGAAGTTTCGCCGAAATTTTCGAAGGGGTAATTCAAGCAAAACTCCATCCTTCGGAAAGTCGAAGAAAGGCAAAGGCTCTCCAAGTTACAAGCCAAGAAAGCAAGAGAACTTCTCAAAGGATAAGAAAAGCTCAGAAGGACAAGTCCAATGCTTCAAGTGCCGAGGATACGGCCATATCTCAACGGAGTGTCCAAATAAGAATCCATCCAAGAAGAAGGCGATGCAAGCCGTCACTTGGGATGACACCTCAACGTCAAATGAGTCATCTTCCAGTGATGAAGAGAACAACGCAACAGCATTCCACGCGTCCACATCTTCACCCTTCATGTACTTAATGGCAAGTACATCCGACTCACTATCCAACTCCACTGTTGAAAAGATTGCAACGGACGATGAATCGGATAATTCGGAAGGTGAAGACTTTGCTCTTGCCTACCATAAGCTTTTGAGGGATTCAAAGAAACTGGCAAAGCAAAACAAGAGTTTGAGAGGGAGATTGCAGGATCTCGAAGAAGAAGCAAAAAGGGCATCTTCTCTCTCAAACGCTCTTGAAGTGGAAAGGAATAATCTGATTAAAGTAAATGTTTCCCTTCAAGAGTCCAATGAGCATTTCGAGAAGAATTATGTAGATATGGTGAACAAAGCGAATTACTTCTTGAAGCTCTACGGCGAGGCTCGACAGGAAAAATTGGAAATGACGGAGACCATTTTCCAACTCAAGGATGATCTAAAGCAATTTTCTTCTGGAAGGAGTAAGTTGGATAAGATTCTTGGTCTTGGTCAAACAAACAAATTCGGCCTCGGATACAATCGAACTGAAGACAATTTTAGTTCGGTTGGGACAGTTTTTGTGCCTCAGTCGGTATCTCCTCCTCCGACACCGGAATTGACGACAAACAACGACAACAAACCTACTTCCCCCTCTTCGGGATCGTCTAGAACAAAGGTATGTTTTCGTTGTGGTTATGCAGGGCACATAAGAAGAAACTGCAAGAATGGAGCGCAAAGATCAAATCAAGCACATCTTGCAACTACTACCAATGAGTTCATTTCCCGCAAATCAAAGAAGGATCTTTCAAAAGGAAAGAACATCGGTAGTTCATCAAACAAGACGACGACGTCAAGGAAAAGCGATGGATCAATCAAGACGCTTTCACCAAAGGTATCAACTTCACAATCATTTTCGACGTACACCAAAACTCGAAAGGTTTGGGTACACAAAGGTGGAATCTTCCCTTGTCTTGTTACTAATATTTCCTTGCATGCATATGATAATTCGTCTTGGTATCTGGATAGCGGTTGTTCCCGTCACATGACCGGGGACAAAAACTACTTTCAAAATTTTGAGAAAATCTCCGGAGGACTTGTAGTTTTCGGAGACGGTCGGTCTTCCAAAATTGTTGGAAAAGGAACAGTAGCTATTCCAGATGGCCCGATTCTGAATAATGTGTTATTTGTTGAAGGCCTTAAGACTAACCTCATAAGTATCAGTCAACTTTGTGACAATGGTTTTTCAGTTAATTTTTTATCTGTTGAATGTGTTGTAACTGATAAGGACCATGTTTTCTTTTTAAAGGGGGTTAGATCTGAAAACAATTGTTATGTTGTTCCCAATAAAATTTCTGAAAACCGTAACTTAGCCTCTTTGAATAATGAAACACTTTGGCATGAAAGGCTAGGTCACATAAATTTTAAGGAACTTGCTAGAATTTCAAACAAAGACGTGGTCAAGGGGGTTCCAAAACTTTCACTTAAACAAAACATTGTGTGTGGTGGTTGCCAAAAGGGAAAACAATCCAGGACTGCACACAAGAACTTGAACCACGTTGGTACTAAACGGCCTTTGGAACTATTGCACATGGATTTAATGGGGCCAACACGTCAACCATCTTTGGGAGGTAAATGGTATATTTTCTTATTGGTTGATGATTTCTCTAGATACTCATGGGTAGCTTTTTTAAAAGAGAAAGCTGATACTTTTGATTCTTTTCACGAGATTTGCCATCGTATTATGATTGAAAAGAATAAAAAGATCATTCGTGTTAGAAGTGATAGAGGTGAAGAATTCATAAATTCTAAATTCATTGATTTTTGCACTTCCAACGGCATTAAACATGAATTCTCAGCACCCTATACACCTCAACAGAATGGTGTAGTCGAGCGCAAAAATAGGGTTGTACAAGAGATGGCACGTGTTATGCTTCATAGCCGGAATTTACCGTTATATTTTTGGGCTGAAGCTGTGAACACTGCAGTCTATGTTATTAATTGAGTTTATTTGCGCCCGGGAACTTTAAATACACCATATGAACTATGGTTTTGTAGAAAACCAAACATCAAATATTTTCGTATCTTTGGGAGTCGGTGTTACATTTTACGTGACCGCGAAAATCTTAGAAAATTTGACTCTCGAAGTGACCAAGGGATTTTTATGGGTTATTCTACAAACAGTAGAGCATATCGGGTATTTAACTTAGAATCTAAAACGATTGTAGAATCTATAAATGTTAAAATAGATGAAGCTTTTCACTTTGCATCTGATAAATCTACCCCTGATATCTCTCTTGATGATGATACTCCTGCAAATGCATCTTCTCATAACAATTCTTCCAATAATGATGATGCATCTAATGGTTCTTCAAGTTTATCTGATGTGCAGGAATCATCTCATGTACCTCCGAGTACTCCATTACCTCAAACGTTACTCATCTCCAAGGATCATCCGGAATCTAATATTATTGGAGACCCACAAGGAGTCAGGACTCGGAGACAGTTGGTTTGTGGATTCGCTTGTTACGTTTCCTTAATCGAACCAAAGAACGTCGATGAAGCTCTTCAGGATGACTACTGGATTAAAGCAATGCAGGAAGAGCTCCATCAGTTTGAATGAAACAAAGTCTGGGAATTAACGACGCCTCCGAAGCAACACAATGTGATTGGTACTAAATGGATTTTCAAGAGAAGAAAAATGAGGATGGTACCATCATTAGGAACAAAGCACGTTTAGTTGCTCAAGGCTACTCTCAAATAGAAGGTATAGACTTTGATGAAACTTTCACCCCTGTAGCTAGACTCGAGTCCATTCGTATCCTATTTGCAATTGCTTGTCATTTTAAAATAAAACTTTTCAAATGGACGTTAAGAGCGCGTTTTCAAATGGGTTTTTAAATAAGGAAGTTTATGTGGCTCAACCGAAAGGTTTTGTAGACCTTAAACTACCTAACCATGTATTTCGTTTGAAAAAGGCTCTTTACGGTCTAAAACAAGCACCGCGAGCATGGTACGAAAGGTTAACAAAGCACCTTTTGGAGAAGGGCTATACTCGAGGGGGAGCAGACAGGACTCTCTTTGTGAAGCATTATCAAAATAACTTCATTGTAGCACAAATCTATGTCGATGACATCGTATTTGGTGCAACAAGAGATAATGATGCTTCTAAATTCGCTGAAACCATGGAAAGCGAATTTGAGATGTCAATGATGGGCAAACTGACATATTTTCTTGGATTGCAAGTGAAACAAAGTGACGATGGCATCCATCTGTGTCAATCCAAGTATGCAATGGAGTTGGTCAAAAAGTTTGGTTTAGAAAATTCTAAAGATTTTCCGACTCCAATGGGAACTAGCAATAAGGGATTAGGAAGTGAATCTCTCAGTGAGAATGTAGACGAGAAACTTTATCGCAGCATGATTGGAAGTCTACTTTACCTCACGGCTAGTCGCCCGGACATATCCTTTAGTGTTGCGATTTGCGCGAGATATCAATCATCACCAATGGAGGTTCACCTGAAAGCGGTGAAACGGATCATCCGGTACATCAAAGGAACCATAAAGTTCGGAATTTGGTATCCTATGGGAACAAGTCTAGATATTGTTGGATATTCAGATGTCGATTGGGCAGGATCTATGGATGATCGGAAAAGTACGAGTGGTGCATGTTTTTATCTTGGCCATTGCCTTGTTGCGTGGCATAGTAAAAAGCAAAACTGCATTGCACTCTCGACTGCCGAAGCGGAATATATCTCAGCGGGTAGTTGCTCAACCCAACTCATTTGGATGAAGAGTGTGTTGAGCGACTTCCGAATTTCAGCAACTTCGGTAACAATTCTCTGTGACAACACCAGTGCTATAAACATTTCCAAAAACCCTGTGTTGCACTCTAGAACAAAACACATTGAACTTAGATATCATTTTCTTAGAGAGCTAGTTGAATCAAATATTCTTCAACTTTCATATATTTCAACTGAAGATCAATTAGCTGACATTTTAACAAAACCTTTGGATCAAAAACGTTTTATTCATTTGCGAAAGGCAATTGGAATGCTTTCCTTGAAATAATTTCTTTTTGAAACCAATCCTTAGGTTAGGTTTTGTTTTTGTGTTTTTGTTCTTTATCTATGTGTGTACATAGAACATTAATTGAGCATTAGTTATATTGACTTTAACTGCATCCTTTCACGCATTTAGAAATTTATTATGCTTTTGATATCATAATATTTCAGTTGATGCAGTGATCATTTATATCAATTAAGTCATCTTTTAAGTGATCAAAGTCAATTTTTCTCTCAATGATCTCTTGGTATAGTTATTATCTTATTTGACTATTTAGTCGAGTATGAAAGCGAGATCAATTTTTGGTTGAATACCTTATATCTTAAATAATTGATAGCCAATTGAAGGGGAGTCAAAGAAATGTAATATGCTCAAAAGATGTGGAAAGAGTTGCATCCCAATGAGGAGTGTGAAAACTACCACCACATGGAGGAAAGAGCTACCACCTCGGTCGTCCGAGTACTGTGTGCAGCTACCACATGTATACAAAGCATGGTTTTTCAAGTTGTCTAGATAAAATGCTTTTTGGAATACTTGAGTCTGTCAAATTCCAAGGTTGGTATAAGGTGGGATTTTTATTGAAAAGATGCTCATAGAGCCACTCCTTACAATAAATTGACTAGATATAATCTGGGATTTCAAACATCTATTGATCTTGGTATTTCATTTTCTTTACCAAATTGATGATTTGATAAAGGCATTACTCATAAGATCATGTTAGATGTGATTGAAGTCGTTCAACTTTAAGGGATTTAATTTTTATAAATTTTCGTTTCGTTATTTGAATATTTTTGATAGATTTTGCATAATCTATTTCTTGTTGTATGAAACGATGATTTTTGTTTAAAGTTGATACACAAAAGTGCTTACAATCTTTTTCTGGAATTTCTGGAATTTTTCTGAATTTTTCTGAAGAAAAAGTTTGGAGCCGGTCCGGACTGGACAAGCTGATCCGGACCCCGAACGCAGGAAAATCCTGCGGGTAGCCGATCCGGACTGGACTCTTCGGGCAATCCGGACCGCGGCTAGGGTTTATATGAAACGAAGAAGATTTTGATTTTATTTCATCACAAGCTTTCGTTTCTAAGCTTCCAAACTTTCTCTCTCTAAAAAGCAAGGATCTTGGAGCCCTCTAAACTCATTCTCTTCACTTCAAAGTAAGTTATCTTGATCAAAATCTCGATTTTTCACAGTTTTTCATATTTTTGCTCAGAACGTGAGGAAAATTCATATCTTTTTCGTTTGTGAATGGTTTTTGATCAAACTTCTTTTCAAATAAGAACTCTGGGAACATTAGTCTTGATTATATGCTAGGTTTTCTCTTGATTAACGGATTTTTAGGCTTTGATTTCTAAAATTTCGGTTTTAGGGCATATTTTTGAGAATTTTTGAAAATCATGGAATTGATCTATTTTTAAAATTCTTTTTGCACAACTAATTTGATCCCTAGTCTCTCTACACGATAATGATTGTTTGGGTACAATTTTTCAAATTTTTGAAAATAAACAATTTTTTCGTGTTCTTGAGTTGTTCCTCACAGGACCTCTCTCTCACAAGCAGCAGCACAATGGTGATCACATGGATAATCTTCCTCCTCTCTGCTATGGTTCATACAAGAGATACAAACAAGCCTAAGAGGGCTAAGAAGGCGAAGACAACTAAGGATGATTCTGATACAGAATCTGACACCGAATCAATTGATTGGGGTGAGCTTTTGGTAGAGGCAACTGTCCCTACTGCATCAAAGGGGAAAAGCCCTGCTGAAATTTCAAAAACAAAGGCTCCGGATATTGCTGATGAAGAAGATTGGGAAGAAATTGGAAGACAAGCACAGAAAAATGTTGATAAGGACGACAGATTGTATTTCAAGAACAAAAAGCTCAAGAAGTCTATGTCAACGTCTAAACATTATACTAGACGGGAAAATACCACGGGAAGCGGAATTCAAATCGCTGAATCCCTCTCTGGAGCACACTCCGTTCCTAGAGAATCCCCATGGGATGAAGGCCAGCATGCATCATCTGCTTCTCCACCTCGTCCATCGACTTCAAGGAGAAACACTCCAGAAGCTACCGTATTGGCCTCCGTTCATCAGGAACAAAGAAGACTATCTGCTGACCAAGAGAGATTAGCGACAGATCTCCAGCAAATTGCCACTGAACAACAACAAATGAGAAAGAAATGTTCCAAAATATCACGAATGCTGAAAGGAATTTTGAACAAGCTAGATCATACCAGCTCAGTGCAGGTTTCAAGTTTTAGTTTTTTTTTTTTTAGTTTTAGCTCTCAAACTTTTGGTTCTTGAACTTGTTAACTATTCTCTCCATTTTGTAATTTTGGCTGAGTTTTGTGACAAAAAGGGGGAGAGAGTATAGGAGAACTTTGAACAATGCACAATGCTCTGTGATTGACCATGACTATACTTGTGTGAGAACAATGCTGAAACTAAGGTAAGTACAACTTTCAACTTTGGTTTTATATGTGTTTTGATGCATGCCTCAACTAACTATTCAACTAACTATTTGGGCATGTAATATAACTAACAAGTTGCTTGTTGACTAACCTTTCTATGACATTTGGATTTCTATTGCTTAGAAGATATGTCGATTTTTGATTGTGATTTTCATACATATCTGAATTTGCAAATGTCATAATGAGTAAAAACTCTATCTCTGTGTTTGGTTTTGATTGTTGAAAATTCTTGAGGTATCTAACAATCTCTTTTGTCAAGAATGACTTCTCTTTGCAGAGATTACAAATGTCTAAGTCTAGAGTCTGTTTTAGGAGTTTAACTCATGTATTTATCTTTCTTTGGATCTCCAATGTAAATTTTTGTTGTATGGTGATAGAAACAAAAATATCTTTTTGAATTTTCTTGAGTGGATTTGTGTTTTGTCACGAAACCGCCAAAGGGGGAGATTGTTACGGAGTTTGAGTTGGCGTATTTCGTAAAATTGGTTAAGTCTTGAAGATTGAAGATGAAGAAGTTTGAATCATATACCTCAATCTCAAGAAAGAAGAATTCAAAAGGATCAGGTACGTTTAACTAAAGATTTATGGTGATCCAAATACTTAGTATAGTGTAGAAACACTTGGATGAATTTTTGATTGCATAAAAATAAAAAACTGGGCATTTTACATGTTCAGAGTCCGGACCGTGGATCTCAGTCCGGACCCCGAACGTAGGTTTGTTCATGTGCAATTCCAGTCCGGACCTTGGAAATTTCAGTCCGGACCCCGAACGTGAAATTGTTGAAATTGCATGAACAGTCCGGACCGTGGATTGCAGTCCGGACCCCGAATGTCGTCTTTTCTGGAAAAAGTCTGTTTCGCTGAGACAGTCCGGACCGTCAATTCTAGTCCGGACTGTCGTCCTGTAAAATTCCAGAATTGGTTAGTTTTTTATGCTTATCTTCTTCCAATGGTTTCTAACCTATAAATAGACCCTATGATTCATCGTTTAGGGTATGCGAAAAATACGACCGAAATAGAAAAATCCACATATAGAAAAGAAAGGAAATACTAGATTTAATTCTATGTTTCTTCATCTATATTATTAATTTGATTCTAGGTTTTCCAAACTCAGATTTTGAGTAGAATCAAATTAATGAATACTTAGATGGTATTTCCGATCTATTTCTAATCTAAGTGTTCGGCGGATCATCACCACCCAAAAACAACGATTTTCCCAAAATCGGCGTGTGGACTCGCTGGCCTTGTGGATTCAAGGTGCTACCGCTCTCGTGGATTCGGAGCGAGGTACGTTCGTGGATTCGAGACGTGCTACTGGGTGAAGACCGTGGATTCGGTCGGACGTCGTGGACTCGACGTTGGACGCCGTGGATTCGGCGTTGGGCGCTGATCGTGGATTCGAGAAGCGTTGCGGAGCGAGCGGAGAAGATCTACTAGGAGCGTATGGAAAAGGTTGAGTCGTCTGTGAGTACGGTATATCACCTTGTACGTGTTTAATTCTAGTGGATTTCGCCGTGTGATCGGTCCCGTGGTTTTTTTACTCCGGTTTGGAGTTTTTCCACGTAAAAATCTTGCGTGTTTATTTTTATTTCCGCATTGGGTTTTATTGCGCAATGATTTTTTGAGTGTTTACGGTTTACACCTATTCACCCCCCTCTAGGTGTTTTTTTTCCCCTATTTAGATCCAATTATACATAACCCAACAATTATAACACGTACAAAGGTGATATAACGCACTCACAGACGACTCATCCTTTTTCCATACGCTCCGAGTTGATCTTCTCCGCTCGCTCCGCAACGCTCCTCGAATCCAAGATTTGCGTCCAATGCCGAATCCACGGCGTCCAACGTCGAATCCACGACGTCTGACCGAATCCACGGTCTCCACCAAGTAGTACGTTTCGATCACACGAATCGTACCTCGCTCCGAATCCACGAGAGCGGTAGCACCTTGAATCCACAAGGCCACGCGAATCCACGCGCCGATTTTGGGGAAAATCATTGTTTTGTTGGTGGTGATGATCTGCCGAATACTTAGATCAAAGATAGATCGGAAATGCCATCTAAGTATTCATTAATTTGATTTTACTCAAAATCTGAGTAAGAAAACCTAGAATCAAATTAATTAATATAGATGAAGAAACATAGAATTAAATCTAGTTATTTCCTTTCTTCTCTATATGTGGATCAATAAGTTTTTCATCCGTTTATTTTCCTCATTCATTTACAGAGATAAAAAACTTATTGTGGATTACCCTAAAGAATAGAATTAGGGTTTACTTATAAGTTAGAAACCATTGGAAGTGGATAAGAATCAAAAACCAACCTTATCTGGAAGTTTTCGGGTCGACAGTCCGGACTGGAATTAGTGCGATCCGGACTGTCGTCATTAAACAGAGTTTTGCCAGAAAGACAACGTTCGGGTTTCGGACTGAAATCCCACGGTCCGGACTGTTCATGCAGTTTCTGCAAAATCCACGTTCGGGGTCCGGACTGAACAAGATGTGTTCCGGACTGGATTTGCGCATGAACTAACCTATGTTCGGGGTCCGGACTGTAGTACTCTGATCCGGATCCTGAACATATAAGATGTCCAATTTTTTATTTTTATGCGATTAAAAACCCATCCAAGTGTTTCTACATTATAAGAAGTATTCGGATCACCAAACTTGTTTAGTTAAACTTACCTGATCCTTTTGAATTCTTCTTTCTTGAGATTGAGGTATATGATCCAAGCTTCTTCATCTTCAATCTTCAAGACTTAAACACTTTCACGAAATACGCCAAAACAAAATCCGTAACAATCTCCCCCTTTGGCGGTTTCGTGACAAAACATAGATCCACTTAAGAAAATTCAAAAAGATATTTTTGTTGCTATCACCATACAACAAAAATTTACGTTTGAGATCCAGATAAACTAAATACATGAGATAAACTCCTAAAACAAACTCTAGACTTAGACGTTTGTACTTTCTGCAAAAAGAAGTAATTTTTGACAAAAGAAATCGTTAGATACCTCAAGAATTTTAGCATTCAAAAACCAAGCAAAGAGATAGAGTTTATACTCATCATGACATTTATAAAATCAGATATGTATTAAAATACCAATCAGAGATAGACATATCTTCTAAGCATTAAAAACCAAATGTCATAAGTTTGTTAGTAATCAAACAACTTGTTAGTAATAATACATGCCCAAATAGTTAGTCAAATAGTTAGTCGAGGCATGCATTCATTCACAATACAAAACCAAAAGTTGTTGTATACTTACCTTCTAGGTTTCAGTATCCAAAAGTTCTCACAAACTTGTCAAACCATTGTTGTTCACCATTATTGTTCACCATTGTTCATTGTTCATATCTCTCTCCCCCTTTTTGTCACAAAAATAGCCAAAATTACAAAATAAAAGGAGTTAACAAGTTCAAAAACAAAAGGAAATGTAAGAACTAAAACTAAAACCTGCAAAATAGAAAATTAAAAAGAATCAATTGTCCGACTCTGAGTCCTCAGAGCTACTACAGCCCATCTTTGAAAACATCTTCTTCATCAACTTTTTCATCGAAGTGAACTTCTTCGTCAGAGTGATCTGGGCTGCGGTGATGAGTTCAAGTTCATCAGAAATGCGCTTTTGCTCTTTAGTGATTTGTTCCTGTTCAAACGATAATCGTTGCTGCTCCTTATAAATTGATGTGACAGACGCTTCATCTTCTGATATGGGTACTTGCCGTGAAGGTGATGTAGAAGTGCCGACGGAGGGTTTCGTCCCGCGCGGAGGAGTTGCGGTAGCATAAGGCAGTTTATGAAAAGACTTAATAACTGTTGACTCATTAATCATACCTAAACAGTGTTGATAACTTGTAGAGCTGATATCAACCTTGAATTTCTTCAAAATCCTCATTATGATTAATGGAAAAGATGGTAGTCTTTCCGTGGGATGAGGATGCTCAACGTACCTTGTCATCCTATTCCAAATGATGTATGGAATATTGATATTCAAACCCACTGCCTCTGACGGATGTCCTAAGAGATATAAGAATAGCATTCAATCCCATCTTAGGACTTTCGTCTGCATGTTTGGAAGAATATTGTAATAGGTGATGAAGTTGAGGAACCGGTACTCAAGTCGAAGTTCTTTAGACTTAATAGAATTGCCAGTTGACTGAGTTTCCTCCAAGCATATTTCGCTCACAACAGTTTGCTACATCATGTTTGTTAAACTCCTTCCTTTCAAGTAATTGATTCCTGACATGCTAGATTGCATCTAAGACTTCGCCAATTAATTGTGGAGTTATTTTAAGTCTTGTCCCTTGGACGTTCGTATAAAAATCCATTGGACCGTCTTCATTTTCTTGAAGGTGACGTGCATTTGTGTAGAAGGTTCTTACCCGATGCAACAGTATCCAAGCATTTCTGGAAATCTGCAAACCTGAAGGAGATTGGCCTGTTCAATCAATTTTCCAAACGCCGGGGAATGGTCTCGAAGAGAACCAATGTTAACGTGTCTTTCTCCAATACATTCTCGATTTTCAAAAGCCTTTAATCGGTCTGTATTAATAGACACGTGTTCATCACGGGGTGGTGAATCATGAGCCATTGGTTCGTTAATCTCAGTCCCTCGTGCTCGTCCTAACCGTCGAGCTATTCTCTTTCTTTTCATTGAGATAGATGATGGTGGCATTGGAGCTTTCCCTTTTTCCACAGCAGTAGGTGCTGTCTTTCCCTTTGGTGAACCAGGGGACTTCCCTTTTGATTTAACAGGCGTTGTGTCGTCGTCCATTAATTCATCCCAATCGATTGATTCCTTCTCAGAGTCTGTCTTGGAATCGTCTACAAGGACAAACTCTCCCTTTCGTTGAGTTTTCTTTGTTCTCTTTAATTTATTCGTTGCTCTTGTGTGCACCATAGCAACCAGAAGAACAATTATCCATGAAAACACCATCGTTGCAAGTGCTTAAGAAATTGAGAAACCTGCGAGTAAAAACTCAAGAACACGAAAAGAAATGTTTATTTTCAAAAATTTGAAAAATTGTACCTAAACAATCATTATCGTGTAGAGAGACTAGAAATCAAATTAGTTTTGCAAAAAGAATTTTAAAAATAGACTAATCCCATGATTTTCAAAAATTTTCATTATATGCCCTAGAACCGAATTTTCAGAAATCGAAGCCTAAAAATCCGTTAATCAAGAAAATACCAAGCATATAAACAAAACTAATCTACTCAGAGTTCTTATTTCAAAAGAAATTTGACCAAAAACCATTTAGAATCGAATTCCACCCATGATTTTCATTCACGTTTTGAGCAACAATGTAAAAACAGTGGAAAAATCGAATTTTGATCAAAGAAACTTACTTGAATCCGAAGAACTCGAGTTAGAAAGGCTCCAAAACGATTGTTTTCTAGTGAGAGAAACTCTGGAGACTTGGAAACAAAAGTTCGTTGTAAAAAGAAATCAAAACCCTTTTGTTTCTTATAAAACCCTAGCCGCGGTCCGGAACGGATCAAGAATCCAGTCCGGATCGGCTACCCACAGAAAATTCCTGCGTTCGGGATCCGGAACGGATATTCCAGTCCGGATCGGCTCCAACTTTTTCTTCAGAAAATTTAGTAAAATTCCAGAAAATCCATAAAAAGTATGTAAGCACTTTTGCATGTCAACTTTAAACAAAAGTCATCATTTTATATCAAAAGAAATAGATTATGCTAAATCTATCAATAATATCCAAGTAATGAAACGAAAATTTATAAAAATTAAATCCTTTAAAGTTGAACAAGTTCAATGACATCTATCATGATCTTATGAGTAATGCGTTTATCAAATCATCAATATAGTAAAGAAAATGAAGTACCAAGATCGATAGATGTTTGAAATCCCAAATAGGTTAGATAATATATCTAATCAATTTATTATAAGGAGTGGCTCTTTGAGCATCTTTCAATAAAATCTCCACCTTATACCAACCTTGGAATTTGACAGAGTCAAGTATTCCAAAAAACATTATATCTAATCAACTCGAAACACCATGCTTGGTATACATGTGGTAGCTGCACACAGTACTCGGACGACCGAGGTGGTAGCTCTTTCCTCCATGTGGTGGTAGTTTTCACACTCCTCAATGGGATGTAACACTTTCCACATCTTTTGAGCATAAACATTTTAATAAACTCCCCCTCAATTGGCTATCAATTATCTAAGATATGAGGTATTCAACTAAAAATTGATCTCGAGTTTCATACTTAACTCAATTTTCAAATATGATAAAAACTATACCAAGAGATCACATGAGAGAGAAATTGACTTTGATCAATTAAAGATGACTTAATTGACATAAATGATCATTGCATCAAATGAATTATTATGATATCCAGAGCATAATAAATTTCTAAATATATGAAAGGATGCAAGTAAAGTCAATTACATATGCTCAATTAATGTTCTATGTACAAACATAGATAAGGAACAAAAACACAAAACAAAACCTAACCTAAGCAATGATTTCAAAAAGTGTTATTTCAAAGAAAGCATTCCAATTGCTTTACGTAAATGAATAAACCGTTTTTGATCCAAAGGTTTTGTTAAAATGTCTGCTAATTGATCTTCAGTTGAAATATAGGAAATTTGAAGAATATTTGATTCAACTAGCTCTCTTAGAAAATGATATCTAAGTTCAATGTGTTTTGTTCTCGAGTGCAACATAGGATTTTTAGAAATATTTATAGCACTTGTGTTGTCACAAAGAATAGTTACCGAAGTTGCTGAAATTCGGAAGTCGCTCAACACGCTTTTCATCCAAATGAGTTGAGTTGAACAACTACCCGCTGAAATATAATCCGCTTCGGCAGTCGAGAGTGCAATGCAGTTTTGCTTTTTACTATGCCATGTAACAAGACAATGGCCAAGATAAAAACATGCACCACTCGTACTCTTCCGATCATCTACTGATCCTGCCCAATCGGCATCTGAATATCCTATTATGTCAAGAGTTGTTCCCATAGGATACCAAATTTCGAAATTCAGTGTTCCTTTGACGTACCGGATGATCCTTTTCACCGCTTTCAGGTGAACCTCCTTTGGTGCTGATTGATATCTCGCGCAGATCCCAACACTAAAGGATATATCCGGGCGACTAGCCGTGAGGTAGAGTAGACTTCCAATCATGCTGTGATAAAGCTTCTCGTCTACACTTTCACTAAGAGATTCACTTCCTAATCCCTTATTGCTAGTTCCCATTGGAGTCGGAAAATCTTTAGAGTTTTCTAAATCGAATTTCTTCACCAACTCCCTTGCATACTTGGATTGGCACAAATGGATGCCTTCTTCATTTTGTTTCACTTGCAATCCAAGAAAATATGTTAGTTTCCCCATCATAGACATCTCAAATTCGCTTTCCATGGTTTCAGCGAATTTAGAAGCATCATTGTCTCTTGTTGCACCAAATACAATGTCATCGACATAGATTTGTGCGACAATGAAGTTATCCTGATAATGCTTTACAAAGAGAGTCCAATCTGCTTCCCCTCGAGTATAGCCCTTTTCCAAAAGGTGCTTTTTCAACCTTTCATACCATGCTCGCTGTGATGACCCGGATCTTTATTGGGGGTTTATGGCTTGATCGGTGGCTTCTGGAGGACTATCTTGGGAGATGGGAGTGTTTGGGTGTGTATTGGACTCAAGAAATGGGCACAGTGTGTTGATTGGACCCCGAGTGTATTCGGATGCCCCCGTTGAATTTTTAGAAGGAGTTTTGGGCAAATCGGAGGCCGTATTTGGATTCAGCGTGGAAAAATGCTTGAAAACGGCTATTTACTTTTATTTTTCGGAGTCCGGACGCCCAAAAACGGAGACCCGGAAGTTTCTGGTGTATTTTGGTGCACGGGGGAGCCGTGGACCGCCGGCCGGGACACGTGGCAGCCTCTGATTGGCCGGCGCACGCTTCCCGGTCCACGGAATGGAGCGCTGGTGCAGTGGACCGGGCGGGAAGCCACATGGCGGCTCCGGATTGGCGGGCGCAGGGCGCTCGGTTCACGGGAGAGCGCGCGGTGTACGGTGGACCAGAGCGGGGACACGTGGCAGCACCTTATTGGTTCGGTGTAGTGGACGCGGCGCACGCGGGGGTGCGCGGGCAGGCCAGGCAGGCCGGGCAGGTGCGCGGGCAGGCGCAGCGGTGCAGGGTTGTGGTGTGCCACGTGGCGATTTTCTATTGGATGAGAGGTGGACACGTGGCAGATTCTGGTTCGTCGGGTGCACGGAGTGTGTGCACCGGGTGCAGCGAGCGCGGAGGTCTGACACGTGGCGCGCGGGGATTGGGCGCGTCACTGTGCGCGTACGGGGGCAGGTGGCGTGGCAGGCGGCAGGGTGGCGGCTGGCGTGGCAGCCACGGCGCCTACGTGGCGCACGCGTGCGCCACGTGGCGGCCCGCCATTGGCGGGCGCCAACCCCTCCGTTGACCAGGGTGGGCCACGCGGCGTGAAGGGAGCGGCCGGATTTGCTGTCCCGTGTTCGGGGGACACGTGGCGCAATCCGGTGAATCCAGGCGCTTGATCAACGGCCCGGATTGAGTTACTGTGCGCGCCCGATTGTTCGGTGCGCCCGGTTCACAGGACACAGAGGTCATTTCTTGAATTGTTTGTTTGGGCCTATAAATACCCCCTCCTCTCCCTCTTTCTTCCCCTTTTCCGAGCCTTAGATTGAGAATGGGAGGGAGAGCTCTATATTAAATTTGTTCCCCTTGATGTTCTTGAGCTCGCGGTGGATCCCCGTAATTTTTGGAAGCTCGGCAACGGCGATATCGATTTTACAGTTCGTCTCGGTTTTTCCCCCATTTCTGCCCATTACCGTCACAGTACAGTCGGAAATTCACTGTGAGCAAACCAGGAGAAATTTTTGGGCGATTTCTTCGCCAGCATGTTCCTAAGAGGTATGGCTTCGATTTTCGTGTTGATCGCTTTGCTCTGTTTCGCACTTTTGGCATGGTTCCCGAGGCATTTTTTACCCCTATTTTTCTGTGATGGTTTCTGGACAGCGGAGGCTTGTCGATTTTATATCTTGGCCTAGGAGCATCGGATCAAGGCGTTTCAGGATCGATTTTGATCTACTCGTCGCGAGGAACACAGTGGTGATTTTTCTGGGATTTTTGGAAATTGTTTCGAAGGTGATAATTAAGCTTTTCTTGGAATGTGTGCCGCAGAATTTTGGTTATGTGGCGTTGCGGCTTACCGCGGTGTTTTATTTGTAACTTGATCTACAGGTATCGGATCTGGGCGTATAAGTAGTCGTTTTGGGGTTACTCTTCGCGAGGAACGCGACCGTGAATTTTCTGGATTTTTTTGAGGACTGGAAAGAGGTGATATTTAGCCATTTTTGGGGCTGATTTTGGACAGTAGGTATTTGTGCAGTTTTGGAATTAATTGTGCGCATTGTTCTGTGCAGTGGGACAGTTTTTGGTGGACACTGGTGCTTGAGGACAGCTGGCAGTGAGAGGTTTCTTTTGGTGCTGTGCGCGCTTTTCGAGGTGGGTGGTTGTTGCATGCCTCTACTTCTGACTTGCTCACTAAGTTTATTAGAGAAGCCCACTATTGAACATATTGATTGATTGCCATGCATGTTTGACTGTTATAACTGTGAGCCTATCATTTGAGATTAATTCTGTGGATATAGCATGTTGGGAATCGTATGGGGATAATATTATTGAGGAAACATGATTGCGGGGACATATTTAATAGTGACAATTAACATGCTATATTAGCACATAGATTTTATGAAAGTGGATTAAATGGATTAATTGTTGGGACATAATGACATATCTATGTGCGGGTGCCACATTGGGATTTATTATGGATCAGGGATTATTTACATGTGTAGTTGACTGATGATTTTAGCATGATTGTTATATTTATGTGGATATTATTAATTGTTACACATGAAGAACTGTTATTTGACATTCTCTCTCTTTCACATTGCATGAGGACTTTTGCATGCTTGTTTGGACATCTAGATAGGCCACTATTTTATTGCTACACTATCATATGGGGATTTGACTTAGGAGAAACCATGATTGCTTTCTTTCTTCTTCTTATTTAGACTTTCGAGTCATATTGCTCGGGTTTGAGCAGAGGTTTGGGATAGTGTAGCAGGGACCTTAGGGTCAGAGACAGGGTGTACTTGATGTTGGATCGTGGGTTATTGCGGCAACCGCGGACAGTAGGCGGTTGACCGGATCTTGATTATTTTACCCGATTGTGGGTTGTGGGTTATTGCGGTGACCGCGGACATTGGGCGGTTGACCGGATGTTTACTATTGCATCAGATTGGGTATCAAATTTCTCTAGTGGATGGTGTTTCCCACTTTTTGAGTACTATGCATCAGATTGGGTATCAGATTTCTCTAGTGGATGGAGTTTCCCACTTGTTGAGTACTATTGCATCTGATTGGGGATTGGGGTTTCTTTAGTGGACGGAGTTTCCCACTTTGATCATAGTCTTGATCCAGTCCTGCTATATTGAGATATGTGCTACAGAGATACTTGTGATGCTGATGACAGAGATACTTTACACATGTGGGTCACTCCCCTCGAGTGCCACTCCGGAGGTAGGCTTTTTGGACCCAGCCTTGTGTGCCGGTTTGATATTTATTTTGGGATGCGAGCCGTGCGGGCCGATCCCGCGGTTTCGAGCCTTGTGTGCAGATTCCGCTGAGCAGGCAATACCAGTTTTACTGGTGGTACTAGATTGGGTCTATTTGGTCAGATACTATTTCCTGATGCATTCATATAGTCATTTCTTTCGGTATTGCATTTAGAGGCATACTAGTGGTGGTTTCCCTTTATTCAGCAGTTCTGTTTACAGCTTTACCACTTACCCCTTTTCTTGCCTCTGGTAGACTTAGTGGGTACGCCGGAGTTTGAGGCTTTACCCACAGGGGGAGGCTACTGGTTTACTAGTGGTTCTCACCCCCATTGCTGTTTCCCTCTTTTCTTCCTCCTGTTTTGCAGTGTCCTCTACGGGAGTTGCTGATCCTTCGGTCGTTGTTCGAGGCGAGGGAGTCACGAGCTAGATCCTTACCGCCTTAGGAGTGTAGTTGTATCCCCTGGTTGGAGATTCCTAGTAGCTGTCAGCTGGTTTTACTGTTTACTTTGGAGAGAGATCTTTTGTATTTGGAGAGACTGATGTAGAGACTGATGTACTATAGTTTTAGCTTATCTCCCATTTATTGTTGAAAGATGCTGTACTGAGGACATTGTATGATGATTACCTGTATTTGAGGAGATGGGTGTTGTACTCTATTTCATGTTGCACAGTGATTGGATTTTATCTTACAGCATTTTATTTCCGCTCTGATATTTGCGTAGCTATAGTACTATCTTTTGCAGGTTAGACGCTTCGCCTATGCTCGACTTTGCATAGGTGGCGGATCTGTTGGCGAGCCCGGGTCGCAGTTTCGACCCCGGGACGTGACAGATTAGGTTGGTATCAGAGCTTAGGGATATGTCAGTTGGGACTGTAGAAACCCTAGGCTTGTGGTTGGACCCTAGGATGACTTCGTGAGAGTCGTGATTTTTAGCGAGAGCCCTGATTGAGTTTTATACCTTTCCCAGGGGACGGGATGGGTGATTGGCATGTTTATTCTCCTAAGCAATTATGTTGGCTGCACACAACATAATGTTGCGGAACGGTTGACATGCTCTAGACTCTCGCCGGATTGGGTCGAGTTTTGTTTTGTGCTGTGTTGCAGTTGGTCGTGGTGAGCTGTGTCTCCCCGACACGTCGTGTGGATTGGTGTGCACTCGTCGCAGCAGTGGAGCTTGAGCGGATTGTTTTGGGGGCCGGATACCCAGATTGAGGTCAGAGAGCTCCGGGCCCCGATGACAGGATTGTCAGAGGCTTATCAGCGGCAGAGTGAGCAGCTGGTCTGGGTGACACAGTTGTCGGCGCAGTGGGCAGCCCGACAATGCTTTTCTCCTGAGACCACCTGGTGGCAGTATCCTCAGTGGCAGTGATTTCTGTGGTGCCGATTGAGCGAGTATCCCCTCCGTGCCAATGTTTAGTGCCGAGGCACCGAGGTGGGGTGGATAGCTGACAGTTGATGAGTTGTGGGACATCATCAATCGATGGAGCCTGTTTTGGCAGATGAACCACCCCGATTCATGGAATTAAGTCGGAGCCTTTGGAGGCAGAATCGTGGTTGGTGGTGATGAAGTGATCAATTGAGAGTCTCCCTGTGCTAGAGAGTTATGCAGTTGTCGAAACTGCGCGCTCCTGGTTTCGAGGGACGAGGCGCATAGGATATGTGTGACTGGGAGTGGATTGCGCCAGGATACCTTTCAGTTTATTTGATCCCTCCGTTTTGGATTTTGGATGCCTCGATGGAGTAGGCATTGGGTATGGAGCGTAGCATTGCAGTTCCTTTGGATAGGGATCTGCCGCCAGAGGCGAGTTCTGGATAGGGGCGCTTGGCGCTGGGTGTTGGAGGACTGATCGGCCGGCAGAGGCATTTTCGTTCCCTTTCCAGATGGTGGATATCCTTGTGGACGGATTATGTAAAGCTTACCCAAGGGAATGTTACCCTTGTGATTGATAACATGCATGTTTGGGGTACAATATATGTGTTTGAGGGGTGAACTTTGTAAGGATGATTGTACAAGGAATTGCATGAATTGATTGTGTTTTGTCATATGACGGTTGCAATAATGGATTTTCTGAGATGTCAGAGGTCGAGTGGACCCCGGTGGCAGCATCAGCACCTTTATCAGAGTAGCGCAGCGGTAGCGTGGATTTGTTGTCTGTGGAAGACCATATTCGTTGCCTCAGTGTGAGCAGGGGCAGAGATCGTTCTCTCTATGTAGATAGTCTTGATTTTCAGGCAGACTGAGCGACGACCACTTGCGTCAAGCGGATGAGTCTGTACCGCTGGGTCGGAGGGCGCCAAGGCAGTGGATCGGGTCATCGCAGGTGTGATTTCATCACAGCAGTCGGAGTTAGAGCATGTTGTATTTCTACATGGACTAGAGATAGATTTCCTACCACATGCACTAGAGGAACAGGTTCCTGTTGGTGGTGCATGTGGAAGAGGCTTGTGGATCATGTCCAGTGTAGTTGAGACCTCGAGCGGTATCGGCAGACTTATTGGTATTGGTGCCTGTTCAGTGTTTGACCCAGTGCGTGGGATTGGTTGGCACAGTGTCACATGGTGTATGACTGCGAAGAGAGAAGGTTATGATCTTCTGCGAGGCAGACAATAAAAACTTGTTCGTGGAGACAGCCAGAGCACACAGGTTGCAGCGACAATGCGAGAGGCGCCTACGGCGGCACCGGGACGCAAGGATATTCCTGTTATCGTGAGATCCCGGGTGTGATCCCACCTAAGCTGATGATGATGCCGCCGATTAGGGAGATTGAGATTGCGATTGACGTGGTTCTGGGAACCGCGCCAACCCCGATAGCACCTCATTGGATATCACCTGTAGAGCTGGGAGAGCTGATGGCGCAGTCGCAGGATTTGATGGATCGAGGGTCTGTTTGACCTAGTGCCACACCGTTGATACACGGTGGTGATGCCACGTCGTTGACACACGACAGTGAGGGTCCTTGTGTGGGGTGACCACAGGCAGGTCTGGATATTATTTAGGATCTTTTGATGGAGTTATACCGCGACAGTTGTTTGCTTAGGATGCATGAAACTTTTTGGAATCATACAGCTGTGTATTTTCGCCAAGATGGTGTTCAGGACACGGTAGGGGCATTATGAGTACAGTGAGGACAAATGGAATGACTAATGCCCTGTCGCCTTTAAGATTTGAGGAATTGTGTATTCCAGCTGCACTTGGAAGGATTATTGGCGATATCCTCCCAGGATATTTTTGATTTTACTCCATCTCTGTATGGTTTAGAGCTGGTGGAGCACTTATAGATGGTGTGGCAAGGTCTGTGAGGAAGAAGCTATATGCCAAGTTGTTGTGGTACAAGTTTTAGCTTCGAGAGCATATCTTCTTGGATTACTCATTCTAGCCATAAGAGGCGGTGGTGGAAATCCGGCCAAAATGGATGCTATTCGAGAATGGCCGAGACCGGCAGTTATTTGTTGAGGTGAGGAGCTTTTGGACCGGATAGTGCCAGCAGAGCTTGACAAATAGGTGATGAGACTGATACCAGCCCCGATTTCAGCATCGCCAGTGATGGGAGATGGATTTGTGAGATACAGTGATGCCTCCCATAATGGTTACGAAGTTACAGTTGGATTATTAGCCAGCATCCAGTATCACCCCGACAAGGCCACTGTGGTGGCGGATACCGGAGCAGGGGAGCTATTGGGGTTGAGCTTGGTGATTTCGTAGCTGGTGTTGTGTGGCGGACCGTTGAGGTGACCAGGGCTCGAGGTTGTGTCCCTGGGTTTCCTTTTGATGGTAGACTGCGGTGGAGCAGCCTACTCGGATGGTCAGGACTTGGGAATGACCGAGTGAGGACCCCGGCTTGTTAAGGGCCTCTTCCCTTCTTGGCTGATCGTGCGGGGATGTTTTGGGTTGTACTGGTCGAGTTGGCACCATGGTGTGTTGTTTGTGTGTGAGTTGTTGTGATGTTCTTCTCCGCTTTTCCCCCAGCCTTTTGTTGGAGTCCCTGAGGTTTTTTCCACGTCTCAGCACTTGGGTGATGTGTTTTGGATCCCTCGCCCGTGATTGACTCGCTCCATTTGAGTTTTGTGAATGTTGGAGTACGAGGGACGCCCGTTGCAAATTCTGGCTCGTGTGATGAGAGAATTGTGCAATCGGGCCATGCCGTTAATGGTTGTTGTTAATTGTTGTTGAGGAGGTAATCACGGGGAGTGAGTAGTGACTTGGGAGCTGGAGACGGTGTTGATGGATACCTACCCCAGTTTTGAGACCCCCTTTTGAGTTGTTTTAGTTTCAAGGACGAAACTTTCTTTTACTGGGGGAGGATGTGATGACCCGGATCTTTATTGGGGGTTTATGGCTTGATCGGTGGCTTCTGGAGGACTATCTTGGGAGATGGGAGTGTTTGGGTGTGTATTGGACTCAAGAAATGGGCACAGTGTGTGATTGGACCCCGAGTGTATTCGGATGCCCCCGTTGAATTTTTAGAAGGAGTTTTGGGCAAAATCGGAGGCCGTATTGGATTCAGCGCGGAAAAATGCTTGAAAACGGCTATTTACTTTTATTTTTCGGAGTCCCAGACGCCCAAAACGGAGACCCGGAAGTTTCTGGTGTATTTTGGTGCATGGGGGAGCGTTGGACCGCCGGCCGGGACACGTGGCAGCCTCTGATTGGCCGGCGCACGCTTCCGGTCACGGAATGGAGCGCTGGTGCAGTGGACCGGGCGGGAGGAAGCCACGTGGCGGCTCCGGCTTGGCGGGCGCTAGGGCGCTCGGTTCACGGGAGAGCGCGCGGGTGTACGGTGGACCGGGAGCGGGGACACGTGGCAGCACCTTATTGCTTCGGTGCAGTGGACGCGGCGCACGCGGGGGTGGCGCGGGCAGGCCGGGCAGGTGCGCGGGCAGGCGCAATGGTGAAGGGTTGTGGTGTGCCACCTGGCGATTTCTATTGGATGAGAGGTGGACACGTGGCAGATTCTGGTTCGTCGGGTGCACGGAGTGGTGTGGCACCGGTGCAGCTGAGCGCGGAGGTCTGACACGTGGCGCGCGGGGATTGGGAGCGTCACTGTGCACGTACGGGGGCAGGTGGTGTGGCAGGCGGCAGGGTGGCGGCTGGCGTGGCGGCCACGGC
>CM055060.1:13672368-13731453 GCA_029204045.2 Tillandsia leiboldiana | reverse complement strand
GGAGTTTCCCACTTTGATCATAGTCTTGATCCAGTCCTGCTATATTGAGATATGTGCTACAGAGATACTTGTGATGCTGATGACAGAGATACTTTACACATGTGGGTCACTCCCCTCGAGTTGCCACTCCGGAGGTAGGCTTTTTGGACCCAGCCTTGTGTGCCCGGTTTGATATTTATTTTGGGATGCGAGCCGTGCGGGCCGATCCCGCGGTTTCGAGCCTTGTGTGCAGATTCCGCTGAGGCAGGCAATACCAGTTTTACTGGTGGTACTAGATTGGGTCTATTTGGTCAGATACTATTTCCTGATGCATTCATATAGTCATTTCTTTCGGTATTGCATTTAGAGGCATACTAGTGGTGGTTTCCCTTTATTCAGCAGTTCTGTTTACAGCTTTACCACTTACCCCCTTTTCTTGCCTCTGGTAGACTTAGTGGGTACGCCGGAGTTTGAGGCTTTACCCACAGGGGGAGGCTACTGGTTTACTAGTGGTTCTCACCCCCATTGCTGTTTCCCTCTTTTTCTTCCTCCTGTTTTGCAGTGTCCTCTACGGGAGTTGCTGATCCTTCGGTCGTTGTTCGAGGCGAGGGAGTCACGAGCTAGATCCTTACCCGCCTTAGGAGTGTAGTTGTATCCCCTGGTTGGAGATTCCTAGTAGCTGTCAGCTGGTTTTAACTGTTTACTTTGGAGAGAGATCTTTTGTATTTGGAGAGACTGATGTAGAGACTGATGTACTATAGTTTAGCTTATCTCCCATTTATTGTTGAAAGATGCTGTACTGAGGACATTGTATGATGATTACCTGTATTTGAGGAGATGGGTGTTGTACTCTATTTCATGTTGCACAGTGATTGGATTTTATCTTACAGCATTTTATTTTCCGCTCTGATATTGCGTAGCTATAGTACTATCTTTGCAGGTTAGACGCTTCGCCTATGCTCGACTTTGCATAGGTGGCGGATCTGTTGGCGAGCCCGGGTCGCAGTTTCGACCCCGGGACGTGACAGATTAGGTTGGTATCAGAGCTTAGGGATATGTCAGTTGGGACTGTAGAAACCCTAGGCTTGTGGTTGGACCCTAGGATGACTTCGTGAGAGTCGTGATTTTTAGCGAGAGCCCTGATTGAGTTTTATACCTTTCCCAGGGGACGGGATGGGTGATTGGCATGTTTATTCTCCTAAGCAATTATGTTGGCTGCACACAACATAATGTTGCGGAACGGTTGACATGCTCTAGACTCTCGCCGGATTGGGTCGAGTTTTGTTTTGTGCTGTGTTGCAGTTGGTCGTGGTGAGCTGTGTCTCCCCGACACGTCGTGTGGATTGGTGTGCACTCGTCGCAGCAGTGGAGCTTGAGCGGATTGTTTTGGGGGCCGGATACCCAGATTGAGGTCAGAGAGCTCCGGGCCCCGATGACAGGATTGTCAGAGGCTTATCAGCGGCAGAGTGAGCAGCTGGTCTGGGTGACACAGTTGTCGGCGCAGTGGGCAGCCCGACAATGCTTTTCTCCTGAGACCACCTGGTGGCAGTATCCTCAGTGGCAGTGATTTCTGTGGTGCCGATTGAGCGAGTATCCCCTCCGTGCCAATGTTTAGTGCCGAGGCACCGAGGTGGGGTGGATAGCTGACAGTTGATGAGTTGTGGGACATCATCAATCGATGGAGCCTGTTTTGGCAGATGAACCACCCCGATTCATGGAATTAAGTCGGAGCCTTTGGAGGCAGAATCGTGGTTGGTGGTGATGAAGTGATCAATTGAGAGTCTCCCTGTGCTAGAGAGTTATGCAGTTGTCGAAACTGCGCGCTCCTGGTTTCGAGGGACGAGGCGCATAGGATATGTGTGACTGGGAGTGGATTGCGCCAGGATACCTTTCAGTTTATTTGATCCCTCCGTTTTGGATTTTGGATGCCTCGATGGAGTAGGCATTGGGTATGGAGCGTAGCATTGCAGTTCCTTTGGATAGGGATCTGCCGCCAGAGGCGAGTTCTGGATAGGGGCGCTTGGCGCTGGGTGTTGGAGGACTGATCGGCCGGCAGAGGCATTTTCGTTCCCTTTCCAGATGGTGGATATCCTTGTGGACGGATTATGTAAAGCTTACCCAAGGGAATGTTACCCTTGTGATTGATAACATGCATGTTTGGGGTACAATATATGTGTTTGAGGGGTGAACTTTGTAAGGATGATTGTACAAGGAATTGCATGAATTGATTGTGTTTTGTCATATGACGGTTGCAATAATGGATTTTCTGAGATGTCAGAGGTCGAGTGGACCCCGGTGGCAGCATCAGCACCTTTATCAGAGTAGCGCAGCGGTAGCGTGGATTTGTTGTCTGTGGAAGACCATATTCGTTGCCTCAGTGTGAGCAGGGGCAGAGATCGTTCTCTCTATGTAGATAGTCTTGATTTTCAGGCAGACTGAGCGACGACCACTTGCGTCAAGCGGATGAGTCTGTACCGCTGGGTCGGAGGGCGCCAAGGCAGTGGATCGGGTCATCGCAGGTGTGATTTCATCACAGCAGTCGGAGTTAGAGCATGTTGTATTTCTACATGGACTAGAGATAGATTTCCTACCACATGCACTAGAGGAACAGGTTCCTGTTGGTGGTGCATGTGGAAGAGGCTTGTGGATCATGTCCAGTGTAGTTGAGACCTCGAGCGGTATCGGCAGACTTATTGGTATTGGTGCCTGTTCAGTGTTTGACCCAGTGCGTGGGATTGGTTGGCACAGTGTCACATGGTGTATGACTGCGAAGAGAGAAGGTTATGATCTTCTGCGAGGCAGACAATAAAAACTTGTTCGTGGAGACAGCCAGAGCACACAGGTTGCAGCGACAATGCGAGAGGCGCCTACGGCGGCACCGGGACGCAAGGATATTCCTGTTATCGTGAGATCCCGGGTGTGATCCCACCTAAGCTGATGATGATGCCGCCGATTAGGGAGATTGAGATTGCGATTGACGTGGTTCTGGGAACCGCGCCAACCCCGATAGCACCTCATTGGATATCACCTGTAGAGCTGGGAGAGCTGATGGCGCAGTCGCAGGATTTGATGGATCGAGGGTCTGTTTGACCTAGTGCCACACCGTTGATACACGGTGGTGATGCCACGTCGTTGACACACGACAGTGAGGGTCCTTGTGTGGGGTGACCACAGGCAGGTCTGGATATTATTTAGGATCTTTTGATGGAGTTATACCGCGACAGTTGTTTGCTTAGGATGCATGAAACTTTTTGGAATCATACAGCTGTGTATTTTCGCCAAGATGGTGTTCAGGACACGGTAGGGGCATTATGAGTACAGTGAGGACAAATGGAATGACTAATGCCCTGTCGCCTTTAAGATTTGAGGAATTGTGTATTCCAGCTGCACTTGGAAGGATTATTGGCGATATCCTCCCAGGATATTTTGATTTTACTCCATCTCTGTATGGTTTAGAGCTGGTGGAGCACTTATAGATGGTGTGGCAAGGTCTGTGAGGAAGAAGCTATATGCCAAGTTGTTGTGGTACAAGTTTTAGCTTCGAGAGCATATCTTCTTGGATTACTCATTCTAGCCATAAGAGGCGGTGGTGGAAATCCGGCCAAAATGGATGCTATTCGAGAATGGCCGAGACCGGCAGTTATTTGTTGAGGTGAGGAGCTTTTGGACCGGATAGTGCCAGCAGAGCTTGACAAATAGGTGATGAGACTGATACCAGCCCCGATTTCAGCATCGCCAGTGATGGGAGATGGATTTGTGAGATACAGTGATGCCTCCCATAATGGTTACGAAGTTACAGTTGGATTATTAGCCAGCATCCAGTATCACCCCGACAAGGCCACTGTGGTGGCGGATACCGGGAGCAGGGGAGCTATTTGGGGTTGAGCTTGGTGATTTCGTAGCTGGTGTTGTGTGGGACCGTTGAGGTGACCAGGGCTCGAGGTTGTGTCCCTGGGGTTTCCTTTTGATGGTAGACTGCGGTGGAGCAGCCTACTCGGATGGTCAGGACTTGGGAATGACCGAGTGAGGACCCCGGCTTGTTAAGGCCTCTTCCCTTCTTGGATGATCGTGCGGGGATGTTTTGGGTTGTACTGGTCGAGTTGGCACCATGGTGTGTTGTTGTGTGTGAGTGTTGTGATGTTCTTCTCCGCTTTTCCCCCAGCCTTTTGTTGGAGTCCCTGAGGTTTTTCCACGTCTCAGCACTTGGGTGATGTGTTTTGGATCCCTCGCCCGTGATTGACTCGCTCCATTTGAGTTTTGTGAATGTTTGGAGTACGAGGGACGCCCGTTGCAAATTCTGGCTCGTGTGATGAGAGAATTGTGCAATCGGGCCATGCCGTAATGGTTGTTGTTATTGTTGTTGAGGAGTAATCACGGGGAGTGAGTAGTGACTTGGGAGCTGGAGACGGTGTTGATGGATACCTACCCCAGTTTTGAGACCCCCTTTTGAGTTGTTTTAGTTTCAAGGACGAAACTTTCTTTTACTGGGGGAGGATGTGATGACCCGGATCTTTATTGGGGGTTTATGGCTTGATCGGTGGCTTCTGGAGGACTATCTTGGGAGATGGGAGTGTTTGGGTGTGTATTGGACTCAAGAAATGGGCACAGTGTGTTGATTGGACCCCGAGTGTATTCGGATGCCCCCGTTGAATTTTTAGAAGGAGTTTTGGGCAAATCGGAGGCCGTATTTGGATTCAGCGCGGAAAAATGCTTGAAAACGGCTATTTACTTTTATTTTTCGGAGTCCAGACGCCCAAAAACGGAGACCCGGAAGTTTCTGGTGTATTTTGGTGCATGGGGGAGCCGTGGACCGCCGGCCGGGACACGTGGCAGCCTCTGATTGGCCGGCGCACGCTTCCCGGTCCACGGAATGGAGCGCTGGTGCAGTGGACCGGGCGGGAAGCCACGTGGCGGCTCCGGATTGGCGGGCGCAGGGCGCTCGGTTCACGGGAGAGCGCGCGGTGTACGGTGGACCGGAGCGGGGACACGTGGCAGCACCTTATTGCTTCGGTGCAGTGGACGCGGCGCACGCGGGGGTGCGCGGGCAGGCCGGGCAGGTGCGCGGGCAGGCGCAATGGTGAAGGGTTGTGGTGTGCCACCTGGCGATTTTCTATTGGATGAGAGGTGGACACGTGGCAGATTCTGGTTCGTCGGGTGCACGGAGTGTGTGCACCGGGTGCAGCGAGCGCGGAGGTCTGACACGTGGCGCGCGGGGATTGGGCGCGTCACTGTGCACGTACGGGGGCAGGTGGTGTGGCAGGCGGCAGGGTGGCGGCTGGCGTGGCGGCCACGGCGCCTACGTGGCGCACGCGTGCGCCACATGGCGGCCCGCCATTGGCGGGCGCCAACCCCTCCGTTGACCAGGGTGGGCCACGCGGCGTGAAGGGAGCGGCCGGATTTGCTGTCCCGTGTTCGGGGGACATGTGGCGCAATCTGGTGAATCCGGGCGCTTGATCAACGGCCCGGATTGAGTTACTGTGCGCGCCCGATTGTTCGGTGCGCCCGATTCACAGGACACAGAGGTCATTTCTTGAATTGTTTGTTTGGGCCTATAAATACCCCCTCCTCTCCCTCTTTCTTCCCCTTTTTTGAGCCTTAGAGTGAGAATGGGAGGGAGAGCTCTATATGAAATTTGTTCCCCTTGATGTTCTTGAGCTCGCGGTGGATCCCCGGAATTTTTGGAAGCTCAGCAACGGCGATATCGATTTTACAGTTCGTCTCGGTTTTTTCGCCATTTCGGCCCATTACCATCACAGTTCAGTCGGAAATTCACTGTGAGCAAAACAGGAGAAATTTTTGGGCGATTTCTTCGACAGCATGTTCCTAAGAGGTAAGGCTTCGATTTTGATGTTGATCGCTTTGCTCCGTTTCGCACTTTTGGCACGGTTCCCGAGGCATTTTTGACCCCTATTTTTCTGTGATGGTTTCTGGACAGCAGAGGCTTGTCGATTTTATATCTTGGCCTAGGGGCATCGGATCAAGGCATTTCAGGATCGATTTTGATCTACTCGTCGCGAGGAACACAGTGGTGATTTTTTTGGGATTTTTGGAAATTGTTTCGAAGGTGATAATTAAGCTTTTCTTGGACTGTGTGCCGCAGAATTTTGGTTATGTGGCGTTGCGGCTTACCGCGGTGTTTTATTTGTAACTTGATCTACAGGTATCGGATCTGGGCGTATAAGTAGTCGTTTTGGGGCTACTCTTCGCGAGGAACGCGACCGTAAATTTTCTGGATTTTTTTGAGGACTGGACAGAGGTGATATTTAGCCTTTTTTGGGGCTGATTTTGGACAGTAGGTATTTGTGCAGTTTTGGAATTAATTGTGCGCATTGTTCTGTGTAGTGGGACACAGTTTTTGGTGGACACTGGTGCTTGAGGACAGCTGGCAGTGAGAGGTTTCTTCAGGTGCTGTGCGCGCTTTTTGAGGTGGGTGGTTGTCGCATGCCTCTACTTCTGACTTGCTCACTAAGTTTATTAGAGAAGCCCACTATTGAACATATTGATTGATTGCCATGCATGTTTGACTGTTATAACTGTGAGCCTATCATTTGAGATTAATTCTGTGGATATAGCATGTTGGGAATCGTATGGGGATAATATTATTGAGGAAACATGATTGCGGGGACATATTTAATAGTGACAATTAACATGCTATATTAGCACATAGATTTTATGAAAGTGGATTAAATGGATTAATTGTTGGGACATAATGACATATCTATGTGCGGGTGCCACTTTGGGATTTATTATGGATCAGGGATTATTTACATGTGTAGTTGACTGATGATTTTAGCACGATTGTTATATGTATGTGGATATTATTAATTGTTACACATGAAGAACTGTTATTTGACATTCTCTCTCTTTCACATTGCATGAGGACTTTTGCATGCTTGTTTGGACATCTAGATAGGCCACTATTTTATTGCTACACTATCATATGGGGATTTGACTTAGGAGAAACCATGATTTCTTTCTTTCTTCTTCTTATTTAGACTTTCGAGTCATGTTGCTCGGGTTTGAGCAGAGGTTTGGGATAGTGTAGCCGGGACCTTAGGATCAGAGACAGGGTGTACTTGATGTTGGATCGTGGGTTATTGCGGCAACCGCGGACAGTAGGCGGTTGACCGGATCTTGATTATTTTACCCGATTGTGGGTTGTGGGTTATTGCGGTGACCGCGGACATTGGGCGGTTGACCGGATGTTTACTATTGCATCAGATTGGGTATCAAATTTCTCTAGTGGATGGTGTTTCCCACTTTTTGAGTACTATGCATCAGATTGGGTATCAGATTTCTCTAGTGGATGGAGTTTCCCACTTGTTGAGTACTATTGCATCTGATTGGGGATTGGGGTTTCTTTAGTGGACGGAGTTTCCCACTTTGATCATAGTCTTGATCCAGTCCTGCTATATTGAGATATGTGCTACAGAGATACTTGTGATACTGATGACAGAGATACTTTACTCGTGTGGGTCGCTCCCCTCGAGTGCCACTCCGGAGGTAGGCTTTTTGGACCCAGCCTTGTGTGCCGGTCTGATATTTATTTTGGGATGCGAGCCGTGCGGGCCGATCCCGCGGTTTCGAGCCTTGTGTGCAGATTCCGCTGAGCAAGCAATACCAGTTTTACTGGTGGTACTAGATTGGGTCTATTTGGTCAGATACTATTTCCTGATGCATTCATATAGTCATTTCTTTCGGTATTGCATTTAGAGGCATACTAGTGGTGGTTTCCCTTTATTCAGCAGTTCTGTTTACAGCTTTACCACTTACCCCTTTTCTTGCCTCTGGTAGACTTAGTGGGTACGCCGGAGTTTGAGGCTTTACCCACAGGGGGAGGCTACTGGTTTACTAGTGGTTCTCACCCCCATTGCTGTTTCCCTCTTTTCTTCCTCCTGTTTTGCAGTCTCCTCTGCGGGAGTTGCTGATCCTTCGGTCGTTGTTCGAGGCGAGGGAGTCACGAGCTAGATCCTTACCGCCCGAGGAGTGTAGTTGTATCCCCTGGTTGGAGATTCCTAGTAGCTGTCAGCTGGTTTTACTGTTTACTTTGGAGAGAGATCTTTTGTATTTGGAGAGACTGATGTAGAGACTGATGTACTATAGTTTTAGCTTATCTCCCATTTATTGTTGAAAGATGCTGTACTGAGGACATTGTATGATGATTACCTGTATTTGAGGAGATGGGTGTTGTACTCTATTTCATGTTGCACAGTGATTGGATTTTACCTTACAGCATTTTATTTCCGCTCTGATATTTGCGTAGCTATAGTACTATCTTTTGCAGGTTAGACGCTTCGCCTATGCTCGACTTTGCATAGGTGGCGGATCTGTTGGCGAGCCCGGGTCGCAGTTTCGACCCCGGGGCGTGACACTCGCGGTGCTTGTTTTAGACCGTAAAGAGCCTTTTTCAAACGAAAAACATGGTTAGGTGGTTTATGGTCAATGAAACCTTTCGGTTGAGCCACATACACTTCCTCGTTCAAAAACCCATTTAAAAACGCGCTCTTAACGTCCATTTGAAAGAGTTTGATTTTAAAATGACAAGCATTTGCGAACAAAATACGAATCGACTCGAGTCGAGCAACCGGGGCGAACGTCTCATCAAAGTCTATACCTTCTATTTGTGAGTAGCCCTGAGCAACTAGGCGTGCTTTGTTCCTGATAATGGTACCATCCTCAATTTTCTTGTTCTTGAAAATCCATTTAGTACCAATCACATTGTGTTGCTTCGGTGGCTTCGTTAGTTCCCAGACTTTGTTTCTTTCGAACTGATGGAGCTCTTCCTGCATTGCTTCAATCTAGTAGTCATCCTGAAGAACTTCATCGACGTTCTTTGGTTCTACCATGGAGACGTAACATGCGACTCCACAAACCAACTGTCTCCGAGTCCTGACTCCTTCTTGTGGGTCTCCAATAATGTTTGATTCCGGATGATCCTTGGAGATATGTAGCGTTTGAGGTAACGGAGTACTCGGAGGTACATATGATGATTCCTGCATATCAGATAAACTAGAAGAACCATTAGATGCATCAACTTTATCAAAAGAATTATTATGAGAAGATGCATTTATAGGAGTATCATCATCTAGAGACATATCAGGGGTAGATTTATCGGATGCAAAGTGAAAAGCTTCATCTACTTTAACATTAATAGATTCTACAATCGTTTTAGATTCGAGGTTAAATACCCGATATACTCTACTATTTGTAGAATAACCCATGAAAATTCCTTCGTCACTTCGAGAGTCGAATTTACCAAGATTTTCGCGATCACACAAAATATAACAACGACTCCCAAAGATACGAAAATATTTCATATTCGGTTTTCTACAGAACCATAGCTCATATGGTGTATTTAAAGTTCCCGGGCGCAAATACACTCGATTAATTACATAGACGGCGGTGTTTACAGCTACAGCCCCAAAATGTAACGGGAGTTTCTGGCTATGAAGCATAACACGCGCCATCTCTTGAACAACCCTGTTTTTGCGCTCGACTACACCATTCTGCTGAGGTGTATAGGGTGCAGAGAATTCATGTTTTATGCCGTTGCAAGTGCAAAAATCAATGAATTTAGAATTGACGAATTCTCCACCTCTATCACTTCGAACACGAATGATCTTTTCATTTCTTTTAATCATAATACGATGACAAACCTCATGAAAAGAGTTGAAAGTATCCGCTTTCTCTTTTAAAAATGTTACCCATGAATATCTAGAGAAATCATCATCCAAAAGAAAAATATACCATTTACCTCCCAAGGATGGTTGACGAGTCGGCCCTATTAAGTCCATGTGTAGTAATTCTAAGGGCCGATTGGTACCAACGTGGTTCAAGTTCTTGTGTGCAGCCCTTGATTGTTTTTCCTTTTGACAACCTCCACACACAATGTTTTCTTTAAAAGAAAGTTTAGGAACCCCCTTAACCACGTCTTTATTTGAAATCCTTGCTAGTTCTTTAAAATTTATGTGACCTAGTCTTTCATGCCAAAGAGTTTCATTATCTAAAGAAACTAGGTTACACATTTCAGAAATTTTATTTTGAACTACATAGCAATTATTTTCAGATCTAACCCCTTTCAAAAAGAATAATTTACATAAGTTACAGGACATTCAATCGCTTGAAAAGTTAAAGACAAGGAAAGAATTCACCTTTGCGTACCCAAACCTTTTGAGTTTTGGAGTGCGTTGGCAATGATTGAGAAGTTATTTTCCTTGGTGAAAACGTCTTGTATGATTGAATGCTTTTCATTGATGACGTCGTCTTGTGAACTACCAATGTTCCTTTCTTTTGAAAAGTTCTCATTTGATTTTCGAGGAATCACTTTTTTGGTAGTTGTTGCAAGAGGTGCTTGATTTGCTTGTTTTGCTCTAATCTTGCAATCTCTTCTTATGTGCCCTGCAAAACCACAACGAAAACATACCTTTGAACTTGACGAATCCGAAGTAGGTGAGGTAAGGTTGTTGTCGTTAATTGCAGTGAATTCCGTCGTCGGAGGAGGAGATACCGACTGGGGCACAAAAACTGTCCCAACCGAACTAGGACTGTCTCCAGTTCGATTGTATCCAAGGCCGAAACGGTTTGTTTGACCAAGACCAAGCATCTTATCCAACTTGCTCATTCCCGAAGAAAATCACTTTAAATCATCCTTAAGTTGGAAAATGGTCTTCGTCATTTCCATTTTTTTCTGACGAGCCTCGGAGTAGAGCTTCAAGAAATAACTTGCTTTATCCACCAGTTTTACGTGTTCCTTTTCGAAATGCTCATTTTTCTCTTGAAGGGAAACATTTACTTTGATCAAGTTATCTCTTTCCACTTCAAGACCTTTTGAGAGAGAAGTTGCCCTTTTTGCTTCTTCTTCGAGATCCTGCAATCTCCCTCTCAAACCCTTGTTTTGCTTTGCCAGTTTCTTTGAATCCTTTAAAAGTTTATGGTAGGCAAAAGCAAAGTCTTCACATTCGGAATTACTCGATTCATTGTCCGTTGCATTCTTTTCAACTTGGGAGGAGTTGGACAAGGAATCGGATGTACTTGCCATAAAGCACACGAAAGGTGAAGTTGTGGACGCGTGGAATGTCGTTGCATTGTTTTCTTCATCACTGGAGGATGACTCATTTGACGTTGAGGTGTCATCCCAAGTGACGGCTTGCATCGCTTTCTTCTTCGACGGATTCTTATTGGGACACTCCGTTGAGATATGGCCGTATCCTCGGCACTTGAAGCATTGGATTTGTCCCTCCGAGCTTTTCTTATCCTTTGAAAAACTCTCTTGCTTTCTTGACTTGTAGCTTGAAGAACCTTTGCCTTTCTTCGACTTTACGAAGGATGAAGTTTTACTTGAATTACCCCTTCGAAAGTTTCGGCGAAATTTTCTTGTCAAGAGAGCAAGCTGCTTCTCGAAATCCTCCATGGATAGGTTCTCGTCGTCGTCTGAGAAGGATGAATCCGTGTCTTCTTCTTTTGTTGTTTTCAATGCAAAACCTGAAGACTTAGAAGAGGATGCCTTTCCAGAAGAATAGTTAGTAGGAAATGCCATTTCATATGTTTGAAGTGCACCAACTAATTCTTCTACACGGATTTCGTCCGGGTGTTTTCAATGCCGTAACCTTGGAACGAAATCTTTCAGGAAGAGTCCTTAAAATCTTTCTTACAACTTTAAATTCTGGAATTTTCTCTCCCAAGTTAGCACATGTATTCATGATGTCTTGCAATCGCGTATAGTAATCTGTGAAAGATTCATTTTCTGCCATGAAAATAGAGTCAAACTTGCTCGTAAGCATTTGCAGCTTTTGAATCTTCACAAGGTTTGTTCCCTCATGTGTAACTTGTAGAACATCCCAGATTTCTTTCGCAGTCTCACATGCCGAGACGCGAGAGAATTCAGTTTGTGACAAAGCATTAAATAAGGCGTTAATTCCTTTGCCATTGTAAGAAGATGAGTCAATCTCTTCCTTGGTCCATTTCGACCTAGGTTTGATGGTGTGAACATCAACAATAATTTCAGTTGGATTTGACCATCCTAACTCGATTGATTGCCACACCCGTTCGTCGATGGAAATTAAAAATGCTTTCATCCGTACTTTCCAGTAGGCATAGTTTGTTCCATCGAACAACGGGGGTCTGTTGATGTTTCCACCTTCAACCATTGTTTACAACCCTATTCCCGCTCTGATACCACTTGTCGGGTTATGTCTAATATGGATCTAAATAGGGGAAAAAACACCTAGAGGGGGGTGAATAGGTGTAAACGATAAACACTCAAAAATCTTTACGTAATAAAACCCAATGCGGAAATGAAAAATAACACGCAAGATTTTTACGTGGAAAACTCC
This sequence comes from Tillandsia leiboldiana, assembly GCA_029204045.2. NCBI lineage: Eukaryota > Viridiplantae > Streptophyta > Magnoliopsida > Poales > Bromeliaceae > Tillandsia > Tillandsia leiboldiana. The sequence goes on along the minus strand of CM055060.1, from coordinate 13,719,142 downwards.
AAAACCAGGAGTAAAAAACCATGGGACCGATAACACAGTGAAATCAACTAAGATTATAACACGTACAAAGGTGATATAACGCACTCACAGACGACTCATCCTTTTTCCATACGCTCCGAGTTGATCTTCTCCACTCGCTCCGCAATGCGCCTCGAATCCACGATTTGCGTCCAACGCCGAATCCACGGCGTCCAACATCGAATCCACGACGTCTGACCGAATCCACGGTCTCCACCAAGTAGTACGTTTCGATCACACGAATCGTACCTCGCTCCGAATCCACGAGAGCGGTAGCACCTTGAATCCATAAGGCCACGCGAATCCACGCGCCGATTTTGGGGAAAATCGTTGTTTTGTTGGTGGTGATGATCCGCCGAATACTTAGATCAAAGATAGATCGGAAATGCCATCTAAGTATTCATTAATTTGATTCTACTCAAAATCTGAGTAAGAAAACCTAGAATCAAATTAATTAATATAGATGAAGAAACATAGAATTAAATCTAGTTATTTCCTTTCTTCTCTATATGTGGATCAATAAGTTTTTCATCCGTTTATTTTCCTCGTTCATTTACAGAGATAAAAAACTTATTGTGGATTACCCTAAAGAATAGAATTAGGGTTTACTTATAAGTTAGAAACCATTGGAAGTGGATAAGAATCAAAAACCAACCTTATATGGAAGTTTTCGGGTCGACAGTCCGGACTGGAATTAGTGCGATCCGGACTGTCGTCATTAAACAGAGTTTTGCCAGAAAGACAACATTCGGGTTCCGGACTGAAATCCCACGGTCCGGACTGTTCATGCAGTTTCTGCAAAATCCACGTTCGGGGTCCGGACTGAACAAGATGTGTTCCGGACTGGATTTGCGCATGAACTAACCTATGTTCGGGGTCCGGACTGTAGTACTCTGATCCGGATCCTGAACATATAAGATGTCCAGTTTTTTATTTTTATGCGATTAAAAATCCATCCAAGTGTTTCTACATAATAAGAAGTATTCGGATCACCAAACTTGTTTAGTTAGACTTACCTGATCCTTTTGAATTCTTCTTTCTTGAGATTGAGGTATATGATCCAAGCTTCTTCATCTTCAATCTTCAAGACTTAAACACTTTCACGAAATACGCCAAAACAAAATCCTTAACAGAGTGAACTCCATTGTCTTGATGTGTCTTTTGATTCCGTTGAGTTCGCTCCGTAGATGAAGTTGCCGAAGGATTCTTCTTTCTCTTTTTCGGGCATGTCTTCATCGAGTGTCCTTCAAGTCCACATTGGTGACAAGTTCATCCTTTCAGTTTAGTTGTGGAACTTGAAGCCTTCACAGTTTGGTTCTTTTTGAATCCCAAACCAACCTTGCTTGTTTGACCTAATCCAGACATACAATCAAGTTTCTTGGAACCGGTTGAACGCCTTTGTATGTCGAATTTAAGTTAATGAACTTACTTGGTCAAATCTTGGTTGGTGACATGAATTTCCTCAAATTGAAGTGCGACGATAACAGGCCTCCAATGGAATATTGTCGCTCTGCGCTACGATGCCGAAGTCGTCGCCGCCGCGGCTTCCAAAAATTCTGGGCTTCCTCCGTAAGATGCATGACAAGGTGAGCAACAACTTTGATGAAGGGCACAATGGCTAAAAAGCTCGGGCAAAACCTTAAAACCGAAGAGGAGGGGTGGTATTTATAGGCTCCACCAAAAAGAAACCAAAAAAAAAGCAAAAATGGGCTTTTTGGGCCCATTTTCGGGTGCCCGGTTGATTCGGGCGGCTACAGTGTTGGGCCCGGCCCAACACTGTGTGCACCCGAATCGCTCCGGTGCCGCCACGTGGCACGCCGAACAGCGAACAGCTGTGCGGGCCACTCAGGGACGGCCACGTGGGCCCCTTCCCGGTCAACATGTCGGTTGGCGCCCGCCAATGCGCGGGCGCCACGTGTCCGCCGGGGAACCCGCCGACCGGTCGCCGCCTCGTCGGTCGCGCGACATGGCCCCCCACGTGCGCACGCGCCCCGAGGCGCCGGCGCACCCTTCCGTGCGCCGCGCCGGATGAGCCCTCAAATCACAAGGCGACACGTGTCCCCTACACCCGGTCAACACACCCTACTTCGGAATTCCGTGGACCGCGCCGCGTGCACCGACCAACCGGAGCCTGCCACGCGTCCCCCTCCTTGGTCCATGCACCGCCGTGCTCGCCCGGTAGACCGCGCGCCTTGAGCCCGCCAATCAGGCGGCGCCACGTGTCCCTGCACCGGGTCTGTGCACCCAGCCGCGCTGCTCTATGGACCGAGCGCTGAAAACCGTCCAATGACAGGCCGCCACGTGGCATGCCGGCGGTCCACGGCCCCTCCTATGCACCAAAAGCCAGTAAAAACTTCTGGGAGTCCGTTTTTGGGCATCCGGACTCAGAATCAAACAAGCAAATAGCCCTTTTCAAGCGTTTTTCCGTGCTGAATCCATTTCCAACCTCTGTTTGGCCAAAACCTTTTCAAAATTTTAGCAAATATAGCCAAAGTCCATAACAGCTAAAGATATCACACAGGGTCCATCTGTGGCATCCCTTTGATGCACTATGGGCCAGATACACCAACACTAGGTGTTCTAACAGTGGATTCACCGGAAAAAGGTTGCATGGGAACCTGGGCCACTACACTTGGAAACAAAAGCTTGTGATAAAAAGAAATCAAAACCCTTTTGTTTCTTATAAAACCTAGCCGCGGTCTGGATCGGCTCAAGAATCCAGTTCGGATCGGCTACCCGTAGACAATTCCTGCGTTCGGGATCCGGAACTGAAATTCCAGTCCGGATCGGCTCCAACTTTTTCTTCAAAAAAATTTAGAAAAATTCTAGAAAATCCAGAAAACGATTGTAATCACTTTTGTATGTCAACTTTAAACAAAAACATCGTTTCATATCAAAAGAAATAGATTATGCTAAATCTATCAATAATATCCAAGTAATGAAACGAAAATTTATAAAAATTAAATCCTTTAAAGTTGAACAAGTTCAATAACATCAATCACGATCTAATGAGTAATGTGTTTATCAAATCATCAATTTAGTAAAGAAGATGAAGCACCAAGATCGATAGATGTTTGAAATCCCAAATAAGTTAGATAATATATCTAGTCAATTTATTGTAAGGAGTGGTTCTTTGAGCATCTTTCAATAAAAATCCCACCTTATACCAATCTTGGAATTCGACAGAGTCAAGTATTCCAAAAAGCATTATATCTAATCAACAAGAAAAACCATGCTTTGTATACATGTGGTAGCTGCACACAGTACTCGGACGACCGAGGTGGTAGCTCTTTCCTCCATGTGGTGGTAGTTTTCACACTCCTCATTGGGATGCAACTCTTTCCACATCTTTTGAGCATAAACATTTTAATAAACTCCGCCTCAATTGGCTATCAATTATTTAAGATATGAGGTATTCAACCAAAAATTGATCGCGAGTTCATACTTGACTCAATTGTCAAATAAGATAAAAACTATACCAAGAGATCATTTGAGAGAGAAATTGACTTTGACCAATTAAAAATGAACTAATTGATATAAATGATCATTGCATCAAATGAATTATCATGATATCCAAACCATAATAAATTCTTCAAAAATATGAAAGGATGCAAGTAAAGTCAATTATACTAATGCTCAATTAATGTTCTACGTACAAGCATAGATAAAGAACACAAACACAAAACAAAACCTAACCTAAGCAATGGTTTCAAAAAGTGTTATTTCAAAGAAAGCATTCCAATTGCTTTACGCAAATGAATAAACCGTTTTTGATCCAAAGGTTTTGTTAAAATGTCAGCTAATTGATCTTCAGTTGAAATATAAGAAATTTGAAGAATACTTGATTCAACTAGCTCTCTTAGAAAATGATATCTAAGTTCAATGTGTTTTGTTCTCGAGTGCAACACAGGGTTTTTAGAAATATTTATAACACTAGTGTTGTCACAAAGAATAGTTACCAAAGTTGCAGGAATTCGGAAGTCACTCAACACGCTTTTCATCCAAATGAGTTGGGTTGAACAACTACCCGCTGAAATATATTCCGCTTCGGCAGTCGAGAGTGCAATGTAGTTTTGCTTTTTACTATGCCATGCGACAAGACAATGGCCAAGATAAAAACATGCACCACTCGTACTTTTTCGATCATCCACTGATCCTGCCCAATCGGCATCTGAGTATCCTATTATGTCAAGAGTTGTTCCCATAGGATACCAAATTCCGAAATTCAATGTTCCTTTGATGTACCGGATGATCCTTTTCACCGCTTTCAGGTGAACCTCCTTTGGTGCTGATTGATATCTCGCGCAGATCCCAACACTAAAGGATATGTCCGGGCGACTAGCCATGAGATAGAGTAGACTTCCAATCATGCTGCGATAAAGCTTCTCGTCAACACTTTTACTAGGAGATTCACTTCCTAATCCCTTGTTGCTAGTTCCTATTGGAGTCGGAAAGTCTTTAGAATTTTCTAATTCGAATTTCTTCACCAACTCCCTTGCATACTTGGATTGGCACAGATGGATGCCTTCTTCATTTTGTTTCACTTGCAATCCAAGAAAATATGTTAGCTCGCCCATCATGGACATCTCAAATTTGCTTTCCATGGTTTTCGCGAATTTTGAAGCATCGTTGTTTCTTGTTGCTCCAAATACAATGTCATCGACATAGATTTGAGCCACAATAAAGTTATCCTGAAAATGCTTGACAAAGAGTGTCCGATCCGCTCCCCCTCGAGTATAGCCCTTTTCCAAAAAGTGTTTTGTCAACCTTTCATACCATGCTCGCGGTGCTTGTTTTAGACCGTAAAGAGTCTTTTTGAAACGAAAAGCATGGTTAGGTAGTTTATGGTCAATGAAACCTTTCGGTTGAGCCACATAAACTTTCTCATTTAAAAACCCATTTAAAAAGGCACTCTTAACGTCCATTTGAAAAAGTTTGATTTTAAAATGACAAGAAATCGCAAAGAGGATGCGAATTGACTCGAGACGAGCTACCGGGGCGAACATCTCATCAAAGTCTATACCTTCAATTTGTGAATAGCCCTGAGCAACTAGGCGTGCTTTGTTCCTAATGATGGTACCATCCTCGTTTTTCTTATTCTTGAGAATCCATTTAGTACCAATTATGTTGTGTTGCTTCGGAGGCTTCGTTAGTTCCCAGACTTTGTTTCTTTCGAACTAATGGAGCTCTTCCTGCATTGCTTCAATCCAGTAATCATCCTGAAGAGCTTCATCGGCGTTCTTTGGTTCTATCATGGAGACGTAACACACGACTCCACAAACCAACTGTCTTCGAGTCCTGACTCCTTCTTGTGGGTCTCCAATAATGTTTGACTCTGGATGATCCTTGGAGATACGTAGCGTTTGAGGTAACGGAGTACTCGGAGGTATGTGTGATGATTCCTGCATATCAGATAGACTAGAAGAACCATTAGATGCATAACCATTATCGGAAGAATTATTATGAGAAGATGCATTTACAGGAGTATCATCATCAAGAGACATATCAGGGGTAGATTTATCAGATGCAAAATGAAAAGCTTCATCTACTTTAACATTAAAAGATTCTACCATCGATTTAGATTCGAGGTTAAATACCCGATATGCTCTACTATTTGTAGAATAACCCATGAAAATTCCTTCGTCACTTCGAGAGTCAAATTTTTTAAGATTTTCGCGATCACATAAAATGTAACAGCGACTCCCAAAGATTCGAAAATATTTGATATTTGGTTTTCTACAAAACCATAGTTCATATGGTTTATATAAAGTTCCCGGGCGCAAATACACGATTGATTACGTAGACAACGGTGTTCACTACTTCAGCCCAAAAATGTAACGGGAGTTTCCGGTTGTGAAGCATTACACGCGCCATCTCTTGTACTACTCTGTTTTTACGCTCGACTACACCATTCTGTTGAGGTGTATAGGGTGCAGAGAATTCATGTTTTATGCCATTGGAAGTGCAAAAATTAATGAATTTTGAATTTATAAATTCTCCACCTCTATCACTTCGAACACGAACGATCTTTTCATTTTTCTCAATCATAACACGAAGACAAATCTCATGAAAAGAATCGAAAGTATCTGCTTTATCTTTTAAAAATGTTACCCATGAATATCTAGAGAAATCATCAACTAAAAGAAAAATGTACCATTTACCTCCAAAACTTGGTTGACGAGTCGGCCCCATTAAGTCCATGTGCAGTAATTCTAATGGCCGTTTGGTTCCCACGTGGTTTAAGTTCTTGTGCGTGGCCCTTGATTGTTTTCCCTTTTGACAACCTCCACACACAATGTTTTCTTTAAAAGATAGTTTAGGAACACCCTTAACCACGTCTTTGTTAGAAATTCTAGCTAGTCCTTAAAATTAATGTGACCTAGTCTTTCATGCCAAAGAGTTTCATTATCTAGAGAAACTAGGTTACAATGTTCAGAAATTTTGTTAGGAACTACATAGTAATTATTTTCAGACCTAACCCCTTTCAAAAAGAATGAATGGTCCTTATCAGTTACAATACATTCAACAGAAGAGAAATTAACTGGAAAACCATTATCGCACAGTTAACTAATGCTAATGAGGTTAGTCTTAAGTCCTTCAACAAATAAAACATCGTTCAAAACTGGACCTTCTGGAATAGTAATTGTTCCTTTTCCAACAATTTTTGAAGATCGACCGTCTCCGAAAACAACAAGTCGTCCGGAGGTTTTCTCTAAAGTTTGAAAACAATTTTTGTCACCGGTCATGTGACGGGAACATCCACTATCCAGATACCAAGATGAGTTGTCATAAGCATGCAGTGATGTATGAATGACAAGACAATGGAAGACTTCACCTTTGCGCACCCAAACCTTGCAAGTTTTGGAATACGTCGGCAATGATTGTGACATTGATTTCCTTGGTGAATGCGTCTTGTTTGATTGATTGCTTTTCTTTGATGACGTCGTCTTGTTAGGTGTACTACCAAGGTTCTTTACCTTTGAAAAATTCTCCTTTGATTTTCGGGGGTTGAACTTGTTGGTAGTTGTTGCAAGAGGCGCTTGATTTGATCGTTTCGCTTCATTCTTGCAATTGCGTCTTATGTGCCCTGCAAAACCACAACGAAAACATACCTTGAAAGTATTTGATCCTGGCCGAATTGAAGTAGGCTTGTTGTCGTTGGATGCATTGATTTTCGTCGGTGAAGGAGGAGGAGGAGCAACCGACTGAGGCACAAAAGTTGTTTTACTCGAACTAGGACTGTTTCCAGTTCAATCGTATCCAAGGCCCAAACGATTTGTTTGACCAAGACCAAGCATCTTATCCAACTTGCTCCTTCCGGAAGAGAAACGCTTCAAATCTTCCTTAAGTTGGAATATGGTCTTCGTCATCTCCATCTTCTCTTGTCGAGCCTCGGTGTAGAGCTTCAAGAAGTAATTAGCTTTATCCACCAACTTGTTGTGTTCCTTCTCGAAATGCTCGTTCTTCTCTTGAAGGGAAACATTTAACTTGTTCAAATTATCCCTTTCCACTTCAAGAGCATTTGAGACAGAAGTTGCCCTTTTAGTTTCTTCTTCAAGATCCCGCAACCTTCTTCTCAAACTCTTGTTTTGCTTTGCCACCTTCTTTGAATCCTTCAATAGTTTATGATAGGCAAAAGCAAAGTCTTCACCTTCGGAGTCGCTCGGTTCATTGTCCGTTGCATTCTTTTCATCCTGGGAGGAGTTGGATAATGAACCGGATGTACTTGCCATAAAGCACACGTAAGGTGAAGTTGTGGACGCATGGAATGCCGTCGCGTTGTTATCCTCATCACTGGAAGATGACTCATTGGAAGTTGAGGTGTCATCCCAAGTGATGGCTTGCATAGCCTTCTTCTTTGATGGATTCTTGTTGGGACATTCCGTTGAGATGTGACCGTAGCCTTGGCACTTGAAGCATTGGATTTGTCCGTCCGAGTTCTTCTTGTCTTTTGACGAACTCTCTTGCTTTCTTGAATTAAAGCTTGAAGATCCTTTGCCTTTCTTGGACTTTACGAAGGATGAGGTTTTGCTTGAATTACCCCTTCGAAAGCTGCGGCGAAATTTCCTCGTCAAGAGTGCAAGTTGCTTCTCGAAATCCTCCATTGACAGATTCTCATCACCGTCTGAGGAGGATGAATCCGCGTCTTCTTCCTTTGTTGATTTCAATGCAAAACCTGAAGACTTAGAAGAGGATGGCTTTCCAGAAGAATAGTTAGTAGGAAAAGTCATTTCATAAGTTTGAAGTGCACAAACTAATTCTTCTACACGGATTTTATCCGGGTGTTTTACTGTTTCAATGGCCGCAACCTTAGGGCGAAATCTTTCTGGAAGAGTTCTTAAAATATTTCTTACAACTTTAGATTCTGAAATTTTCTCTCCCAAGTTAGCACATGTATTAACGATATCTTGCAATCGTGTATAATAATCTGTGAACGATTCATTTTCTGCTATAAAAATTGAGTCAAATTTGCTCGTAAGCATTTGCAGTTTTTGAATCTTCACAAGGCTTGTTCCTTCATGTGTAACTTGTAGAACATCCCAGATTTCTTTCGCAGTCTCACATGCCGAGACGCGAGAGAATTCGGTTTGTGATAAAGCATTAAATAAAGCGTTAATTCCTTTGCCGTTGTAAGAAGATGCATCAATTTCTTCCTTGGTCCATTTCGACCTAGGTTTGATGGTGCGAACATCAACAATAATTTCAGTAGGATTTGTCCATCCAAACTCTATTGATTGCCATACCCGTTCATCAATGGAAATAAAAAACGCTCTCATGCGTACTTTCCAATATGCATAGTTTGTTCCATCGAAGAACGGTGGTCTATTGATGTTTCCACCTTCAACCATTGTTTACAACCCTATTCCCTCTCTGATACCACTTGTGGGTTATGTTAAATATGGATCTGAATAGGAGAAAAATCACCTAGAGGGGGGGTGAATAGGTGTAAACAATAAACACTCCGAAATCTTTGCGTAACAAAAACCCAATGCGGAAAAGTAAATAACACGCAGAGATTTTACGTGGAAAACTCCGTCACAGGAGTAAAAAACCACATGACCGATCACACGGTGAAATCCACTAAGATTAAACACGTACAAATGTGATATAACGTACTCACACAACTCAACCTTTCACCATACGCTCCTAGTTGATCTTCTCCGCTCGCTCCGCAACGCGCCTCGAATCCACGATTTGCGTCCAACGCCGAATCCACAGCGTCCAACGTCGAATCCACGACGTCAACCGAATCCACGGTCTCCACCAAGTAGTACGTCTCGAATCCACGAACGCACCTCATTTCGAATCCACGAAACAGTAGCACCTTGAGTCCACAAGGCCACGCGAATCCACGCGCTGATTTTTGGCAAAATCGTTGTTTGTTGGTGGTGAAAATCATCCGAATACTTAGATCAAAGATAGATCGGAAATACCATCTAAGTATTCATTAATTTGATTCTATAAGAAATCTGAGTTTTGAAATCCTAGAATCAAATTAATCAATATAGATGAAGAAACATAGAATAGATCTAGTTATTTCCTTTCTTCTCTATATGTAGATTTTTCTAAGTTTTTTCCGTTAATTTTTGGATTCTTAAATCATTTCCCTAAAAGATGAAATTAGGGTTTATTTATAGGTTAGAAACCTTTGGAAGAAGATAAGAATCAAAAACTACCTTATTTGGAATTTTTCGGGTCGACGGTCCGGACTGGAATAAGTTGGGTCCGGACTGTCGTCATTAAACAGAACTTTTCCAGAAAAACATGTTCGGGGTCCGGACTGAAATGTGGGTAGTCCGGACTGTTCATGCGATTTCTGCAGAATCCATGTTCGGGGTCCGAACTGAAACAGGGGAGGTCCGGACTGAAATTCCGCATGAACTAAACTATGTTCGGGGTCCGGACTGAAATGCCCTGATTCGGATCCTGAACATATTACATGTCCAATTTTTGATTTTTATGCAATTAAAAATTCATCCAAGTGTTTCTACACTATAAGAAAGTATTCGGATCATCAAAATTATTTAGTTAAACATACCTGATCCTTTTGAATTCTTTCTACTTGAGATTGATGCATGTGATCCATGATTCTTCAACTTCAATCATCAAGACTTAACCACTTCACGAAATACGCCAAAATAAAATCCTTAACAATCGTCGCGTCGAGCCCTCCGAAATGAGTACCTGCACGTCCCAAACCGAGCTTTGAAGGTCAAGATACAAAATCGACAAGGTTACCACCTCAAAAATCCCAAGTATAAAATCTGTAGAACTTTGCCTTGAAAAAGTGGGATTTTCACCTTCGAAGCAACCTCAAAAAAATCGAGGAAAACTACAATGATGTTCCTTGCGACGTGCAGATATAAATCGACTATTTGCACTCCCCGTTCCGACTCTCGGTTGCTGAGAAAACCCACAAAAACTCCGGTGCTGTCCATAATCCATCACAGAATAAGAGGTCACAGAAATGATCCTAAAAGTCGAAGAAAACCTCGAAATACTGGGAAGCTAAAAATACAAAAGTCGAAGCCTTACCTGTCGTGAAAATGTGGGCACAAGAATCACCCTAAAATTCCTTCGGGGTAGCCCAGGGGAGTCATCAGACCGAAACGCGACGAAAAGGGCAAATAAAGAAGGTGCGTCGCAGTGCGCCGAGAAAATGCAAATCTTGAAGTGCGTGTGACCAAAAATCCTGGAACTCCACCACAAAGTGTAGAACAAATGGTTGAACAAAAACCCTAAAGAACTCTCTCTGAGAAAAGGCCCAGAAAAACCACGAAATGAGGCCAAAGGGGCCTATTTATAGGCCCAGCCCAAAAGTGGGCACTGTTCGGATTCGGGCGCTCCTTTTCGAGCGCCCGAATCCAATAGTTGCACCAGCAAGCCGTGCAACACGTGTCCCCCGAACACGAAACAGCGGTGCAAGCGTGCCCGGGTGATGACACGTGTCCCGCGCCCGGTCAACCGGGTAGATGGCGCCCGCCAATGGTTGGGCGCCACGTGGCCCGCCCGCGCGACCCGCCGACCGGTCGTGCCGCCTTGCCGGTCGAGCCGCCTGCCCCCCACGCGCGAACGCACCCCGAGGCACCGGCGTGCACTTCCGTGGACCGCGCCACAAAACCCACCAATCTCCTGCTGCCACGTGTCCCCGCGCCCGGTCTATGCACCAGCGCCGGGTTCCGTGGACCGCGCATCGCGCGCCGGCCACTCCTGGGGCGCCACGTGTCCATGTGTCCCCGCGCCGGGTCCATGCGCCACCCGGCGCTACTCTGTGGACCGCGCTCAGTACACTGTCCAATAACAGGCCGCCACGTGGCACCCAGCCGGTCTACGGCGTCCTCCATACACCAGAATCCACTGAAAACTTTCGGGAGTCCGTTTTTGGGCATCCGGACTCATAAATAAACAAGCAAATAGCCGTTTTCAAGCGTTTTTCCGCACTGAATCCAAATCCAACCTCTGTTTGGCACAAAACATTTTCTAAAATTCAGCAAAAGCAGCCGAAGGCCAATCCAGCTATCGATACCTCACAGGGTCCATCTGTGGCATCCCTTTGATGCACTATGGGCCAGACACACCATCAATAGGTGTTTCACAAGTGGATTCACGGGAAAAAGCTACATAGGGTTCTAGGGCCCTACAAGTTTCTTACCCGAGTCTGTATAAGTCAGAGGTAGAGGTACCCTGTATTTTGAGTTTTCACTTTTGTACTGGACAGTCTGTGTTGTTTTTATGTTCATAGTGAGAGGACTATGTATTTTGGATCTTGGATGTATAGTGATTTCAGATGTTCAGTTTATGTTTCTATAGCTTTAGTTCTTTTTAGCTCTGATATTTGTGTAGCTATAGATCTTACTTACAGGTTGGTCGCTTCGTTTGTGTGGGCAGTCCCGTGCAGGCGGCGAATCTGTTGGAGTGCCCGGGTCGCAGTTTCGACCGCGGGGCGTGACACAGATTGCTCTAGAAAGTTGCAAATAGGAGCAAGACCAGCTTGATCAAACAATTGTGTTAAAGTAGCAGATCGTGCTCGAAGATTACGTACATTGACGTGTCGTTCACCAATGCACTCTCGCTTCTAAAAGACTTTCATGCAAAGACTGTCAATGTGTACAATATCATCTTCTAAAGGCGGAGCATTAGAAAGTGGTTCCTCAATGCATATTCCTCCAGTTCATTTCTTTCCCCTAGGCGGATTCTTCCTACCATGCTCAGTTGCAGTAGCTGGTTCTTTAACTTTTGTCGAGGCCCGAGCACCCTCGACCATGCGATCCCACTCTTTGGATTCAGTTTTCGACTCTCCAGTGGCAACGTATTCACTAACGTCTTCCTCAAGTGCACGTGAATGCTTAGTCCCATGTTTTTGTCGCCCTCCTGATCCCTTGGTACCAGTCATCAGTGTGACAAACACAAGTAGCCACGTTGAAAACATGATGAACAAGTTTTCAAAAAAAATTGCCCTGTACTGACATTTCAAATCATAGAAAATAGAGCAAAAATTTTAACCGTAGGCTGAGAAATCCCAACAATACTCCATCGTTGTCCCAAACATCGCAGCAGTACAAGGGGTAAAAAGGTACCTCGGGAACACTACCAAAAACTCGAAACAGAGCAAAGAGATCAACACAAAAATCGAAGGCGTGCCTCTCGTGAACGCGCTGCCATAAAAATCGCCTCAAAATTCAATTAGGATGATCCAGGGGACCTCGCAGACTGAAATATGACGGTAGAAGCCACAAATGAAGGAGCGTCGAAGTGCGCCACGTCGCAGAAAACGCTGATGCCGCGGGCTCCAAAAAAATCCGGGAATCCATCGAAGGGTGGAGGAGAGGGAGAGGAAGAACTTCTCTGTAGAAAGCCCTCGGAGAAAAAGCCCAGAAAAGGAGAAAAAAGCTGCTAAGGGGCCTATTTATAGGCCCAGCCCACAAAGCAGGAAAACCGGATTCGGGCGCCGGATTCGGGCGCCCGAATCCGGCCTAGCCCACTACTGTGCGCGCCCGAATCAACCTCAGCCCGCCACGTCACCAGCTCCGCGCCCCGCGCGCCCGGTGCACGCGTGCCCGCCAATCGAGGCGCGCCGCGTGGCGACGCGGTCCACGGCGGGAACCGTGGGCCGCGGTTCACGCCGGGCCAGCCGGGACACTGCGCCCGCTAATGGGCGGGCGACACGTGGCCCGAGGTGGTCCACTGTGTGCCGCGCCCAGCGCGGAATGCGCGCTGCCGCGCGTGCATTGACCGACCTATCCCCGCGCGCCACGTGTCCACCGCCTCAGCTCGCTGCGCCCGGTGCACGCACCCGATGCACCCACCAAACCCGAAGCCGCCACATGTCCCCAGTGTTACGGCTTTTGTGTTGGCATATTTCGTGAGTTGAGTCGGAGTCTTCAAGTGATCAAATTGTCAATCAGCAATCGAAGAATTAGAGAAGATTCAACAAGAGCTTAAGTTGACACTCAGTGTTTTGAGTCTTGAACATTGAAGTTGAAGAATTGTGGATCATATACATCAATCTTAAGGAAAATGGATTCGGATTGAACAAGTACGTTTAACTAAATAATTTTGGTGATCCGAATACATTTGTGTAGTTTAGAAACACTTCGATAAGTTTTCTTTGCTTAAAAATAAAAAACTGGACAAATTGGATGTTCATGATCCGGATCAGACCAATCCAGTCCGGACCCAGAACATAGTTTAGTTCATGCGCACTTTCAGTCCAGATCGGATTCCTGTTTCAGTCCGGATCGGATTCATATTTCAGTCCGGATCGGATTCATGTTTCAGTCCGGACCCCGAACTGTTTTTTCAGGAAAATTGCTGAAAAAAAGACGACAGTCCGGAACGAGTCAATCCAGTACGGACCGCCGTGCGGGAAAAATTCTGTTAAGTCAGTTTTTGATGCTTATCTCTTTCCAAAGGTTTCTAACCTATAAATAGACACTTAGGGTTCCTCAAGAACTACCGACTAATTAAGAAAACACTTGAGAGCAACCCTAGAGGCTAGGTTTTTTTATCGTTCTTCTTTTAGCCTCTTTTAGGTTAATTCGACGGTTCTTCCAAGATCTATCTTTTGTCGAATTGATCTAATCTTTGCTTAGAGATTCCATCCATGGTTCTTCAGTGATATTCTAAGCAAAGGATCACCATCGAAGCTTTTATCAAGTTTGCGTCGTGGATTCGACGTAGCATCGTGGATTCGATGTGTCGAAGGCGTTTCGTGGATTCGAAACGTGTGCTCGTGGATTCGAGTGGCGTTCGTGGATTCGAACGTGTGCAGTGGACGTGCAGTCGGTGAGCACAAGATCCGAAGAAGTTGAAGGAGGGGTTTGAGTCTGTGGAGTCAGTAATCACCTTGTTATTCTTCTATTCTTAGTGGATTGTTATTGCGTGTTGGTCCCGTGGTTTTTCTCCTGGATTGGAGTTTCCACGTAAATCTCGGTGTGCTGTTTTTATTTTCCGCATTGGTTTTTATTTTGCACTGAGATTTGTTTTTAAGTGTTACACCTATTCACCCCCCCTCTAGTTGTTTTGATAGTACCTATTTAGATCCTTGTGGATCCTTAATATTTAAAAACCTACAAGTGGTATCGGAGCGGGTTTTAGGTTTATCTATCATGTCGGGTGAAAGTGGTAATATTTATAGACCTCCTCTTTTTGATGGGACTAATTATGCGTATTGGAAAGTGCGAATGAGAGCTTTTCTCATCGCAATTGATGAGCGGGTATGGCAATCCGTGGAATACGGTTGGGTGCATCCTGTTGAGGAAGTAGGAAATTCTACTACCCCAAAACCTCGCTCTAGATGGTCCAAAGAGGAATTTGAAAGATCTTCTTACAATGGGAAAGGTATGAACGCTTTATTTAATTCTCTTTCCTCGACTGAGTTCACACGAATTTCCGCGTATGAAACCGCGAAGGAAATTTGGGATATTCTCAAAATTACACATGAGGGTACTAATCTAGTAAAAATTCGAAAGCTCCAGATACTTACAAGTCAATTTGACTCTATTCATATGGATGAGCATGAATTATTTACTGATTATTACACAAGACTCCAAGATATAATCAACACTTGTGTTAATTTAGGAGAAAAGATCCCGGAGTCGAAAGTTGTAAGAAAGATACTTCGGACTCTTCCGGAACGGTTTAGGGCAAAGGTTACCGCCATTGAAACCGTTAGTCATCCGGATGAGATGAGAGTAGAGGAATTAGTAGGTGCTTTACAAACTTATGAGATGACATTTCCTACTAATCAAGTTTCTTCCAAGTCTTCTTCTAAGCTTACAGGTGTTGCATTCAAATCTACAAAGGAAGAAGATGGTGAATCATGTTCCGACGATGAAATCTCTTTTGCCGATTTTGAAGAACAATTGGCGCGGATCATAAAGAAATTTCGTCGGAAGTTTTGGAAGAATCGAACCGATGGATCTTCATCCTCGAAACCATTTAAAGGATCATCGGGTTCTAAATCCTCTAACCTCAAAAGCTCTGCAAAACCTTCTAAAGAAAAAGATGAATTCGAAGGGGAAATCCAATGTTATAGATGCAAAGGCTACAACCATATTTCAACGGATTGTCCTTCTCCGAAATCATATAAAAAGAAGGCTTTGCAAGCGAAAACTTGGGACGATTCTACTTCCGATGAATCGACCTCAAGTAAAGAGGAAAAAGTTGTTGCCCTTCATGCTTCTCAAATTCCCTCTTCTAATATTTGCTTGTCATCATTAATTACTGACTCTACTCCTTTGATTTTGTATGAAACATCAACATCCGATGGAGAGTCATCAAGTGAGGGGGAGTCGGATAAAGAAGAACACATTGAGGCATATCAACAACTTCTTACGGAATCGAAGAAGATGGCCAAGCATATTAAGAAGTTGAGGAAGCAACGACTTGAGATTCAAGACGAGAATCATGTTTTAAAGATCAAACTTCATGATCTCGAGGAGGAATGAGAGCTTTTATTGGATAATAATAAAATCCTCCAAGAAAAGATAAATCAATCGGAAACAATCGTTAATTCCCACATTAACAAGATTGATTTTCTAGAAAAACAGTTTGAGGAATTTCATGTCACCAATCAAGCTTTGACGAAGCAAGTTCATCAACTTAAATCCGACATACAAAGGCTTTCAACCGGTTCGAAGAAACTTAATTGTATGTCCGGATCAGGTCAAACAAGCAAGGTCGGTTTTGTTGGGTTATGTATAATTGGATCTAAATAGGAGAAAAAACACCTAGAGGGGGGTGAATAGGTGTAAACAATAAACACTCAAAAATCTTTGCGATATAAAACCCAATGCGGAAAAATAAATAACACGCAGAGATTTTTACGTGGAAAACTCCAAACCGGAGTGAAAAACCACGGGACCGATAACACGGTGAAATCCACTAGAATTAAACACGTACAAGGTGATATACCGTACTCACAGACGACTCAACCTTTTCCATACGCTCCTAGTTGATCTTCTTCGCTCGCTCCACGACGCTTCTCGAATCCACGATCTGCGTCCAACGCCGAATCCACGACGTCCGACAGAATCCACGGTCTTCACCCAGTAGCACGGTTCGAATCCACGAACGTACCTCGCTCCGAATCCACGAGAGCGGTAGCACCTTGAATCCACAAGGCCACGCGAGTCCACGCGCCGATTTTGGGAAAATCGTTGTTTTTGGGTGGTGATGATCCGCCGAATACTTAGATTAGAAATAGATCGGAAATACCATCTAAGTATTCATTGATTTGATTCTACTCAAAATGTGAGTATGAAAACCTAGAATCAAATCAATCAATATAAATTAAGAAACATAAGATTAAATCTATTGATTTCCTTTCTTCTCTATTTGTGGATCTATCTATTTCGGTCGTCTTTTTCCCTTTATCGTGGTTACCCTAAAAGATGAATTAAAGGGTCTATATATAGGTTAGAAACCATTGGAAGAGGATAAGAATAAAAAACTAACCTTTTCTGGAATTTTTCAGGACGGCGATCCCGATCGGATTTCGGCGATCCGGATTGTAGTAGCGAGAAAGACAGTTTCCAGAAAAACAAAGGTTCGGGATCCGGATCGAAGTGCCTGATCCGGATCGTTCATACAATTCACCAAACACCAACGTTCGGGATCCGGATTGAAATGCCTGATCCGGATCGTTCAAATAAAATGGTAAAACCAGTGTTCGGGATCCGGATCAAAGGAGGCTACGATCCGGATTGAACTTGTGTATGAACGAACACCCTTCGGGATCCGGATTGAAAAGTCTAATCCGGATCCTGAACATGTCCCATGTCCAATTTTTGATTTTTATGCAATTAAAAATTCATCCAAGTGTTTCTACACTATAAGAAGTATTCGGATCACCAAAAATAATTAGTTAAACATACCACTACAAGAAAATTGCCCTGTAACGAAAGGAAAAGTCGTCGTTATTGCTCCTTTTTTCGTCGTTAAAAACAAATAACGACGGGATAAAATGTCGTCGTCACTCGTCGTTATTGCCTTCCTTACTAAAAGAATTAACGACGGTTTAGAAAAACCGGTCGTTATTTCTTTTTTACGACGGAGAAATTTCCGGTCGTTAATCAGTACTCATTAGTGGATCTATTGATTTCCTTTCTTCTCTATTTGTGGATCTATCTATTTCGGTCGTCTTTTTCCCTTTTTCGTGGTTACCCTAAAAGATGAATTAAAGGGTCTATATATAGGTTAGAAACCATTGGAAGAGGATAAGAATCAAAAACTAACCTTTTCTGGAATTTTTCAGGACGGCGATCCGGATCGGATTTCGGCGATCCGGATTGCAGTAGCGAGAAAGACAGTTTCCAGAAAAACAAAGGTTCGGGATCCGGATCGAAGTGCCTGATCCGGATCGTTCATACAATTCACCAAACACCAACATTCGGGATCCGGATTGAAATGCCTGATCCGGATCGTTCAAATAAAATGGTAAAACCAGTGTTCGGGATCCGGATCAAAGGAGGCTACGATCCGGATTGAACTTGTGTATGAACGAACACCCTTCGGGATCCGGATTGAAAAGTCTGATCCGGATCCTGAACATGTCCCATGTCCAATTTTTTATTTTTATGCAATTAAAAATTCATCCAAGTGTTTCTACACTATAAGAAGTATTCGGATCACCAAAAATAATTAGTTAAACATACCACTACAAGAAAATTGCCCTGTAACGAAAGGAAAAGTCGTCGTTATTGCTCCATTTTTCGTCGTTAAAAACAAATAACGACGGGATAAAATGTCGTCGTCACCCGTCGTTATTGCCTTCCTTACTAAAAGAATTAACGACGGTTTAGAAAAACCGGTCGTTATTTCTTTTTTACGACGGAGAAATTTTCGGTCGTTAATCAGTACTCATTAGTGACCGTATAAACCGGTCGTTATTGCTTTTTAACGACGGAACTTTTTAACGACGGAGAAATTTCCGGTCGTTAATCAGTACTCATTAGTGACCGTATAAACCGGTCGTTATTGCTTTTTAACGACGGAACTTTTAAACGACGGAGAAATTTTCGGTCGTTAATCAGTACTCATTAGTGACCGTATAAATCGGTCGTTATTGCTTTTTAACGACGGAACTTTTTAACGACGGAGAAATTTCCGGTCGTTAATCAGTATTCATTAGTGACCATATAATGCAACAATAGCGACCTATTCGTCGTCGCTAATAAGCTTATGATTTAGAAGTTTGTAAATTTAACGACCAATATTTTCGTCGCTAATAATTAAATTATTACGAAATAATATGACAATAACGACTAAAATTGTCGTCGCTAAAAGTAAACCTTTAGAAAAATAGTATAATAATAACGACCAGTATTTTGGTCGCTAATAAATGTACGTTTTAAAAAATGTATAATAATAACGACCAGTATTTTGGTCGCTAATAATAGTATAATAATACAATATATATATTCCCATTAAACCTATATCAACAAATACAATAGAGAAGACATTACATTCAATTAAAAATACATTCACATACACACCATTTTGTCAACATAATTATCAAAAGTATTGTCATCCAACATACAACCATCACATACACACCATTTCAAGTCTACATATAAAGTTGTCAAAATGTTTACTAAATTAAAAGTAACCACTCCAAAATAAACATGCAACCATCCATTGTGATTCGAAAGAAGAAGTAACCACTCCAAAATAAACATGCAACCGAAGAAGTAACCACTCCAAAATAAACATGCAACCATCCATTGTGCTTCAAAAGAAAAGCAGAAAAAAGATAATTGGAAATCTACTCTGTTGGCTTCAAGACGATCCTCTTTGCTCAAATACGAACATCTTCAGTTATCTGCAAAAGACCAAAGTAAATATTATTACAACATTACTAAAATAATATAAGAAATATTGAAACTTCTTGAAATAAAAAATAATATTTTAGAAAATTTAAATGAAGATATGCTTTTGGATAATTACTATTAACAATAGTAAGATTGTGTTTCTTACTCTTCAGATCGAGTCGGTCGTGGAGGAGCATTGAATTGTTGTTGTAGCATTTCCTTAATTGCTCGAAGTTCTTCCTCCATTCCGTCAATGCGACTTTTAAGTGACTCATTTTCCATTTGAGTTTCACAAAGTTTAGTATGAAGTTCCGCTCTCGAAGAATAAGGAGGTCTCAAATCATTTGCTTTTACACCACCTCCGAAACAAATCACATGATTACGACTTTGAGATCCAAAGCATTTTTCAATAAGTTCTATGTTGGAAGAAGAAGGATTTGATTGCGACGCTTCAACAATTTCATCCTTCAAAATATAGATATCAACATTAAAAAAAAATGAAACTACAAAAAGAGATAGATTATAATAAAATAAATGTAAAAAACTTACATATTTCTTGATAGTATCTTCTCCTTCTAGTTGTCCACCCTTTTTTCTAGTTTCATAAAATATTGTTGCTAAACTTGGTAGGCCTCATCCATATCTTCCATATTTTTGGGATCATTATTTAACTCCTCCATTGATATCATGTACGTGTCACGAGGTTGAGTCTTTTGCACAACATGCCAACCTTTGTTAATATGATCGGTAACATAAAATACTTGTGATACTTGACTGGCCAATACAAATGGTTCATTTGTTTTAAGCAAACGTTGGGGATTAACACTGATGAACCCATATTCATCTGTTTTAATTCCTTTTTCTTTGTCATATACGTCAAACCAATTACCCTTAAATAACACCACTCGACGGCCACCAAGATATTGTAATTCAAGAATCTCTGTTAAGACCCCATAATAATCTATTTTTTCAGTTTCACTACCAATGTCTCCAACTACAACCATTCCACAGTTTTGTGTTTTTAAATTTTGGTCGTGCTCTTCTGTATGAAACCTATAGCCATTTACTATATAACAACTATAGCAAGTCACATATTTCGTAGGTCCACGAGACAAGGAAAGTAAGTCTTCCATAACCAAACTTTTGTCCTGCTTGTACATTTGTGTAACCTACAAGTTAAATGTTAAAATTTAGATTGTTAGTATAAATTTACAATGAATGCAAATTTATACAATATATAAAAACAAGATTAGTGCTTACTCTGTTCTTAAACCACTTAATAAAGCTTTTATCTGATACTTGTATTGTACTTCTATTTTCAATGTTTGTATATTGGCTGCATATAAGAATAAAATAGGTCAACATATAATTTGTAATAAATAAGAAAATTAATCGGAATGAGTTAGAATTATATAAAAAACTTACTTCAGAAATGGTTCTACTTCTTCACAGTTCTTTAGAACATAAATATGCGCTTGCTCGAAATCATGTGTTTCTAAATCACGAGTTCTACCAGCTCCAAGTGTTTTCCGATTTGAGAAAAGATAGACAAATATCCATCAATTTTATTATGTCTATTGTCATAATTGCGTTCCGGACGATTAAATTTTGTCTCAACACCATGAAGATATCGTGAGCAAAATGTCATACATTCATTCGCAATATACCCTTCTGCAATTGATCCCTCCGGACGAGCCCTATTGCGTATACTAGACTTTTGTGTGTACAAGTTTCGCTCTATTGGATACATCCATCTGTATTGGACAGGCCCACCAAGCTTAGCCTCATTTGCTAAATGGATTACCAAATGTATCATGACATCAAAAAATGAAGGTGGAAAAACTCTCTCCAACTTTCAAAGAGTTATTGGAATTTGAGATTCAATCTGATTCAAATCATTCAAACTTATTGTCTTAGAACCCAATACTGTAAAGAACACAGATAACTCAAGAAGTGCCTCATAAACTGTTTTAGGAAGGAGACCACGTAATGCTAGAGGTAGTAGACGTTGAAGAAGAACATGACAATCGTGACTTTTTAATCCTGAAATCTTGTGCTCTTTAAGATTCACACAATGCGAAATATTTGATGAAAATCCATCTGGAAGTTTTAGTTGCTTAAGAAAAAGGCAAAATCGATGCTTCTCTTCTGAAGATAATGTGTAACATGCAACAGGAAGTATAAACTTACTCCCATCTTGAATTGGGTGTAATTCTGGCCTTATGTTCATTGCTTGCAAATCAAGACGCGTTTTAATTGTGTCTTTTGTTTTTCCCTTGGTATCCATGAATGTCCCAACAAAATTATCATTTATATTTTTTTCAATATGCATCACATCCAAATTATGTCTCAACAAAAGATCTCTCCAATATGGAAGCTTAAAGAATATGCTCTTTTTATTCCAATTATCCCCTCGAATATCATGTGATATTTTTTTCTTTTTATTAGCAGCCTTAGTTAAATTGATCCCCTCAAGATCTTCAACTTGTTCAAGAATATCATTGCCAGTAAGTAGTTTTGGTGGTAACCTTCTCTCCTTTGTGCCATCAAATGAAGATTTGTCATTCCTCCATTTATGATTGGCAGATAAGTAGCGTCGATGTCCCATATAACATTGCTTGCCACCATTGACTAATCTAATTGAAACAGTGTTCTTATTGCAACAAGGACATGCCAATTTACCCTTAGTGCTCCATCCAGATAAGTTGCCATATGCAGGAAAGTCATTAATAGTCCACAAGAAAGCTGCACGCATTTGAAAATTTTGACGTGTTGACGCATCAAATGTTTCAATACCTACTTCCCATAAGTCCATTAACTCCTCAATCAAAGGTTGGAGATAGATATCAATTGCATCTCCAGGACCTGAAGGTCCTGGAATGAGCATCGATAATATAAGATTAGGTTCCTTCATACACATCCATGGTGGTAAATTGTATGGTATTAATATTACTGGCCAAATACTGTATGGTTTTCTCGTATCTTCAAAGGGTTGGAAGCCATCACTTGCAAGACCAAGTCTTATATTTTGAGGCTCTAAGGCAAATGATTCATATAGTTTATCAAAAAATTTCCATTCCATCGCATCAGCAGGGTGTCTCATAATTCCATCATCTACTCTTTTATCAAAATGCCATCTCATAAAAGAAGCTGTCTTTGTGGACATGAATAATCGTTGAAGCCTAGGCTTCAATGGAAAATAACGCAATATCTTTTATGGTATTTTTTTACCTTTTGCATTATACTTGATTTTCTCATTTTTTGTATCACTCTTCCATCTAGAAGCACCACAAACTTTACAATGATTAGATTCTTCGTCGTCTTTCCAATATAACATACAATCATTTACACATGCACATCTATTTTTTTATAGGAGAGCCCCAAATCCTGAATAATCTTTTTTGCTTCATAATAGGAATCTGGTAAAGTTGATCCTTCAGGAAGAAAATTTTCATTTAATAGTTGTAGTAACATGGTAAATGATGCATTACTCCACTTTCCAAGACTCTTGATATGAAGTAATTTTATTAGAACTGACAATTTGGAGTTCTTAGAACCAGAGTATAATGGTTGATTAGACTCTCTTAATAATTTATAAAATTTTTTAGCTTCATCATTGGGTTCCTCTTCATGCACTTCATGACTTGAGACACCAATGCTTTCGGGGTTCATACCGAGATCACTAAAATCCGGATATAAATCTCTTATAATATTCTCCACCTTGTTATCACTCTCATCTTCTTCTGTTTCCTCATTATCTTCATCATCAGATTCAGATTGAGACTCACATGATTTTTCCCCATGATGATACCAAAAAGTATAACTACGAACGATTCCATAAACTTTTAAATGAGTTTCTACCATCTCACGAGTTCCTGAATCAGTGTTATTACACTTAACACAAGGACATCTGATTTCATTATTTTCTCCAGTTCTTTTAAATGCAAAACTAAGAAAACTTTGAACACCCTTATCATTTGCCTCATTTAGTCGATCATCAACCAGATCTATCCAATCCTTATTAGGTGCCATTCTTTTTTTAATCGGTAAAGATTAAAGTTCAAAATTACCTAAATAAGATAGAGTCGATAAGCAACTTCACATAAAATTACTATAATATAACGGAATAGCAAAATTACATACAATCTTATATAAGTCTAATTACATACAATCTAATATAAGTCTAATATAAGTCTTTTGCACAAAAAAAAAAAGAAATTAATACTAGTAGGTAGTTTCCATTTAAGAACCACAAATAGGTGAAAGGAAGAGCAAAAAACAAAAAAAATGAATGTTTACGTCCTTTTTCACTTGCAGATTGTTGGTGAAAAGAACAAAAAAAAAAAGAAGTTAATACCAGTAGGTAGTTTCCATTTAAGAAGAGCATAATGTATGAATGTTTACGTCCAGTACCTATAGCAAAATTACATACAATCTAATATAAGTCTAATTACATACACCTTGACATAAAGGCTCACATCCTACTTTTAATACTTACACTCGACCAAACCCAAACTTAGGGTGAGCATCATGCTCAGTAGGTCGAAAGGACTCAGATGCTCACCATGAGGGTGCAGCCAACCTGCTGGAACAGCGTAGGGGCCATCTAGTGCTCATTTAGGCATAGCTTACTAGATCTTCTAAAATACTCAGTCATTTGCTGAAGTAGAGTGAGCATCAAGCTCCAGGGATCATGAGGACACAAGGGCTTGCTCTAACAAAGCTACAAAGGTGCTGGAACAGTGCAAAAGGCAACATAGCATAGGCTAGGGCTTGGCATGTGGGATCAATTAATCCACCTGGTCATCTGCCAAAGTAACTCGAGTTAAAGCTACTCTGCGTAGAAGATGAGTCAGGTGTAATTCTTCTCTTGGTTAATGAATCCTATTTTACCCGAATTTTTCTGTTTTGGTTTTTCTCCGTGTTGTATCGGTTCCAATTTTTGTTAAGAAGGCGGATTTATGGTAAAAATTCAAATTGATGTTTTCGTTGCAGAATCCTAACACTAGGAAATACCGGAGCAGATTGCAGTACTAGAGCGGGTTGCAAATTCATAAAATCTAATACCGAAACGAATACCTGGTATAATAAATAAAAATAATAATATTTAGCTGATCTAGTTAATTTTAACATAAGCAAATCAAATTAACTGAAGCTGATCAAATCCAATCATTCAATCTACAAAATATCAAAAATTGAATCAATATTACAAAACATACTGATTTAAATCTCAAAGTCAAACTTCAATGTGATTTTTTTTATTTTACTATCAGAAACAATTATTAAATTGGACATTATTTTATTATCATTTAAATGATTTATTTTACTATTCGATTCAACAAAATAAAATTATAATATAATTAATTATAATATTTTTAATCATGAAGTGATAAAATAAAAATACCTACACTCGACCAAACCCAATTTAGATGCAAGCATCATGCTCAGTGGGTCGAAAGAACCTAGAGGCTCACCAACTAGGTGCTGTGGGGAAACCAGAGACATTGCCGGAGCAACGTGGCTCCAAAAATATAAGCTTAAAGAGCTCTATTTGCAAGATCTCTCCATCTACTCAGCCATTTGCTGAAGTAGAGTGAGCATTGTGCTCAGGAGGTTGAAAGGAGTCGAATGCTCACTTGCTAGTTGACCAGAACCAATTTGGCTCTCTCGGGCATTTCCCCGAACACAAGGTGTGCAACAAGCAAATGCATAAACTCGAAGAATGCGCATAATGATCATTAGATAGGGAAGTCTCTCTGAGGGGTGAGCATGTTCCACATAGCGTGCCATCCTCGACCAGATGACGTAAGGAATGTTTAAGTTTGCTCCCATTGCCGCTGTGGGGTTTCCAAGAAGATAAAGGAATAACATCCTATCCCACCGAAGAACCTTTGTATTCATATTTGGAAGGACGTTATAACAAACAATGAAGTTCAAGTAGCGATACTCTGGTCGAAACTCTTTTGAAAAGACGGAGTTTCCTGCCGACAGAGTATCTGGAAGACAGATTCCATCAACTACCACTCTCCAGGAGTTGGTGGTGAAGGTTTGACTCTTCAGATAATGAGCCCCATCAGCTCTGGCCGTCATTCCTAACGCCTCTCCAATCAGTTGAGGGGTTACTTTAATCTTAACATTCTTAACCAATGTTTGAAATTCTCGACGTCCGCTCTCCTGATCAACTAGATAGCAAGCATTTTGATAAAACATCCTTACTGAGTGAAGACAATACCCAGTGGTCTCGGGAAAATTGCAAATGGGAGCAAGACCTGTCTGGTCATACAGAGTCCCAAAAAGCGAAGAACGTTCCCTCAAGGCTTTGACATTAACATGTCTTTCGCCAATTCATTCCCTGTTCTCAAAATCCTTTATCCTAGCAGAGCTGATAAAGTCTTGTGGAGGAGGCTGGCTAGCAACTGGTTGCTTAATGGAAATTCCTCGAGCACTCCCTCTCTTGCGGGCAACACTTTTTCTTTTTGTTTTCACAGAAGTTTCTTCCATTGGAGCTTTTCCTTTTTCAGCACCAGTAGGTGGAGCCTTTGATGTTTCTGCAGGCGCTTTTCCTTTCGAAGCAGTGGGTGTAGTTGCTTCAACTTGAAGCTCATCCCAATCGATCGATTCCGTCTCAGAGTCCGTATCGGAATCATCCTTTGTTTTCTTCGCCTTCTTAGCCTTCTTGGGCTTGATAGTATCTCTTGTATGAACCATAGTAGCCAGAAGAAAAATGATCCAGGTGATCACCATTGCTACTAGTTTCTTGTGAGAAATAAGGTCCTGTGGGAAACAACTCAAGAACACGAAAAATTGTTAATTTTCAAAAATTTGAAAAATTGTACCCAAACAATCATTATCGTGTAAAGAGACTAAGAATCAAATTAGTTTTGCAAAAAGAATTTTAAAAATAGATCAATCGCATGATTTTTAAAAATTCCCATTATATGCCCTAAAATCGAAATTTTTGAAATCGAAGGCCAAAAATCCGTTTATCATTAGAATACCTAGCATATAATCAAAACTAATCTACCCAGAGTTCTTATTTCAAAAGAAATTTGATCAAAAACCATCCATAAACGAAAAAGATACAGAAATTTCATCACGTTTTGAGGAAGAATATGAAAAACTGTGAAAAACCGAGATTTTGATCAATAAAACTTACTTGGAATCGAAGAACTTGAGTTTGAAAGCTTCCAAGATGGATGAATTCTAGAGAGAGAAGCTCTGGAGACTTTTGAACAAAAGATTGAAGTAAAAAGAAATCAAAACCCTTTTGTTCTATATAAAACCCTAGCCGCGATCCGGATCAGTTCGTGATTCCGATCCGGATCGGCTACCCGCAGAGAATACCTGCGTTCGGGATCCGGATCGGCTTGTCCAATCCGGATCGGCTCCAACTTTTTCTTCAGAAAAATTCAGAAAAAATCTAGAAAATCCAGAAAAAGATTGTAAGCACTTTTGTATATCAACTTTAAATGAAAATCATCGTTTCATACAACAAGAAATAGATTATGCCAAATCTATCAATAACATCCAACAAATGAAACGAAAATTTATAAAAATTAAATCCCTTAAAGTTGAACAACTTCAATTACATCTAACTTGATCTTATGAATAACGCCTTTATCAAATCATCAATTCGGTAAAGAAAATGAAATACAAAGATCAATAGATGTCTGAAATCCCAGATAAGTTAGATAATATATCTAGTCAATTTATTGAAGAGAGTAGCTCTTTGAGCATCTTTCATTAAAATTCCCACCTTATACCAACCTTGAAATTTTGACAGAGTCAAGTATTTCAACATGCATTTTATTTAATCAAACTTGAAAAACCTTGCTTGGTATACATGTGGTAGCTGCACACAGTACTCGGACGACCGAGGTGGTAGCTCTTTCCTCCATGTGGTGGTAGTTTTCACACTCCTCATTGGGATGTAACTCTTTCCACATCTTTTGAGCATAACACTTTTTCTTTGACTCCCCCTCAATTGGCTATCAATTATTTAAGATATAAAGTATTCAACCAAAAATTGATCTCGATTTCATACTCGACTAAACAGTCAAATAAGATAAAAACTATACCAAGAGATCATTGAGAGAGAAATTCACAAAGATGATTTAATTCACATAAATGATCATTGCATCAAATGAATTATTATGATATCCAACGCATAATAAATTTCTAAACATATAAAAAGATGCAGTTAAAGTCAATAAAACTGATGCTCAATTAATGTTCTATGTCTAAGCATAGATAATGAACAAAAACACAAAAACAAAACCTAACCTAAACAAGAGTTTCAAAAAGAGGTTATTTCAAGGAAAGCATTCCAATTGCTTTACGCAAATGAATAAAACATTTTTGATCCAAAGGTTTTGTTAAAAAGTCAGCTAATTGATCTTCAGTTGAAATGTAGGAAATTTGAAGAATATTTGATTCAACTAGCTCTCTAAGAAAATGATATCTAAGTTCAATGTGTTTTGTTCTTGAGTGCAACACAGGGTTTTTTGAAATAGTTATAGCACTAGTATTGTCACATAAAACAGTTACCGAAGTTGCTGAAATCCGGAAGTCGCTCAACATGCTTTTCATCCAAATGAGTTGAGTTGAACAACTACCCGCTGAGATGTATTCCGCTTCGGCAGTCGAGAGTGCAATGCAGTTTTGCTTTTTACTATGCCATGCAACAAGGCAATGGCCAAGATAAAAACATGCACCACTCGTACTTTTCCGATCATCCACAGATCCTGCCCAATCGGCATCTGAGTATCCAATAATATCTAGACTTGTTCCCATAGGATACCAAATTCCGAAATTAATGGTTCCTTTGATGTACCGGATGATCCGTTTCACCGCTTTCAAGTGAACCTCCTTTGGTGCTGATTGATATCTCGCGCAAATCCCAACACTAAAGGATATATCCGGGCGACTAGCTGTGAGGTAAAGTAGCCTTCCAATCATGCTGCGATAAAGTTTCTCGTCTACATTCTCACTAAGAGATTCACTTCCTAATCCCTTATTGCTAGTTCCCATAGGAGTAGGAAAATCTTCAGAATCTTCTAATCCGAATTTCTTTACCAACTCCTTTGCATACTTGGATTGACACAGATGGATGCCTTCACCATTTTGTTTCACTTGCAATCCAAGAAAGTATGTCAGTTCGCCCATCATAGACATCTCAAATTCGCTTTCCATGGTTTCTGCGAATTTAGAAGCATCATTATCCTTTGTTGCTCCAAATACAATGTCATCGACATAGATTTGCGCAACAATGAAGTTATTTTGATAATGCTTCACAAAGAGAGTCCTGTCTGCTCCCCCTCGAGTATAGCCCTTCTCCAAAAGGTGCTTTGTCAACCTTTCGTACCACGCTCGCGGTGCTTGTTTTAAACC
The DNA here is from genome assembly GCA_029204045.2 of Tillandsia leiboldiana. Classification (NCBI taxonomy): domain Eukaryota; kingdom Viridiplantae; phylum Streptophyta; class Magnoliopsida; order Poales; family Bromeliaceae; genus Tillandsia; species Tillandsia leiboldiana. The sequence continues at coordinate 13,690,421 of CM055060.1, read as the reverse complement.
GTAAAGAGCCTTTTTCAAACGAAAAACATGGTTAGGTAGTTTACAGTCTACAAAACCTTTCGGTTGAGCCACATAAACTTATTTAAAAATCCATTTAAAAATGCGCTCTTAACGTCCATTTGAAAGAGTTTTATTTTAAAGTGACAAGCAATAGCGAATAAGATACGAATGGACTCGAGTCTAGCTACAGGGGCGAACGTTTCATCAAAGTCTATACCTTCTATTTGAGAGTAGCCTTGAGCAACTAAACGTGCTTTGTTCCTGATGATGGTACCATCCTCATTTTTCTTGTTCTTGAAAATCCATTTAGTACCGATCACATTGTGTTGCTTCGGAGGCGTCGTCAATTCCCAGACTTTGTTGCGTTCAAACTGATGGAGCTCTTCCTGCATTGCTTCAATCCAGTAGTCATCCTGAAGAGCTTCATCGACGTTCTTTGGTTCGATCATGGAAATGTAACAAGCGAATCCACAAACCAACTGTCTCCGAGTTTTGACTCCTTCTAGTGGGTCTCCAATGATGTTTGATTCAGGATGATCCTTTGAGATGCGTAACGTTTGATGTAATGGAGTACTCGGAGGTACATGAGATGATTCCTGCACATCAGATAAACTTGAAGAACCATTAGATGCATCATTAATATTGGAAGTATTATCATGAGAAGATGCATTTACAGGAGTATCATCATCAAAAGAGATATCAGGGGTAGATTTATCAGATGCAAAGTGGAAAGCTTCATCTACTTTAACATTTATGGATTCTACAATCGTTTTAGATTCCAAGTTAAATACCCGATATGCTCTACTATTTGTAGAATAACCCATGAAAATCTCTTCGTCACTTCGAGAGTCAAATTTTCCAAGATTTTCGCGGTCACGTAAAATGTAACACCGACTCCCAAAGATACGAAAATATTTGATGTTTGGCTTTCTACAAAACCATAGTTCATATGGTGTATTTAACGTTCCCGGGCGCAAATAAACTCGATTAATAACATAGATTGCAGTGTTCACAGCTTCAGCCCAAAAATATAACCGTAAATTCCGGCTATGAAGCATAACACGTGCCATCTCTTGAACAACCCTGTTTTTGCGCTCGACTACACCATTCTGTTGAGGTGTATAGGGTGCTGAGAATTCATGTTTAATGCCGTTGGAAGTGTAAAAATCAATGAATTTAGAATTTATGAATTCTCCACCTCTATCACTTCTAACACGAATGATCTTTTCATTCTTTTCAATCATAATACGAAGGCAAATCTCGTGAAAAGAATCAAAAGTATCAGCTTTCTCTTTTAAAAATGCTACCCATGAGTATCTAGAGAAATCATCAACCAATAAGAAAATATACCATTTACCTCCCAAGAATGGTTGACGTGTCGGCCCCATAAGATCCATATGCAATAATTCCAATGGCCGTTTAGTACCAACATGGTTCAAGTTCTTGTGTGCAGTCCTAGATTGTTTTCCCTTTTGACAACCACCACACACAATGTTTTGTTTAAGTGAAAGTTTAGGAACCCCCTTGACCACGTCTTTGTTTGAAATTCTAGCAAGTTCCTTAAAATTTATGTGACCTAGCCTTTCATGCCAAAGTGTTTCATAATTCAAAGAGGCTAAGTTACAATTTTTAGAAATTTTATTGGGAACAACATAACAATTGTTTTCAGATCTAACCCCTTTTAAAAAGAAAACATGGTCCTTATCAGTTACAATGCATTCGACAGATGAAAAATTAACTGAAAAACCATTGTCACAAAGTTGACTGATACTTATGAGGTTAGTCTTAAGGCCATCAACAAATAACACATTATTTAGAATCGGGCCATCTGGAATAGCTACTGTTCCTTTTCCAACAATTTTGGAAGACTGACCGTCTCCGAAAACTACAAGTCCTCCGAAAATTTTCTCAAAATTTTGAAAATAGTTTTTGTCACCGGTCATGTGATGGGTGTGAGGACCCGGAAATTCCCACGTTTGGATTACTGTTGGATCTGCGGCTTCTAGAGACCCATGTTGGGTGTTAGAGGTGTTTGCGCGCATATTGGACCCAAGATTTGGACTCGGCATGAAAAACGGATCAAGTTTGCTTTCCCGGGAATTTTTGAGAAATTTTTTGAAGTGGAATTTGGCAAATCGGACTTCGGATTTGGATTCAGCGCGCGAAAACGATCGAAACGGGCTATTTACTTGTATTTTTCGGAGTCCGGATGCGAAAACACGCATTTCGAGGTCTTTGGTACTGTTCCGGCCGCCGGAGGGGCGCCGGCGGCGGCGGCGGGCGGCGGAGCGCGGCGGCTGGCGGCGGCGGAGGCGCGCGGTCCACCGCGGAGGCGTGCACCCGGGCGGAGGACGCGTGGCGCCTTCAGGTTGGCCGGCGCAGCGGGCGCGGTCCACGGAGGAGGCGCGGGTGCACGGTGGCCCGGGTGCGGACACGTGGCCGAGCGTGGTTGGCGGGTCCTGGTGCGCGCGGTCCACGCTGCGGCTGGAGCAGGTGGCCGTACGGCGGGGCGGTTGGGAAGCAACGTGGGGGCGCCACGTGGCGCCCCGCGATTGGCCGGGCGCAGCCACCCCACGCCCGCGTGTCGGCCACACGTCGCTCCGCGATTCGCGGGCGCGCGTACGCCGGGCGCGGGGAGTGTCGGTGGACGCGTGGCGGGCCTGGGGGCTTTCGGGCGTGAACAGTAACGGGCCCGGCCCGTTACTGTAGCAGCCCGGAAGTGCCAAGCGCCCGAAACTTTGGGCCAAAAGTCCAAAATTCGGATTTTCGGGCTGGGCCTATAAATAGCTGTATTGTGGGGGAGTTTTGCCCTCTTTCCCGAGCTCCCCTGCCCATGGCCCCTTTAGCAAAGTTGGAGATCTTCATCTTGCGCATCTTCTGGCAGAGGCCCGGATTTTTTGGAAGCCGCGGCGTCGACGACTTCGGCATCGGAGCGCAGTGTGGCGATTTTTCATCGGAGGCCCGTTATCGTCGCAGTTTGATCTGGGAGGTCTATAGAGCTACTCCGTCAGTATTTTTGGACGATTTCTGCGGCGTTGGAATCACGAGAGGTACGTCTTCGACTTTCGTGTTGATCATCTTGCTGGATTCAGAGTTTATGACACGGTTTTCGAGGCATTTCTAAGCCGCTGTTTTCTGGTGGAGTTTTTGGACAGCGGCCCCTTGCCGGAATTTTATCTCCGCACCCGAGTGTCGGATCGAGACGAGCCTATACACTTTTTGGATCTACTCGTCGCAAGGATTATCATTGTATTTTTCTGGGATTTTTCTGAGGCTTGCCCGAAGGTATACTATTCCCCTTTTATCTGTGTTTGAGTTTACAGTTGTGTGGTTGTGAGTATTTGCGCACCTGTACTGTGGAATTTGTAACTTGGCCTACGGGGCTCGGATTTGGGCGTGCAGGTACCCGTTTCGAAGGTCTCGACGAGACGCTCGCTGTGATATTTTTATTGGAATTTTTGGAGTTCGTTTTACAGGTGAAAATTTCGCATTAAGGGGACTGTTCCCAGCAGATTTGTGATGCTTGGATTTTATGGAATTAAGTGTAACTTTGGGTTGTGTTTTTGTACCCAGGAGGTATTGATCACTATTCCTGTATCGTTGGATTGGTGGGTGTGTAGAGATATCTGTTTCTGAACTTTCTCAGCTGTGCGACTCTGGACAGTTAGCATTTTCAGGTGGGTGGCCTTGTCTCCAAGATTGATGGACTGTGCTTTAAATCTGCTATAGTAGGACTATGCATGATAGTGAAATGCTTGTGCAGCATGATAGAATGTAGGAATTGCTATTCCTTGTATTATCTGATGGTATTGTCATCTCCTTGCTTTCTACCATCTGTAAATTATAGTTATTGGAACTTGACCTAGCACCCCGTCATATGTTGCATGTGTAACCAGACTAGTAGAAAACCCTCACTTGGGCTAGGGTTATTTCTGCTTTAGACATCCACACTTCTACTTTCCTGGACATAGTGTTCTTCCTCGCCCGGGTAGTGGGCCGAGTGGTCAGGAGTTATCTTTTAGTGTGGGATGCATGTTACACTCGTGCTTGGGAGCAGAGTGGAGTCTGGTAGATGTAGTTGGTTGTTCATCTGTAGCGGGAGCCGTTTGGGTAGACGGCGGTCCCGAGATGTTTTATTTTTCTTGTTTTATCTGTCGCCGCTGTGATAGAGGCAGCGGTAGATCAGTGTTAGCAGGACCTTAAACCCAGAACCTTTTTGGACACACATATGATTTTTGTCAACCAAATATTTTCTTCCAAGCATCGTAGGGTCGCCTGAGTCTGTTCCTGTTTGATTGGACGAAGGCATTAGCCCTTCGAGGCTTAGATGTAAAACTTGGTTTCAACGGTTTTCCTAAAAAGAACTAAAAATCATTAAATATGGATTTCTTACAGATCAAAGGGCTTCAGTAAGAAATGTCACCTTTTCCTATAAATTAACCACCCGAGATGATTCGAGTGGTCTGGGTTCTAAGGTCTGCCTTCTTCTTGGGACGAGAACAACGAGAGGCTATGCCTAGAGCCTGTTCTTGTTTGATTTGGATTGTAGGTTCTAGTCTTTCGGGGTTCCCGGACCCTTCCTCGTGTCAGTGGTTGCGATGTTGGCCTGTTGAGGCAGTTGTTCGCAGTGGATGCGGTGTTGGCCTGTTGAGGCAGTTTCTCGCAGTGGATGCGACTTTGTGCTATGAGTTGGTAGAGTGTGATCTAGAGGTTGTTTTTCTGATTTAGTGGTGGAGGTGGTTCTCCCACTTAGCTTTGAGGATCTTGGGGTTCTGGCAGATCGAGTCGTGGAGGTTTCCCGACTCAGCCATGGTCGTGCATTTATCAGATTGAGTCGTTGAGGGTTCTCCGACATAGCTGTGAGAGTGTTTTGGGCTATTCCTGTTCGAGTCGAGGTTCTTTTTCCGACTGAGTTGTGCTTTGAGCTTGGAGTTACCGATCTGTTTGATCGTGGATCATAGCCTGCATGAGCCACATTTGAGCTTGACAGAGATACTTTACAGAGATACTTGAGATGGGTTACTTTTTACTCGAGCGGGTCGCTCCCCTCGAGTGCCACTACGGAGTAGGCGAGACCGGGTTGTTATACCGGCGTGAGATTGAGCTTTTCTATCGCGACTTGTCGTTGCATTTGTCCCTCTGGCTGTGCTGGTGTTGGCAGTCATGGACGCCCTACGTAAGTCCGCTCCTCCGGGACGTAACGGCAGTAGATCCTACGTAAGTCCGCTCCTCAGGGACGTAACGGCAGTAGGTTGGCGCAGGTTTGACTGGACCCGAGGAGGCAGTCAGTTCAGATTGGGTGATCAGAGATGAGAGTTAGTTATGGCATCATGTTCTTTCTGTCCCACTCTTTGAGCATCTAGATAGAGGCATAGTAGCTGTAGAGTTTACTTTTCCCAGCTTTCCTTACAGCACTGCTTTTGTTACTTTATTCCTCTAGTGGACTTAGTGGGCAGACCGTCGGGCTTGTTGGCGGCACCCACTGAGAACTACTTGGGACGTAGTTCTCACACCCGTTGTGGTGTATTTTCCCACAGGGACTTCTACTCCTGTTCCTGTTGTTCCTGTTGCTGATCCTTCTGACCGAGGCGAGGGAGTCGCGAGCTAGTTCCCTACCCGTCGTTGGAGTGCAGCGGTACCCCTTCAGAGGAGAGATTCAGTAGATTAGTTATTTCATTTTCTTCCTTTGAGAGACTATTGTAGTGAGGATTGTTATGTATTGAGAGCCCGTACACTGTTGTATTTATTGGAATTACCTCCCTGTTGAGTTCTGATTCTTGTATATGAGGTTGTTGTCTGATTATCATTTTTGGGAGACGGACATTGTTGTATTATTTCCAGTTGTACAGTGATTGATTTAGTTATACAGCAGATTTTTATCTATAGCTCTGATATCTGTTTAGCTGTAGTACTTTTCTTGCAGGTTGGACGCTTCGCCTATGCGGGTTTGGCATAGGTGGCGGATCTGTTGGCGAGCCGGGTCGCAGTTTCGACCCCGGGGCGTGACAATGGGAACAATCGCTATCCAGATACCAAGACGAATTATCATATGCATGCAAGGAAATATTTGTAACAAGACAAGGGAAGACTTCACCTTTACGTACCCAAACCTTTCGAGTTTTGGTGTACGTCGGAAATGATTGTGAAGTTGATACCTTTGGTGAAAGCGTCTTGAATGATCCATCGCTTTTCCTTGACGTCGTCGTCTTGTTTGATGAACTACCGAGGCTCTTTTCCTTCGAATAATTTGCATTTGATTTCCGAGGAATTGCCCTTTTGGTAGTCGTTGCAAAAAGTGCTTGAGTTGAGCGTTTGGCACCCATCTTGCAATTTCTTCTTATGTGCCCTGCAATACCACAACGAAAACATACCTTGATGCTTGACGATTCCGAAGAGGGGGAAGTAGGTTTGTTGTCGTTGTTTGTCATCAATTCCGGTGTCGGAGGAGGAGATACCGACTGGGGCACAAAGACTGTCCCAACCGAACTAAAATTGTCGTTAGTTCGATTGTATCCGAGGCCGAACTTGTTTGATTGACCAAGACCAAGAAGCTTATCCAACTTACTCCTTCCTGATGAAAATCGCTGTAAGTCATCCTTGAGTTGGAGAATGGTCTCTGTCATTTCCAATTTTTCCTGTCGAGCCTCGCCGTTGAGCTTCAAGAAGTAATTCGCTTTGTTCACCATATCTACATAGTTCTTCTCGAATTGCTCATTGGACTCTTGAAGTGAAGCATTTGCTTTTATCAGATTATCCCTTTCCACTTCAAGATCGGTCGAGAGAGAAGTTACCCTTTTTACTTCTTCTTCGAGATCCTGCAATCTCCCTCTCAACCCCTTGTTTTGCTTAGCCAGTTTCTTTGAATCCCTCAAAAGTCTGTGATAGGCTAGAGCAAAGTCTTCACCTTCTGAGTTATCCGATTCATCGTCCGTTGCAATCTTTTCAACAGTGGAGTTGGACAATGACTCGGATGTACTAGCCATTAAGCACATGAAGGGTGGAGATGTGGACGCGTGGAACGCTGTTGCGTTATCTTCTTCATCACTTGACGATGACTCATTTGACGATGAGGTGTCATCCCAAGTGACGGCTTGCATCGCTTTCTTCTTTGACGGATTCTTATTCGGACACTCCGTTGAGATATGGCCGTACCCTCGGCACTTGAAGCATTGGACTTGTCCTTCTGAGCTTTTCTTATCCTTAGAAAAACCCTCTTGCTTTCTTGGTTTGAAACTTGAAGAACCTTTGCCTTTCTTCGACTTTACGAAGGATGGAGTTTTGCTTGAGTTACCACTTCGAAAGTTTCGGCGAAATCTTCTTGTCAAGAGAGCAAGCTGCTTCTCAAAGTCATCCATAGATAAATTCTCGTCATCGCCTGAGGAGGATGAATCCGCGTCTTCTTCTTTTGCAGTTTTCAAAGCAAAACCTGAAGACTTAGAAGAGGATGCCTTTCCAGAAGAATAGTTAGTAGGAAAAGTCATTTCATAAGTTTGTAATGAACCAACTAATTCTTCTACACGGATTTCGTCCGGGTGTTTAATAGTTTCAATGGCTGTAACCTTGGAACAAAATCTTTCAAGAAGAGTTCTTAATATTTTTCTTACAATTTTAAATTCTGGAATCTTCTCTCCCAAGTTAGCACATGTGTTTACGTTGTCTTGCAATCATGTATAGTAATCTGTGAAAGATTTATTTTCTGCCATGAAAATAGAGTCAAACTTGCTCGTAAGCATTTGCAGTTTCTGAATCTTCACAAGGTTAGTTCCCTCATGCGTAACATGAAGAACATCCCAGATTTCTTTCGCAGTCTCACATGCCGAGACGCGAGAGAACTCAGTTTGCGACAAAGCATTAAATAAGGCGTTAATCCCTTTGCCATTGTAAGAAGAAGAATCTATCTCTTCCTTGGTCCATTTCGACCTAGGTTTGATGGTGCGAACATCAGCAAGAATTTCAGTTGGATTAGACCATCCTAATTCAATTGATTGCCACACCCGTTCGTCGATGGAAATTAAAAAGGCTTTCATCCGTACTTTCCAGTAGACATAATTTGTTCCATCGAAGAACGGGGGTCTGTTGATGTTTCCACCTTCAACCATTGTTTACAACCCTATTCCCTCTCTGATACCACTTGTTGGGTTATGTATAATTGGATCTAAATAGGGGAAAAAGCACCTAGAGGGGGGTGAATAGGTGTAAACAATAAACACTCAAAAATCTTTGCGATATAAAACCCAATGCGGAAAAATAAATAACACGCAGAGATTTTTACGTGGAAAACTCCAAACCGGAGTAAAAAACCACGGGACCGATAACACGGTGAAATCCACTAGAATTAAACACGTACAAGGTGATATACCGTACTCACAGACGACTCAACCTTTTCCATACGCTCCTAGTTGATCTTCTCCGCTCGCTCCACGACGCTTCTCGAATCCACGATCTGCGTCCAACGCCGAATCCACGACGTCCGACAGAATCCACGGTCTTCACCCAGTAGCACGGTTCGAATCCACGAACGTACCTCGCTCCGAATCCATGAGAGCGGTAGCACCTTGAATCCACAAGGCCACGCGAGTCCACGCGCCGATTTTGGGAAAATCGTTGTTTTTGGGTGGTGATGATCCGCCGAATACTTAGATTAGAAATAGATCGGAAATACCATCTAAGTATTCATTGATTTGATTCTACTCAAAATGTGAGTATGAAAACCTAGAATCAAATCAATCAATATAGATTAAGAAACATAAGATTAAATCTATTGATTTCCTTTCTTCTCTATTTGTGGATCTATCTATTTCGGTCGTCTTTTTCCCTTTTTCGTGGTTACCCTAAAAGATGAATTAAAGGGTCTATATATAGGTTAGAAACCATTGGAAGAGGATAAGAATCAAAAACTAACCTTTTCTGGAATTTTTCAGGACGGCGATCCGGATCGGATTTCGGCGATCCGGATTGCAGTAGCGAGAAAGACAGTTTCCAGAAAAACAAAGGTTCGGGATCCGGATCGAAGTGCCTGATCCGGATCGTTCATACAATTCACCAAACACCAACGTTCGGGATCCGAATTGAAATGCCTGATCCGGATCGTTCAAATAAAATGGTAAAACCAGTGTTCGGGATCCGGATCAAGGGAGGCTACGATCCGGATTGAACTTGTGTATGAACGAACACCCTTCGGGATCTGGATTGAAAAGTCTGATCCGGATCCTGAACGGTCCTTAGTTTTTTTCAACGCATAACCTGAAGACTTAGAAGAGGATGCTTTTCCAGAAGAATTGTTAGTAGTAAATGTCATTTCATATGTTTGTAATGAACCAACTAATTCTTCTACACGCATTTCGTCCGGGTGTTTAATAGTTTCAATGGCTGTAACCTTTGGGCGAAATCGTTCAGAAAGAGTTCTTAAGATCTTTCTTACAATCTTAAATTCTGGAATCTTCTCTCCCAGGTTAGCACATGAGTTTACGATGTCCTGCAATCGTGTATAGTAGTCCGTGAAAGATTCATTTTCTGCCATCAAGATAGAGTCAAACTTGCTCGTAAGCATTTGCAGTTTCTGAATCTTCATGAGGTTAGTTCCCTCATGTGTAACCTGAAGAACATCCCAGATTTCTTTCGCAGTCTCACATGCCGAGACGCGAGAGAATTCAGTTTGAGATAAGGCATTAAAAATAGCATTAATTCCCTTGCCATTGTAAGAAGATGAATCTAACTCTTCCTTGGTCCATTTCGACCTAGGTTTTAAGGTGCGAACATCAGAGATAATTTCAGTTGGATTAGACCATCCTAATTCAATTGATTGCCACACCCTTTCGTCGATGGAAATTAAAAAGGCTTTCATCCGTACTTTCTAGTACGCATAATTTGTTCCATCAAAGAAAGGTGGTCGATTGATGTTTCCACCTTCAACCATTGTTTACAACCCTATTCCCTCTATGATACCACTTGTTGGGTTATACGTAATGTAGATCTAAATAGGGGAAAAAACACCTAGAGGGGGGTGAATAGGTGTAAACGTATAAACACTCAAAAATCGTTGCGATAAAAACCCAATGCGGAAATAAAAATAACACGCAAGATTTTTACGTGGAAAACTCCATCACCGGAGTAAAAAACCACGGGACCGATAACACGGCAGAAATCCACTAGAATTAAAACACGTACAAGGTGATTTACCGTACACACTTACGACTCAACCTTTTCCATACGCTCCTAGAGGATCTTGTCACGCCCCGGGGTCGAAACTGCGACCCGGGCTCGCCAACAGATCCGCCACCTATGCCAAACCCGCATAGGCGAAGCGTCCTACATGCAAAAAGAACTACAGCTAACAGATATCAGAGCTAAAAGATAAAACTGCTATAGAAATAAAATCAACCACTGTACAACTGAAGATAAAACAACAAGGTCCATCTCCCAAAAAATGATGATCATATAATAACCTCGAGTACAAAACTCATAGCTCAACAGGGAGATATCTCAAATAAAACATCAGTGTACAAGCTCTCAATACATCATATCCTCACTACATCAATCTCTCAAAAGAGGAAATAAATACCAATCTACCGACTATACTGAAGATCTCCTCCAAAGGGGGTACCGCTACTCTCCAAAGATGGGTCTGGATCTAGCTCGCTACTCCCTCACCACGCACAGCAACCACAGAACGACAACACCCGCCAAGACTCTGCAAAACAAAGGAGAGAAAGGACAAAAAGGGGGAAAAACCCCCGACGGGCGTGAGAACTACGCAAAAAGGGAGTTCTCAGTGGGTATCGCCACTAGGCCCGACGATCTGCCCACCAAGACCACTAGAGGCAAAAGATAACTAATGCAGTAAGACTTAAAGCAGAAGCAGAAGACACTCTACGGCTACCATGCCTCTATCTGAATGCTCAAATGGGGAAACTCTGATAAATATATGCAACACTCGCACACGAGGTGCTCAATCGACCCAATCGAGCTGACTGCCACATCGGGTCCAGTCAAACCTGCGCCCACCTACAACCACCTCCCGCGGACGGGCAGGAATTACGTAGGGCGTCCAAACGGACTAACTCGCTATTGAGTAGTGGCTCATGCAGGCTATAGTCATAATCCATGCTCTCTCTCTCAGAACGGATAGACTCAAGATGCTCAACCTCTCACACAATGGTCAAAGAACTCACAACGACCACGGGACCACCGTCAAACCCCGAACGGTTCCCAACAATACTAGCACTGGTCTAAACACAGCTACTAGACTCCACTCGGTCCCCCAGGCACGAGTGTAACAAAAAGTATCTGCCTGAATAAACCCAATCGATAGACCAGTAATCACTGGTACTGCCTGCTCTGCTGTCGAACTCAAGAACCCCGCCTGGTGCCCGGCGCTCACACCGTGGAAAGCCTACTCCGGAGTGGCACTCGAGGGGAGCGACCCACACGAGTAAAGTATCACTGTATCAAGCATCACTGTATCAAGTATCACGGTATCGAGTATCTCTGTAACCACTGTCTCATAATAGCAGGACTGGATCAAGACTATGATCAAAGTGGGAAACTCCGTCCACTAACAAAACCCCGATCTGATGCAATAGTACTCAAAAAGTTGGAAACACCATCCACTAGAACAAATCTGATACCCAATCTGATGCAATAGTCAACATCCGGTCAACCGCCCAAAGTCCGCGGTCACCGCAATAACCCACAACCCACAATTGGGTAAAATAATCAAGATCCGGTCAACCGCCTACTGTCCGCGGTTGCCGCAATAACCCACAACCCAATATCAAGCACACCCTGTCTCTGACCCGAAGGTCCCAGCTACACTATCCCAAACCTCTGCTCGAACCCGAGCAACATGACTCAAAAGTCTAAATAAAAAGGAGAAAGAAAGCAAGCATGGTTGCTCCTAAGTCAAATTCCAATATGTAGTGCAGCAGTAAAAGATGGCCTAACTATATGTCCATACACATATGTCCATACAAGCATGCATTTGTCCTCAAGAAGAATAAAGAAAATAAACCTCATGCCAAAATTATCAATGACCATACCTGTCCATAATTCTCAATCCATAATGGCTCCTCAGAGTAGGACCTGCACATAACTACATAATCCTATCCCAATGCATAAACCATCCTCATAAAAGGTTATGTGCTAATATGGCATGATAATTAATCATATAGGGTATCCTTGCCTTAGATAAGCTTCCACTAATCATCAACATGACTATTTGATTAATACCATTGTCATACTGTGAATAATTCACTTGCAATTTCCATAAAATCCTCATTGTTAAACTTACCGATCAATCCCAGCTATTGTACCATTCACCTGCATGCAATGCTAACATATGAAAATTTAGAGAACCGTCCACCGGTTCCGGGAATAAGGCACCCACCTGAAAAGCTGACTGTTCAAAGCCCAACAGCTGAAAAACACCAGATAACTCTAATCCCTTGCTCCAATAAGTTCAGCACACCCGTAACTCTCCTGGCACAATACAAAGTCCACTATTACACATACATTCCAAAAGCTGCTCTCACACACACATACCACAACAGTCCCCGAAATGCTTAATGTTTACCTGCAGCAAGAGCCCTGAAAATTCCCAGAAAAATATCACCGCGATCCTCGCGTCGATAGCTTCGCAACGGTAGCTTGCACGCCCAAATCTGAGTTCGGTAAGCCAAGATAAAAATTCGGCAAGGGGGTACACTCATACAAAAATCTGTGTTAAAACTGTACACTGTTCACTGAGAAAACAGTAATTTTCACCTCGAAATAAATCTCACAAAAATCCAATAAAAATACGAGCGCGTTCCTTGCGATCCGTAGATGAAAAAGTTGTATAATCTCGTTTCCGTCAGACGCTCGTGTCCAAAGATATGGCCAAAATACCCCGCTGCTGTCAAGGAAGTCCACACAGAAAATGGGGTTACAGTTTGCCTCGGGATCCATGCCAAAACCTCGAAATGGGTAAGTGCGACCAAAACGAAAGATGAAGTCCTACCTCTTAGGAGTCTGCCGGCGCAAGAATCACAGCAAAGTGAGCTCGGGGTAGCCCAGGGGAGCCAAAACACTGTCGCTGCGCCGAAGAAGAACACTAGAAAGCAACATCGCGCCGCACCGTAAAATGGGGAACCTCGGGATTCGTGCATCCTAAAATCCTAGAACTTGGCAGGAAGATCAAGCACTTAGAGGTGAAAAACTTTGCTTAAGGGAGCTCAGGCAGAGGAGGTGTGGTTTGGGAGAAAAAAGCCCAAAACAGAGGCTCGGGCTGCCTTTAAATAGGCTGAGGAAACAATTGGGATAATTCCCACTAAGTCCGGGTTTTCGGGCGCCCGGAAACTTCCGGGCGCGCACAGTGCGGCCCGGCCCAGAACTTTCGGGCGCGCACAGTGCGGCCCGGTCCACCACACAGCCCAGTCCACTACTCCCCTGGGCCCCACTGCACCCGGTGCACCTGCGCCCGCAAATGGCGACGCGACACGTGGCCCGGCAACCCGTGCACCGCGCACGTCGCGCCGTGGACCGCGCACGTCGCGGCTGACCCGGGCCCGTACGGCCACCTGCCCCGCCGTACGGCCACCTGCCCCGGTCAATCAACTCCACCGATTGCGTGGACCGGGAGCACAACACCGGACCAACTACCTCACGCCACGTGTCCACCCGGTCTACCGTGCACCCGGGCCCAAATTCAGTGGACCGCGCCTGCTGCACCGGCCAACCGGAGAGCGCCACGTGGCCCGTCCCCGGTGCACGACCTCCGCGGTGGACCGCGCGCCTGCCCGCGCGCCCGGGCGCCTGCCCGCGCCCTGCCCGCGCCGCGTGCCGCCGCGTGCCGCCTGCCCGAGGCCACGCCGCCGCCCGCCGGCGCCGCCCGCCGCCGCCGGCGACTGCCGGAGATACTGTTCCGGCATGAACAGTATCCGCCAACCCAAAAACATCAAGCAAATAGCCCATCTTGACCGTTTTCGCGCGCTGATTCCAAAAACGACGTCCATTTTGCCAAATTCCAATCCTATAATTTGCCGGAGGCTCCCGAAAAGGTATTTTTAATTCGAATTCCGCGCCGAGCCTAAATTTGATATCCACTCTGCGCGTAAACTCTTCTAAACATCCGACGGGGTCCCCCGATTACCCACGTGATCCATTTTAAGCCTCGAGTCCATCTCTTGTGTCCAAATGGGCGCGCGAACATCGCCGACATGCCACGTAGGCTTCCAGAAGCTGCTGGTCACACTATAGAAGCCCTGCAAAGATCCGGGTCACCACATCCTGCCCCACTAAAAGAAAGTTTCGTCCTCGAAACTAAGGCAACTCCCAAGGAGTCTCAGAAACCAGGGTTCAATAATCAACACCGCCGTCTCCAGCTCCCAAGTCACCTATCACTCCCCGTGGTTACTCCTCAGCTACAACAACAGCAACAACCAGTACGGCATAGCCCGATTGCGCAATTCCCTCACCTCACGAGTCGGAATTCGCAACGGGCGTCCCTCGTACTCCAAACTCTCACAGACCCCAAAAGGAACGAGTCAATCACGGCGAGGGGTCCAAAACATAACACTCTTGAGCTGAGACGCAGAAAAACCTCCAAACTCCAACAAAAGACTGGGGGAAAGGAACGAACAGCCTGAGTAACACGCTCTAAAATCACTCCCTAGAGCCAGCTCAACCAAAGCGACCCGAATCACATCCACACAAACACCTACACAGAAAAGGGGCCCAAACAAGCAGGGGTTCACACTCGGTCGCCCTCAAAACTCAACCACCTAAGTGGATTGCTCAGCCGCAGCCTCTCATCAAAAGGGATCCTCTGGGACACAAACTCAAACTCTGTACACCAGAATGGCCCCACACAGTGCCAGCTATGGAACCGTCAAACTCGACTCCCAAATAGCTCTTCTGCTCCAGGCATCCGCCACCACAGTGGCTCTGTCGGGGTGATACTGGATGCTCACAAAATCCAATGGTGGCTCTACAGCCACTACGGGAGGTATCACTATAACTCACAAATCCATCTCCCACCACTGACTAGGTTAGAATCGGCGCTGGTACCAATCTCATCACCCGGTCATCAAGCTCTGCTGGCACTATCCAGTCCAAAAACTCCTCACCCCAACAATGACCGTCGATCTCGGCCAGTCTTAAATAGCATCCACTTTGGCCGAATTCCACCGCCGCCCCTTCGGCTAGAATAAGTAATCCAGGAAGATATGCTCTCGAAGCTAAAACTTGCACCACAACGACTTGGCAAAAAGCTTCTTCCCCACAGACCTTGTCACACCATATACAAATGCTGCACAAGCTCTAAATCACTCAGGGAGGGGGTTAAAATCAACAATATCCCTGGAGGATGCCGGCTAACCAACCGTTCAAGGCCAACAGAAATACAAAATTCCTCAATCTAGAGGCAACAGGGCATTAGTCAATCCATTGGCTTCACTGTACTCGTAATGCCCTACTGTGTCCTGAACACCATCTAAACAAAGCCCTCAGTTGAAATTCCATATTGGTGCAGGCATCATACAATGACTGCCGGAATATAGCTCCTTCAACAGGTCTAAATAATACATGGACTTGCCTGGACTCCAATCCCAAAGGGCTCACACCGTCGTGTATCAACGACGTGGCACTAGGTCAACAGACCCTCTATCCATCAAATCCACGCACCTAAGAAATCAACTCTCGCAGCTCTAAAGGCGATATCCAATGAGGGGCTAATGAAGTTGGCGCGGTTTCCAGAATCACGTCAATCGCAATCTTAATCTCCTAACAGGCGGCATAATTATCAACTCGAAGTGGACTCACACCCGGGATTCCGCAGTAATAGAAATATCCTTTGGTGCCGGCGCCACACAAGCTCCTCTCACACAGTCGCTAAACCGGTGTGCTCGAACAATCTCCCATAACAAGCCTCCTTTGTCTGCCTCGCAAAGGTCACAATCAGCACCCTCTTGCACTTAACCATCCAGTGGTGCCGTGCCAACCATTCCCAAGCACTGGGTTCAAAACATCAAACTGCACCATATCAAAAGGTTTGCCGGTATAACTCATGGTCTCAACGACACTGAACATAATCCACAAGCCTCCTTCACATGCAACAACACCGATGGTATCCTGTACCTCTAGTGCAACGTGGTAACAAACTCTGCTCTAGTCCATGCCGGAATGCAAAGTGCACTAACTCCAACTACTGTGATGAAATCACACCTGCGACAACCCGATCCACTGCCGTGGCGCCCTCCAACCAGGTGGCACAAACTTATCCACACGATGCAAGCGGTTGTCGCTTAGTCCACCCGAAAATATCCAATCAATCACAAAGGAGCACGACCTCTGTCTCTGCTCACGCTGAGATGCCGAACGTGGTCTCTCGCAAACAACCAATCACGCTACCGCTGCGCCACTCTGATAGAATGGCTGTTGCTGTCATCGGGTCCACCCAACCCCTGACGTCTCAGAAATCCACTTGGGTATCATCGTCATACGACCAAGCACGATTGATTCATGCAATTCCTTATACAATTATCCTTACTAAGCTCACCCCTCAATCACATCTAATGCACCCCAAACATGCCAGTTATCAATCACACAGGGTAACATCCCCTTGGGTAAGCTTTACATTAACCATCCACAAGGATATCCACCACCCAGGAAAGGCAAAACGAAATGCCCTCTGCCTGTCGATCTGTCCTCCATTCACCTAGCGCCAAGCGCCTCCCTCCAGAACTCGCATCTAGCGGCAGATCCCCATCCAAGGAACTGCAGTGTCCAGCTCCAAACCCAATGCCTACTCCGACGAGGCACTCCACAGTCCAAACCCGAACAGGAGGACCGAAAAGAAACTAAGGAGTATCCGGCGCAATCCACTCCCAATCTCACTTATCCTATGTGCCTCGTCCCTCGAAACCTGGAGCACCAGTCAACAACTGCATAAACTCTCTAGCACAGGAGGCTCTCAATTGATCACTCCATCACCCCCCAACCCGACTCTGCCTCCAAAGGCTCAAGCTCAATCTTACGAGTCGGGGTGGTTCATCTGCCAATCTGGCTGCTAAATCAAACATGCCCCACAGCTCCTCTGCTGTCAACCATCCACCCTACCTCAGTGCCTTGGCACTAAACATTGGCACGGAGGGGGCCACTCGCTCTATTGGCACTACAGAAATCCCTGCCGCTGAGGATACTACATCCTGGTGGTCTCAGAAGAAAAGTACAGTCGGGCTGCCCACTGCTCTGACAACTGCGTCACCAAACTAGCTGCTCACACTCTGCCGCTGATATGCCTCTGACAATCCTGTCATCTGGGTCCGGAGTTCTCTGACCTCAATCCGGTATCCGGCCCAAAACCAACCGCTCAAGCTCAACTGCCATGACAGGATGCACAAGGGTCCCAAACCCAGCGTCGGGGAGACACCGCTCGCCACGACGAAACCACAAATCACACACAACAACGCTCGACCCAATCCAGCGAAAGTCTAGAGCATGTCACACCATTCCACAGCGTTATGTTGTCTGCAGCCAACATAACTACTTAGGAGAATAAACATGCCAATCACTCCTCCGTCCCTCCGGGAGAGGTGTAAAACTCAATCAGGACTCTCGCTACAAATCACGACTCTCACGAAGTCATCCTAGGGTCCAACCACAAGCCTAGGGTTTCTAAGTCCACCATGACCTACAACCTAGGCTCTGATACCACCTAATCTCACGTCCACGCGGGGTCGAAACTGCGACCCGGGCTCGCCAACAGATCGCCACCTATGCCAAACCCGCATAGGCGAAGCGTCCTACCTGCAAAAAGAACTACAGCTAACAGATATCAGAGCTAAAAAGATAAAACTGCTGGAAATAAAATCAACCACTGTACAACTGAAGATAAAACAAACCAGGTCCATCTCCCAAAAATGATGATCATACCATAACCTCGAGTACAAAACTCATAGTCAACAGGAGAGATATCTCAAATAAAAACATCAGGGTACAAGCTCTCAAACATCATCTATCACTACATCAGTCTCTCAAAAGAGGAAAATAAATACCAATCTACCGACTATACTGAA